>OW626785.1:38725787-39113287 GCA_939628115.1 Tribolium freemani
ATTGTCTATTATTTTCAAAAAAGATTATTGTTCTACGCCTTATAGTTTTCGAGAAAATTTGGAAAAAAGCAAAAGTAGGTAAAATTTTAAAAAATTCGTAACTAAAAAACTATTAGGAATTTGGCGATTTGACGGCAATCGATTCCCCGGATCATTTTGCATAGGAAAGGATTAAAATAGTTAAATAGATAATAATCGAGGGTAGAATAAAAAAATTTATTGTACATGACGATAAAATTCAATTATCTTCTCAAGCGCCTCGATGCTGAAACCGCTCTCAAAAAAAAATCAAATTTTATCGTCTTGTATAATAAATAACTACTTTTTGAACTTTGTGTTTACGACTGCTTGTTTTCAATTAGTGTCGTAATTGCTTGTAGGAAATGAAGAATTTCCTTGATGCCATTCGAGAAAACAACTTCAACAACAAATTCAAAATTACGTTTCAAAGAAGTTTACTTTAAATTTCATTCATGAGGGAAGGTGGGAAAAACCAACTCCACTTACACTTGCCATCGAATTTAAAAACTTCAGTGCTGTACAATATCTAATAGAAAATGGAGCCGATGTTAATTACAAAGATGGAGAAGGAATGTCACCTTTACATTTCGCAATATACAATAACCGTTCATTACATATTATAAAGCTACTGATAAAGAATAAGGCAGATATAAATGAAGTTGTATCTGTTTTGTATGACTCGAAAAGTACACTACTTTCGTTATCAGTTGTGGAAAACAATTTTGAAGTTTTTAAATTTTTAATTGATAAGGGAGCAGATATGAATAAAGCAAACTCTAATGGAACAACTGCCCTAACTCTTGCTCAACAAAATAATAGAAGAGACATATTGAATTATTATTACTTCACTCTTCTAAAAAATGCCATAGCATCCGGAAAATTAGATAAAGCCCGACAGCTTTTGGAGGATTGTTGTGTAGATATTTGCACCATTGGTTCAAACGACAAAACTGTTCTAATGATAGCCGTTGAAAAAGGCAATCTTGAAGCAATCAAACTTTTATTCGAATTTGGAGCTGATCTTACCATGCAAACTGCTCTACTGGAAGCCATAAATGTGGCAAACATTGATATAATTAATTTTTTTATCGAAAACAAAGTCGAAATTAATTACAAATATCATAATGGGCTCACACCCCTAATAAAAGCTTTCGAAAAGGGTAGTTTTGAAGTGGTCAAAAGTTTGATGGAAAACGAAGCTGATGTTAATTTTACAACCGCTAAAGGTTCTTATCCACTGTTCGAAAGTTTGAAGTTTGATAACAATGAAATTACGAAGTATTTAATAAACAAGGGAGCGAAAATAGATGCGAAATGTTTATATAACGTCAATTCGCAATTTGTGAAGAACTTGATGAAGATTGAAGTTGATCTGAAGAATATAATGTTGGACGATTTCGAACATTGTACTTTGCTTAAAGCTATTGAAACGAAAAATGTTTTTTTCGTCAAGTACCTTTTGGGGCAAGGACTAGCTATCAATTTCCACGAGAAGCAACAAATAAATCCTCTTGTAAAAGCTGCACAAAATCGCAGTTTCCTAATTGTTAAAATGTTGGTCGATGCTGGTGCTGATATTGACTCAGCCAAATATGATTTTGAAGCATTTGCTTGTCAAAATGATGATTTTAATACGTATTATCAGAAATTGAAACAAGAACTTGCTAAAAAATCATTGGCTGAAGGTAAGAAAGCGGTTACATTTTTATCGTATTGTTGTGTAATTGTTTCAGGTTTTGGTGATGGATGTAACGAAGCTGCAGATTAACACTTCTTTATAAGACTTACTTAAAGTGTTCAGAATTTATGCTTTTACTACATATTCATATTAAATATTATTCTTAAAAGTCTTGTTTATTTCCTTATTTATCACAGCAACTCGAAAGAATGATTAGTTGTAAATTAATAACTGTAAAAACAGTATAGTGACTTCAATATCAACAATTTAAGACATCTTAGGACATATTTTTGTTGTTCGAAAGTAGGTACATTATTTTTAAACAATTTTTGGGCTTGGTTTTGTTGTAAAAACATAATCAAAGTAGTCTCAAAATTACGAAACTGCCAGTTATTATTATTACTGTTTTTTAATTCATCTTTTGTTTTAGTTCCTTTATAGTGTCAGTTAACAATAAGGTAATTAGTTATTAATTTAAACAAAAAAAGGCATTTTTACAGCTACTTTGTAGAGATTTAAGTTTATTATTATTCATAAGAATTTTGGTTATGTTTTGTCAAAATTTAGATTTATGTGATTTTTTTTTTGACCCGCTATGTCAAGTCAGTGTTGTCAACTTAGGGATTTTATCCTTAGATTTAAGGATATATTATTTGTTGTTGGTGTGGTAAAATTATCTAGGGCAATTTTTAGTGAGAAAACGATGTCACAAGTTGTGTGTGAGTTGAAATAAAAAAACTTTTTGAACTTTTTTGTGTATCAAATTATCGTTTATTAATCGCCTTCATTAACAAACTAGTTTATTAAATAACTATTTTAGAAAAAAAATATATACTTCATTTATGTTTGTGGTCGGAAAATAATGATACAACGTGTTACTAAAAACACTTACAAAATTTAAATTATACTTTAGACACTTTATTTACATGTTGCAACATAGGAAAACAGTACACATGGTTATTTTGTTCCCATGTTGGTATTGAAAAGAACACTAGAAACTTTGTATACTTTTACGGTGGACCAAAATACGGATGCTCATTTTACGTTGGACAAAAATAGTTTGAATGTTTTACATTAGACAAAATTACGTTTTGCTGTTTTGTGCATTTTTACGGTGGACAAAATTGAGCACTCCTTTTTTATTTTTGTTATTATGTTGTAAACAAATTAAATAAATCATTTGTTTTTGAAGGCTATTAACTCAAAACTAGAAATGCCAACGTCGCATTTTGTCTAGAAGTTAGTTGTTATAAACTATGCACAAAGAATTAATAACTAATGTAATTTATAACAAGTGTTCATTTAAAAAAAAAACTCTAGAGTGCTTTGAAATTAAAAAACAATTATTTTGTATGTCTGTGATTAATTCGTTCTCTCATAACCTTACTTTTTGACAATTAAAGAGACAACAGATTTTCATAAAAGTAATTATTTATTATTTATAAAAACTGTTGGAAATGTCTGTAGGTAAGAATATTAATTTTAAACCTTGGTTAAATTATGGTTTAACTGGTTTCAGGCTTTGGTGACGGATGCCACGAAGCCGCCGAATAATTAATGAAAACTTAAAATCTTCCGAATTTATTTCTTATTCTATTATTTATATTAAATCGTTTTGTTCTTTGACTAAAGTGAAAATTGTTTTTAATTTTTTTCTAAGTTCTAGAGTTTATGTTTTTCCTTATTATTCACAATAAATATTATTATCCTTGAAAATCTTATTTATTTCCTTATGACCTGAATGACTTTCTCTTGGATCAAGAGTAAGAGTAATAAAAACAATTTAACAACTTCTTAATGCAACACACTTTATTATTCGAAAGGTAGGTACATTATTTTTAATCAATTTTTGAGCTTGGTTTTGGAGTAAAAAAATAATTTAAGTAGGCGTGCCGAAATTACGGAACTTTGTCAGTTATTATTATTATTATTACTGTTTTTTAATTCACCTTTTAATTTTGGTTTTAGTTCCTTTATGTACGTTTATGTCAGTTAACAATAATGTAATTAGTTAGTAATTTAAACAAAAAAAGACATATTTTTACACAGTTTTGAATAAAACTAGAAATAACAGAAAAAGCAGCTAAACAGGTGGCTTTTTATTACACTTTTTTTTTCAAACAAAACCAAAAGTTACAAAATTATTTTTTTACTCATCACAATTCTACGATTTTAGAAAAATGTAAAATATGTAGTAGCTATTTCAAAATGGAATATCGTGCTGAACAGTAAAACAAATTTTGCTGTAGTCTTTTGTCTTCTAGCAGATTAGCATTTATTCAAGTGACAATTATTCAATTTTGTTTACTTGCCAGTGCTTTAAATTTTACTTTTGTTCATTACTAATTGTTTTAAAATGGAACATCAAGAGATTCATTTAACAGTACCTAAACCGTGATGTAATACAAATTTGTTTTGCTTGAATTTTTTGATTCTTCAAAAAAAATTTCTGAATAATTAATTTTTTTTTCAAGTGTTCAAAGTTATTTTTTTCTGTACAATTCGATATTTACCTACCAGTGATTTTGGAAAGCAATCACAACAACCCAAATTATTAAAAAATTATTAAATAATATTATCGAAAAGTGAAAATTTAAAAACACACAACAAACGTGTTATACTTTTTGGCTGATGCGTTCTTCCAAATTGTAATAATTAGCATTTGAAAGAGATTTTCAAGGACTAGCAGTTGCAATTAACTGCAATAAACGTGTAAACATTCATCAGCAAGAAATTACTTATCTGTTTTCTAATTATGATTTTTTCTGGACTTTTAAATAAACTCGGGTTTTGGACAAGATAACCCTTGTTGTTGGGTGCTGGAATGTACAGTTCTTTTATTTGGGGATTAGGAGTAGAGGATGGAACCCTAGCAGGTAGAGAATTACTTTATTATCCTGGAAAATTTCGCGACAAATTCAATAGTTTTTCAAAATGAATATTTACGTATTTACACTAATATTAAAATGCGTTTATTTGAAACTGCAAAAATAAATCAACTCTTCATTGTAAAATGACTAAAGTCAGCTTGTTTAAGCACCTAAAAGTGATAAATAATAAGTCACAAAGTACCCAAATTTTGTGGAAATTTTTCGGAATAATTTGAGCTTCTAGATAAAAACATGCGTCAACAAATTCTCGAAAATTATTGCGTTTGTGGATGAAAAATGGTCAATCAATAAAACTCAAAGCGCAAAAATTGATTCGTTTTTTAATTTTTTAAGTAAAATGTTGTAAAACCTTGCTTACAAACGCAAAAATTGCTTTTTTATTTTTCCGTTTTTTTTCTGGACGAAAAAATAATTTTGTTTAATCGTCAACAGTAGTTTGTATTTTACTTTTGTTTATTGTTAATTGTTTTAAAAAGAACGTTAAAAGATTTATTAAACTGTATCTACACCGATGTAGCACAAACTTATTTTACTTGAAATTATTTTAATTTTTTTTGGTTCATTAAAAAAAATTGGAAAAAACGGAAGTTTTAGTGATATCACTAGATTTTATTTAAGTTGGTACTTGGACGTGTGTACGTCGATTATGTTGGTAGCTCTGCGCAGCTTTATGAGCTTTCTCCCCACTTCATTTCTCTATTTCGCATCCGTTAGCGACAGTCAAGTGAGGTTTTTTTGTTGAATATTGAAGAGAAATAGCTGCATTAGTTGAAGCCACTAAAGAGGTAAGTTCTATTAATAAAAGTAATAACCTTCAATTATTTTAATAGCAAATACTGATTTCTGAGTGACAGTTAAAAATACTTTTAGCATCCACTTTCGTTATCAGTTCTGAACAACAACTTTGATGCTTTTAAACTTTTAATTGATGAAGGAGCCGCTATGAATAAAGCAATAAACTCTGATGAAACAGCTGCCCTAATACTGGCTCAACGAAATAATAGAACAGAAATGTTGAATTATTATTATTACGGACCTCTAGGATATGCCATTTTTACTGGAAACTTGACCGAAGCTCGACAACTTTTGTTAAATGGTGCAGATGTATTTACAACTGGTTCAAGCAACAAAACTCCTCTTGTGATAGCCGTTGAAAAAGGCAGCCTTGAAGCAATCAAATTTTTATTCGGATTTGAAGGAGCGCTTACTATGCAGACAGCTTTTTTAGAGGCCATAAATGTAGGAAACATCGAGATAATCAATTTTTTTATACAACACAAAGTCGTAATTGATTGGAAATACCGAAACGGGACCACGCCTTTAGTAAAAGCTATAGATAAGGGAAATTTCGATGTGATAAAAATTTTGATCGAAAATGGTGCCAATGTTAACTTTCCAAACAACACACCTTTAATCAAAGCTATAGAAAGGGGAGATTTTGATGTAGTCAAATTTTTAATTGAAAATGGAGCAGTAGTTAGTCCTACAGACAGTCAAGATTTAAATCCATTGTTTGTTGGTCTAAATGATGACTTTGACATGTATTGTACACACAAATCAAAAAGGGCAAAAATCTGCTGAAGGTAAGAATGTAAAGTTTTTAACCTTATATTATTGTGTAATTGTTTTCAGGGTTTGAAGACGGATGCCACGAAGCTGCTGAATATTTAATGAAATTTACTTAAATGTGTCCAAAATAATATTGTTCTTAGACGTTTTAATAGGTTATTGTTTTACTAAATTAAACATTTGACAGAAAGAATTTTTGGCTTTTTGTCATAATTTGTACTTATATGTTAAATGTTTTACTTAAAGTGTTCAGAGTTTATATTTTTCCTTATTAATCAGATTAAATATTATTCTTAAAAGACTTATTTATTTCCTTATTTATCACAGGGACCCAAGTGATTTTTTTTTCGAAAGTACGATTAGTTGTACGGTTGTACCTAAATTAATAACTGCAAAAAAGAGAAATAAAAGTAATTTAATAACTTCTTAATAAAATATCAATAGTTTAGCACTTATTAAGACATTATTTTGTTAGGTATATGTTATAATTATTTTTATTCGAAAGGTAAGTACATTATTTTTTAACAATTTTTGCATCTTATAATTTTTTGTACCTGCTAGTTGGGTAGTTAAGGATAGCTACTGTAAAAGACAGACAATACTCTGGTCATTTTAAAATTTCAAAAACTATTTGACAAAAGTGAAATTAATAATTTATGTTCTTTAAAAGAATGTAAAAACTTTATTAACAGATGAACACAGTACACATAATTGCACAAATACAACATTATAGCTATATAAAAAACATTTCTATGTAATAATATGAAAACTAGTCTTACAAAAAAAATATACCTAAATATACAGGTAATGTAATATTTAGAAATTATTATTTATTGGACACTTTTTTCAATTTTCTTCGAGCTTGAGACTTGTCTGTTTCATGAATATATTTGAAAATACTAAACAATTTGGTATTTAAAAGTTTATTTACTAAAAAACATCGATGTTCGAAACAGTTATCATTATAACGTAACCATTTTTTAATAACACTGTTTAAATGAATCCTGTTTTTGATAACTGCTTTAATATTTGGGAGATGAGGATCTTTCTTCATAATTTTGTTATATATTTTGAGAATATTTCTGACAATTTGATATACTTCAGGCTGGGGTCTCTGTAAATATTTAATACTTGATTAGGCTTTTCTTTTGTGATGTTTAGCAAATATACCTCGAACTTCGAAGACTAAGACGTGATTTGCCAATTTGTTAAACCTGCCTATATCAGCCAAGTCTTCGAAACCTTCATTAATATCCAATTTTTCATTATAATCAAGGTGTTTTTTTATTGCCATTTCATCAAATGACCAACATACCGTCTATGTCGGTATAAATTACAAATCGAGAACCCCTTTGTAAACATAACCTAAAACTTCAAAACCCCATTTAACCCCTTTAACTACATAG
Source organism: Tribolium freemani (assembly GCA_939628115.1). Taxonomy (NCBI): domain Eukaryota; kingdom Metazoa; phylum Arthropoda; class Insecta; order Coleoptera; family Tenebrionidae; genus Tribolium; species Tribolium freemani. The sequence continues at coordinate 38,733,353 of OW626785.1, forward strand.
GATTGCATTGTCACGCAGATTAAGTAACTATGCAAAATTTCAATTCAGTGGGACAACGGGAACCCTTTCAAATTTGGCTCCGAAAAAATAGCAGACAGAAGGATAATATTGTAAGCTAAATAAAAGCTTTTAACAAAAAAAAATAAAACCCAATAAAACTAATTAGAATCTGCACTGTCTTTTTTGGGAAAAATTATAATTACAATAATAATAAAATCAACAGAAATAGCAGAAAAACAGGTGGTTTTGTCCGACCTTTTTTTCAAACAAAACCAAAAGTTATAAGGTTGTTTTTTTACCCACCACAATTCTACGATTTTAGAAAAATGTAAAATATGAAATATGTAGTAGCTATTTCAAAATGGAATATCGTGCTGAACAGTAACACAAATTTTGCTGTGGTCTTTTGTCTTCTAGCAGATTAGTATTTATTCAAGTGACAATTATTCAATTGTGTTTAGTTGCCAGTAGTTTGTATTTTACTTTTATTCACTAATAATTGTTTTAAAATGTAACATCAAGAGATTTATTTAACATGACCTAAACCGTGATGTAATACAAATTTGTTTTGCTTGAAATTGTTTTACATTTTTTTGGTTTTTGAAAAAAATTTTCTGAATAATTAATATATTTTTTTCAAGTGTTCAAAGGTAATTTATTCTGTACAATTCGTTATTTACCTACCAGTGAGTTTGGAAAAGCAATCACAATAACCCTAATTATTAAAAAATTATTAAATAATATTATCGAAAAGTGAAAATTTAAAAACATACAACAAGCATTTGAAAGAGATTTTCAAGGTCCAGCAGTTGCAATTAACTGCAATAAACGTGTAAACATTCATCTGCAAGAAATTACTTATCTGTTTTGTAATTATGATTTTTTCTGGACTTTTAAATAAACTCGGGTTTTGGAAAATTTCTCGACAAATTCAATAGTCTTTCAAAATGAATATTTACTTCACAAATATTAAAATATGTTTATCTGATATTGGAAAAATAATCCAACTCTTGAATACGTGTTTAAGCGCCTAAAAATGATAAAAAAGGCAGAAAAACTCAATTTTTGTCAATCCTTTACGAAGTATTTTGAGCTTCAAAAATTAATTATAGCGATAAAATTTTAATTCAGTTTTTAATTTTTTAAGTAAAATTTTGTAAAGCCTTGCTATTTGTTAGCAAAAATTGCTTCTTTTTATTCTTGACGGAGTTATATTGTAGGTCTTATTTTTTTATTAAACATTTGCACATGGTATTTGTTTACCTGTAAACAATAGCGCTAGAATTCTTCTAAAGACTGGCAATTGTATTCCATTGTGAATGGGCTTAGTTAATAAATTATTAATTTTAGTTACACATTTATAAAATCACTTGGAACAATGCGAAAATCAAAAAACCAAACGGAAAAAATTACAGGAAATATAGCCGATCATTAGATTCGACTTGCCCTGAATCTAGTGGATTTAACGTTGAAGGTTGGTATTACTAGGAATTTCCCTTGACCCACCCATTCTGCAGTGTTGCCAACCGTAGCATAATTATGCTAAAATAGCATAATTTTGTTTAAGGTAGCATCGTAGCAGCATAATGGTAATTGTAGCATAATATTTGTTTTGATGAGAAACCACCTTTATTTTTTTTTAATTTAATTAAATTTAATTTTTTTTTTTTTTAATTTTAATTAAAGCAGTTCATGACTCTTTCAAACGATTTCCATTAACACCTTTCTTTAAAAATTTGCAGTTTATTGAACCTAAATGTGTCTTTTATTCTGCAAACACTGATATTGGAGAAGTTACAAAAGCCTTTAACCACAGTTTGAGTGATGATTGTGTAAGGGAATATAATTTGCTGAAAGTCCATTTTTCTGATGAAGAAAAAGAAAATTTGCTTAAACTAGATATTTTATCATTCTGGACTTCAATTTCAAAAGTTCAAAATTATAATGATGAATTTCTGTTTAAAAACGTAAGCGATTTAGCTACAAAAATAATCATTTTGCCACACGGAAACGCAGACGTTGAAAGAGTTTTTTCAATTATGGGCGACATCAAAACAAAAAAAAGAAATCGGTTGTCAACCGATATGCTTAGTTCGTTAATAAGAATTAAAATCAATTTGTTTAATAAAAAAATCTTCTGCACTAAATATGTTTTTTCTGAAGAACATTACCAATTGTATAACCAAAAGATGTACGATTTTAAAAACATTGTCGACAGTGACGAAGACTGATACAAAGTGTGTTATTTCTTGTTCTACCAAAAAATATATATATTCTGTTTTAATTATAGTAATATTTAATTTTTGTTATGTTTTTGAATTTGTTTATTAATAAATTAATTTTCTAATGAAATTATTCTCTTTTTTTGTTACTGTTTTTTGTTATACAAGGTTTTGAGGTTTGAGCATAATTTTTTGAGCGGTAGCATAATTTTGTGGCGCTAGTAGCATTATTTGGTCTACGGTAGTTGGCAACACTGCTATTCTGTGGTCTTTCAGTTGTTGTTCACCTTCTGAGCTCTATTTTTATGCATTTTTTGTCACAAAACCAACATTTTGTTGAGTTAAAAAATTCAGAGAAGAGAAAGCAGAAATGGTGTGGCAGTGGGGTTATGCGGTGAGTTCAATAGTTTTTCAATTTGATTTTTCTCTTATTGAAAAATGAATTGTTCTAAATTATTTTAAGGATCTTTGCCGACGTATAAAATGATAAAATACAATAAAAATCGTGATATTATTATTTCTTGCGTGTGATTGTATTGTTTTGTATTGTTTGTAGGGAAAGATTGGTTGCCTTGAAGCCGTCAGAAGCGGAGATTTGGATAAAGTCAAAGATTACCTCAACCATAAAATATGTCTTACTGCAGATTTCAAAGACGTAAAAGGACATGAAACTCCTCTTACAGCAGCAATAGTTTTAAAGTATTTCGATATTGTTGAGTTCCTAGTGGAGTATGGAGCCGATGTTAATTACAAAGATGGTAAAAACTGTGAACCGTTACATTTGGCAATTTACGAAGAATGTCCGTCTAAAATTTTAAAATTGCTGACAAGTAAGGACGCTAAAAAAAAAAATTGTTGTCAGTCTCTTGAAACCTTTTATGGAGAACGTGAAGGCCCTTATTACTCACCTCTGTGTAACGCCATTTGGGCTGGAAAATTAACCGAAGCTCGCCAATATTTGGAAAAAGGTACAAATGTTTGTAATGCAGATCGAGGCAAGCAAACACCTCTTATGATAGCTGTCCACAATGGCAGTCTTGAAGCAATCGAGCTTTTATTCGAGTTTGGGGCCGAAAGCACGATGCAAATTGCGTTTCTAGAAGCCATAACTTTGGCCAAAATCGATGTAATTAATTTTTTTATTTCCAAAAACATTGCGATTAATTGCATTTACCGGGAAAGAACAACACCCCTGATTGAAGCCACACAAATGCAACACTCCCCTGTTTTCATCACTGAAAAATAACCAATGCGAAATCGCGAAATACTTAATAAGCAAGGGCGCTAAAATGGAGGCCAGACTGTTGAAGCATTTCACGTTTGGAATTGTGAAAAATTTGCTAAAATTGGAAATTGATCTGAAAAGCATTTTGTTGAGCGATTTTGAGGATAATACCATGAGAGCAGCTGTGAAAACTAAAAACGTCCGAGTGGTCAAGTACCTCCTGGAACAAGGAGTTCCAATTGGTGATGGTAAAAAAAGCCCACTTGCCCTAGCTGCAAAAATTTGCCAAAAAAACCGACGATTTTTTCATTTATTACGAAAATTTGAAGCAAAAACTTAAACCTGAAGGTGAGTTATTTTTCGGATTTTGTTTATTTTACCAAATTTTTAGTTTCAGGAGGCGACGAGTGCAACGAAACCGAAAATTAAACAATTGTCTATGTTTTCGTATTTTTGAAGTATTTTTTGTAATTCTTTTTAATAAATTGAATTGAATTTGCTTTCTTGTTCTCGGATTATAACAAAGCTGAATCGAAAAAAAAAATTGGCCAAGTTTTGCTCTAAGTAAGATTGATTCTTGTTGAAAACTAAGATAAATCAAATTCTTGTTTTATTCAAAAATGAACCATTTTTACGATTTTAACTAAACCTGTAACGGGGAAAAATAATTACTTTAAGAAATAAAATTACTTTACTTTAATTACTTTAATTATTAGTAATCAAAATTACTTGGTAATGACAACTAAAATTTTGCTACCAAATTGCCACATTCTGCAGATAGATTTTCGTAATATTTTAGCTTTTTTATTTTTAAGAAAACGTTGCAACTTTGGAAATTTGCTATATAGTTATAAGATAGATTATTCACAACTATATGGCAGAATAGCCAAATGGTCATGAAATAGTAATATTTTAGACATTATTTTGTCATTAAAATACGTATGATAGCTATAATATATCAACTTTAAATAGCTGTGAAAAGGTTATTTTTTGGGTTTACAATGGAAATAAAAGCATTATGGCAACCTAAAAAATAACTATTTAGTTACGTAGATACCAAATTAAAGCTAAATTGTGGGGCAACTATTAGGAGTCTAATATAAAGCCAAATGAGCATATTATAGCTTTTTTAAATATTAATCTAACTAAAAAGCAACTTCATTTTAAAAAACTAATGAAATAATCAAATTATGACTAAGATCAGGTTGCCATAACGTTACTGCAACAACTTTTTAGTTGCCACAACCAAAAATATATTTTGTGCTACTTGCTATAAGATCTTCTCTTTTAAATGCAATACATTGGTTTATTTAAATGTTATTAAATAATTTTGTTATAACACCGAAAATTTATGAACATTTGTTCAATACAATAAAGAGATAAGTCCATCAATCGTTTTCCCCCTATAAGTCTACAAATTAATATTAAACATAAAGTATTATAAAAAATTATAAATTAAATCAGACATTTCGTTCTAAGTGTTTTCTATAAATTTGAAGACAATATTTTAAAGGGGTGGTTTTAATTAAACAAAATTGTTAAAACAGTATTTTGTTCTAGCTGTTGGGTTTAAAGTTGTTTCTATATAAAAACAACAATTAAAAAAAATATATAATGTGTACGTCACTCTTAAAGACTTGTATAAAAATTTCATTAATTTATGATCACTTATTCCTGATAGAGAAACTACAACTACTACTTAACTAACTAAGTAACTTAACTACTTTTTTACTTTCAGATTAATGATAATAAATTTAAAATTAATTTTATATTTACTATCATTAATCTGAAAGTAAAAAAGCAATAAGGAAATTCTACGTTTTAATTAGCTTCTTACAACAAAATACGATTTGAATTTTTTGACTTTGTTTTTTGGTTGTTAGACACCTTATTATTTCGGAAAAATTCGCAACGAAATGTGACAAAGAACAGTCTTTAAACCAGAACAGAGATAAGCAGGAAAGCCACACCATTTTAATTCGCCTTCGAATGCTTGAAACAAAAACCAATGACAACAACTTAATCGTATTATTGGCCGGCTGTAAACCTGTTTTCACTTTTTATTGGTCAAATGAACTCGAACACAATGAGACAAAAAATTAAGTTGTTGGATAGGCGCTCCATTCAATTGATGTTAGTTTACCACAATAAAAATTAGCTGAAATTAATTTAGAAAAATGTGCTGATGACTGCATGAAATTATAATAAAAAAAAAGATGTACTACAGTTTTCTGGAAGGTCATTTGTATACGTTTTATGGAACTTGATTTACTGGACCACCGAAAGCGACTACGAATTTGCAAAATTAGAAACAGATTTTTCTAGAAGTGATAACTGTTTATTTTCGGCATAAATTGCTTAAAACTCTCAAAAAACGGCTTGTTGTTTCTGAGTTTAGATAACTCAACGTTTATATTTTAATCTGTTGAAAAGCCGATTAAAGAATTTATTTTCTTGGCCTTGAGATGGTCAAAGACAATTCTCCGAATTATTGATTGTTCGGAAATATGTAAAAAGAGTGAGACTGGTAAAAGTTGTATAGAAATACAATAACTCTCATCGTTGTTCAGATGATCATGCATGAGTGGATGCATTCTGAAGCCACAGCTTTTTTTATTTAATTATTATTTTTAAATTATTTAATTGAAAAAAATATGAGTTCAATAAATTTGCATTTTGGACCAAACGTCTCTTGTAAGTGTTTACAGAAGCGGGTAGTTTGTACCTGTCTGTTCCTTCCAGGAATTAAATTCTACCTGCAGACACCCTCCAGGTAGAGAATTCTACATTTTCTCCAAGAAAATTCCTCCACAAATTCAACAGTTTACTTACTTTACAAGTAAGTGGAGTTTGGAAAATATTCCTGAAACAATTCCTGAAATTACAAAATTGGATGCACTTTATTTTTTATTTTAGCAGATTTGGACATTAAATTTTCAAATTTTACTTGCAAATAACCAATAACGTTAGTCCAAAAACATTCATACAAAGGTTCGAACTTTTGCTGATATTTTGCGAATCTCTTTTATGCTGGATTGGCATGAATATTAGGTAATGACTAAAAGACAACGTAAACAATACAACAACATATAGAACATTGTAAAAATTTATTTCAAAAATAAATAAATAAAAGTTTGTGTAAAACGCGAATTGGAGGAATGCAGTACATAATTTATTTCTTTGATTTTGTTAGAACTAAGACGTGGACGTAACTTTTTTCCAAATTAAAAATTCTAATTTATAACCCATTAAGTTTTGTCCGTTTAATGTTCATACTGTTCTTTTCCTCTTTTTTTTTTTTTAAGTCCGGGAGTTTGTGATAAAAAGTTGTAAAGGTTCTCTCTATAAGCTTTAAATTTAAAAACAGATTATTTTTACTGGTAATAAGTTTACTTACTAAAGTCAGCGTTCTAGCAAGCAGATCACTGGCAACCCTTAAAATGTTTCTAATTTTTTATACTTCTTCCATCAGGAGCAAATGAGTTTAATAAAAGCCAGCCCTTTAAAATATTGTCTTCAAATTTATGGAAAACACTTAGAATAAATTGTCTGATTTAATTTATAATTTTTTATATTACTTTATGCTTAATATTAATTTGTAAACTTGTAGGGAAAAAACGATTGATGGACTTATCTCATTATTGTACTGAACAAATGTTCACAAATTTTCGGTGTTATAACAAAATTATTTAATAACATTTAAATAAACCAATGTATTGCATTTGAAAGAGAAGATCTTATAGCATCCCAAGTAGCACAAAATATCCTTTTGGTTGTGGCAGCTAAAAAGTTGTTGCAGTAACGTTATGGCAACCTGATCTTAGTCATAATTAGGTTATTTCATTAGTTTTTTAAAATGAAGTTGTTTTTTAGTTCGATTAATATTTAAAAAAGCTATAATATGCTCATTTGGCTTTATATTAGACTCCTAATAGTTGCCCCACAATTTAGCTTTAATTTGGTATCTACGTAACTAAATAGTTATTTTTTAGGTTGCCATAATGCTTTTATGTCCATCGTAAACCCAAAATATAACCTTTTCACAGCTATTTAAAATTGATATATTATAGCTATCACACATATTTTAATGACAAAATAATGTCTAAAATATTACTATTTCATGACCATTTGGCTACTCTGCCATATAGTTGTGAATAATCTATCTTATAACTATATGGCAAATTTCCAAAGTTGCCGCAACGTTTTCTTAAAAATAAAAAAGCTAAAATATAACGAAAATCTGTCTGCAGAATGTGGCAATTTGGTAGCAAAATTTTAATTGTCATTACCAAGTAATGTCTATAACTCTACCCTTTCGTAGCTACACAATAATTTTCCCATCATTTTAACGGTCAAATTTTATTTGTCGTATACCACATCTACGTTTCCTATATCAACAAAAGTATATTTTCTGTAGTGTGGAGTGTGAATTATGCCTAAAGTTGACATTAAACAAACTGCTTTTTCCTTAAAAAGATTTAGGAAAAGCAGTACATATTACAGAAAATTAAAACGTCGAACGACTGACTCAACTTATTTAGTTTGTTTCGATTTAGTTATTAATTAGCCAGAAAAGCCCCCTCAAACGTAAAAAATAACTAAATACCATTTGGTTTTAACTTAGTCAATATTAGGTTTCTGAGTCAGCACGGCAACCATTTCCTAACAATCAGAGAAGGCATACAAAAATGGCGATTTTTTGACAAGTACGACAGCGCAGACAGCGGCCATGTTAAATTTTTCTTATGTGTGTCAATTTTACAACTATTTTATAACCATTTAATAACTTTGTCGTTGTCAGAATCATAATTATTGCTATTTTATAAAATTTAATAAATAAAAGTTATACATATTTTTATAACTGAAATTAATTTAAAAGAAAAATTCCTAATTTTTTGAAAAAAAATTAGTATGTTTAATAAGTTTTTGTTTTTTTTTTTAAATTCATATTTGTCAGAAAAGTAATGTTGCCAAACAAATTTTTTGCTTGGTTAACGAGTATTTGGAATTTGTGTATGCATTACAGTGATATATAATATGTTTATCGCCATCCATGATGTCTACAAGGATTGAATAAAATAACAATTTCTTCGTGACTCTTCAGTGACCACTAAATTACCATATTGTTATATTTTGATCTTGATGTCCCACAATTTTTCCTAAATTACAACCAAAGATAAAATGTTATTTTGTAGTTGCTGTAGGGTTGTACTTTGGAAACGATAGCCAATTAACAACAAATCGGTGGTTATGTAGTAAATAGTTGTCATTTAGTCATAAAATAGCAACAGCTTCCAGAGCATAACTTCGTTAGAGCTTTGAAACAACCAAATTGTTGGCAACTCGATTGTTGCCAAAACGTTTTTACAACCGATAAATAACAATCTGTGCTACTTGGGATATATTTATGACTATAGCATTGAACACCCCATTTGTTTCTAAAAATTGCCAGTGTTTTCTTCAAAGGCTAGAATTTGTGTGCCTTTATGAGCCGACAGAGTATAAAGCAGATGACAACATTTAATTTGCCCAAAATCTGGTGGATTTAACAGTCAAGGTTGGTACAACAAGGCGTTTCCTTTTTAGGCCTTTTGTGCACCCCCTCATTTGATGCATTTTTTTCGCCACAAACACAACACACATTTCAGTCAGTGATAGAATAGTTGTGCATTTATTTGGATTTTTTATATTAAATTGCGAGAACATGTTGGGATATGTGAATCCATGGGTAAGTTTAAGTGTTTTGTTCCGATTTCTGGCTTAATGCCGTTATGAATTGTAGACAAAGGCTCGTTTCTTTGAAGCCGTCAGAAATGGGGATTTAGATGCAGTCAAAGATTACATTTCGTGGAAGTTTCCTGTAAATTTTATTGAACGAAATGGATATGAAACTCCACTTACTGCAGCTATAGTTTCAAAGAAATACGATATTGTTAAGTACCTTGTGGAAAATGGAGCAGACGTTGATTATAAAGATGGTAGAAATTGTAGACCATTGCATGTGGCAGTTTATGAAGACAGTCCGTTAGATGTTTTAAAACTGCTAATAAATCAGGACTCTGGTATAAAGCAATGTAATCGTCAATCACCACAAACTGCACCAAAATCAGAATCTGCCGATAAAACCAAGGCTGAAGATGCGAAAGATTCGACTGATAACAGGGAAAAAACTGACGGTAATAAACCAAACACTGTCACAACAACTTCAATATTTTTCCCAATAGATTATACACCCGAGTTACCTCTAATAGCAGCCATTGGATTTGATTGGAGAAAGCTCAACAACTTTTAGAAGACGGTGCAGATGTTTGTAAGATTGGTGTAGAGAAAAAAACTGCTCTTATGAAAGCCGTTCAATTTAAAAAACTCGATGCAATCAAACTTTTATTCGAATTTGGAGCCGAAGCTACGATGCAAAGTGCATTTTTAGAGGCCATAGGTGTGAGCAAACCCGATATAATTAATTTCTTTATTGCCAAAAAAGTTTTACTTAATTGCAAATATCGAAACGGGACCACACCCCTGTTGGAAGCTTTATCCAAGGATGATTTACAAATGGTGAAGTTATTGGTCGAAAATGGATGTTAATTTTCCACCTGATCGTAGTCCCCTGTTTAAATCATTGGCTTGTGGCAATTTGGACAACATAAAATATTTGGTTAACAAGGGAGCGAAAATTGAGGCGAAATTGGTAAAAGAATTATGCTCTTATCGTGTGAACAAGTTAATTGAAAGCGAAGTTGAACTGAAAAGTGTTTTGTTGGGCGATTTTCCACTCAATACGCTTGTGGCAGCTGTTGAAACTAAAAGTGCATTAGTTGTTAAGTATCTTCTAGATCAGGGACTTGCCATCGATTTGTATGACAAAAAGAAGAAAAGCCCACTTGCAGTAGCTGCAAAAAATTGTTCCTTGGACATTGTTAGGATTTTGGTCGATGCTGGCGCTGATATTTATTCAGCCAAAGAAGAGTTGGACGAGTTTGCTAATCAAGATAACGAGTTCTATGTCTATTATCAAAGTTTGAAACCGAAATTTAAACCCAACGCACAAATTTCTAAAAGTGGTAGGAAGTTGTTTGTTGAATTTTGTTCATGTTGTAGTTTTATTGGTTGCAGGTTCTGTTGACGACTATGTTGTGGTAACCTAGATTTTTTATATAGCAATATAACATTTTGTATTTGACGGCAGTTTTTTTCACAAAAATTAAACGGAATTTTCGTTCTTCTATTTAAATATTTGTAACATTTAATTTGCGCCAAAGTCAAACCACCGGGTTTTAGGCTAAAGTAAAAATTTTAAGTTGTAGTTTTTTTACACTATTTAGAATAGCACTTTATAAAATCAAACACAATCCTTAATTTTTTTATTTATTTTTAGTTCTTTATTTTTTAAGTATTATTAAACTTTCGCCAAGCCACTAATTTTTAGTTTATAGTAAAAAGGTTTGTTCTGAATTATAGCACAAAAAACAGAATAAACGCTAAAATATCTATGCATAAAAACTGTAAATAAGCGTAAAAATTATCAAAAATGTTTTCAAGCCTTTCAAAATAAAATTTATTTATTAAATTATGTTTTCAACTGAAGTCTTTGATACAATTATTAGGTATCCCTGGAGAACTCATCCCAAATAAATTTTTATTCAGACTTCAAAGAAACTTTCATAAACGAGCCACATATATTTATTTAAAGGAATTTCAAGTTACACTTAAATTGCAGTTATCTTCTCTTTGTTGTCTTAGGATATGTATATCACATGAAAGTGCTTAATCTATTTTAATTTATATTGACTATATTGTTCGTTTAAAGATATTTATTAAATTATTATTACTGAGTTAGTAGCAGAATGGCTAATAACTTGATTTTTGAGGTAAGTTCTTTTTTCTTAATTTCTTCATGTATTTATTTTGTAGTTCTATTGTTTTTTAATATCTCACTCTTTCAATCACAGTTCTATAGAATTGTAATTTCACTATTTTTTTGTATTTCAGCTTTTTGGTTTTTAGACTTCTAGTGCATTGGTTTTTAAGTATTTCAATTTATTAGTATTTCTCTCTTCCAGTTCTGTAGTTTTTTTCAGTTTATCAGTCGTATTATTAGTTACTATTTTTTAGTTATTTTGTGTTTCAGTTTTTTAGTTTCTCAGCGTTAAAGTTACTTATTACTTATTCTCGTGAATAAAGTGTAAATTTTCGTAAAAAGTGCTTCAGGATGAGTTGTGGAAAAATTAATTAGTGACAAACAAAGATAAGACAAATTGTATAAATAATATGAATAAGCAAATATTGGTAATGCACTTTTGCAGTAGCAAATTTAGAACAATATTTAGGTTCAACGATTAATTAACTTCTTAACAGTTTTTTTGTGTAATAGAATTTTTTTTGTTTGCTTTTGTAGAAATTAAAAATCCTAAATTACCATCAGATTTTAATATCTAACTTCTGTTAAAACTTCTGTTAAAAGTTTTAATGATCTCTAATCATTACTAACCAGAGTGAGTTTTAAAAGTAGTTTTGCAGCAAAAAAAATAATCAACACTTGTGCGACTTACTAAGAGCCGGTTTATAGGAAGCTCCATTAAAATTTAACCCGTCGTTAAATGTTAAGGTGAATAGCCCAATCAAATTGGTTCAATTTGGTCACGTGATTAGTTAATCACGCATTAAATTAATAACGCTTCTATAAACCGGTTCTTTAACTATTTATTCACAAAAAATGGCAGAAATCGTGCATTCCTTTTTCTTAATAAACGCTGAAGTATTTTTTTGGTTGCAGAATTTGGATCTGTGTTGTTGATTTGTCTTAGTTTGCAGTTTCTTGCAGTCCAAACAAAATTCCAGTCAAGATTAAAGGAAGGTTATTACTTATTGTTATTCTTGACTTCTTTGTGCGCTGAAAAGTAAAAGGTGCAATGGCTAGTGCAACTGATCAGGTAATTTAAATACATTTTAATTGCATATCAACTTTTTCGTGTTTTTCATGTGAATGGAGTAATGGACTTTAAATCAAATCTAAAATTTTGTCATTGCTTGTAGGAAAAGACGGCATTCATTAAAGCAATTGAAAATGGAGATTTAAATGGAGTTCGGAGTTATGTACCAGAAAAGTTCATTTTAAATTTCATTTATAATCAGCAAAATTATAATACTGTACAGAATGTAAGTAAAATAAGTACATTACGGTAGAACTCATTAAGACAAACACTTTTCCTATGATCCATTTTTCACAATCGCACTTTTTAAAATAATAATGACCCAACAAAGAAAAGTAATAATAAATAATAGTCGCAACCAACAGTAACCGTTTCATACAGTAATCTTATCGACTAAATAACTTTGGTTCCAGTGGCGTGTAAGAAAATTTTGTAAAATTTTAAAATAATTTTAACACAAAAACTAAAACGATTTGAAAAAAAAGTTATTAGGAAAAATTGTTGGTCTTGACGAGTTCTATTACTACTTAAAATTAATGTACCTATTTCATTTACAGCCTGTATATTTCACGCCACTGACGTAATAAAGTATCTAATAGAAAACGGTGCTGACGTTAATTACAAAAATGATAGCGAATATGCACCTTTACACATTGCAATTTACGAAGAGTGTTCACTAGATATTGTAAAACTGCTTATAAATAATAATGCAGATGTAAATCTACTTGCACGATATTATTATTCTTATTATGATGACCCTCGAAAATACACACCAATTTCGGTATCCATTATCGTAAACAATTTTGAAGCGGCTAAACTGCTAATTAGTTCTGGAGCTGACATGTGTATAAAAAATCTTGATGGAACAACTGCTCTAAAAGAATGCTCAACAAAAGAATAGAACAGAAATACTGGATTATTATTATTACGGACCTCTCTTGTTGAACAGGGCAATTTACAAGCAGTCAAACTGTTATTCGAATATAGAGCAGCTCTAACGATGCAAATTGCTTTGTTAACGGCCATAAATGTGGGTAATGTCGAGATAATAAATTTTTTCATTGAAAATAATGTTGTAATTGATTGCAAATCTCGAATGGGGGCCACACCTCTAAGCAGAGCTGTACAGAAGGTAAATTTCGAAGTGGTCAAAATTTTAATCGAAAGTGGAGCCAACGTCAATTTTACAAATGGTCAAGGTTTTTATCCACTGTTTGAATCCTTGAAGCTTGACAACTGCGAAATTGTCAAGTTTTTAATAGGCAAGGGAGCGAAAATCGATTGCAAGTGTCTAATGCACGATCATTTTCAATGCCTAAAGAATCTAATAAAGATTGAAGTTGAACTGAAGAGTGTTTTGCTGGACAATTTCGAAACTTGTACTTTGCTCAAAGCTGTTGAAACTGAGAATCCACGTTTTGTTAAATATCTTTTGGAACAAGGATTTCCTATTGACTCATACGATAAAAAAGAAAAGAGTCCTCTTGTAACAGCTGCAAAAAATCACAATTTCTCTATTGTTGTGATTTTAATCGATGCTGGTGCTGATGCTGATTCAGCCAAAGAAGAATTGGAGGAATTTGCCAATCAAAATGACGACTTTTTCAAAATGACAGTAATCCAAAAAACCCAAAATTTACATAATCTGGTCTGACTTGGTGAAATTTCAATTTGTTTTTTACAAACCTTTAACAAATACTTCCTTTACTGGCTGTAAACCGGATCAAAACATTCGGAAAAGGAGAAGGCATGAATTGTTCGACTAAATTTAGTGATTTTTTCCTCGAATTTTTCAGTTTGTATCTCACCCGAAATAGATCATTACGCGTTTTCTTGCTTGAAAAGTACAAAAATAACACATTTCTTGACCAAATTTGTAGTTTTTCGTCTTATTTTTGAAGAAATTTCGCACAAAACGAACTAAATCGAGTGAAACAAAATACTCTAAAATATCATAATATTCCCGCGCCCAGAGATGGGCGTCGACACGTCGACTTTGATTGTCTACACGACGTGTCAACAATTGCGTCGACAATGTCTACAATGTCAACAATGTCAACAATAGGTCAACAATGAAAATTTGAGGTTATGTTGTATTTTACGTCATATTTTCTTTTGAAGAAAATATTTTTTTGAGAATGAAGACGAAGGGGATAATGGCTGAAGCGTAAAAAAATGAAAAAAGAGAATAATTTGTTTTTTTTTACTGTTTTTTGAGAATTTTATTTTTGTTTATTTATTTTTATACTTGTCTTTATACCTCATATTTTATATTTTCTAAAAGTTTTCTTCTACCCTTAAGTTTTATTTTTAACAAATACACCAATTTTATAGTCAAATACCGTCAGTAAAATATCAACATTTATTATTTCTATATTGTTGACATAGTTGACATCACTTCAAATGTTGACGTTGACGTAATTGTTGACAGGTCAACAATTGAATTGTCTACCTTGTATTGTTGACACGCCCATCTCTGCCCGCGCCTGTAATCCTCCGCCTATTTCGCACCTGTCTTGTTTTGTGGTCCTGTCAAATTCGATTTCAAAACGAGATATGTTAAAGATTTACGATTAATTTCGTTCAACGACGTTTGTAAAGTGTTAATAATCGTTTTTCGTTTGTGTTCTAGTAAATATTTATTGTTGGTAGTGGATTTATTTTTGGTTATTTGAAGATGTTTACAGGATGAAGATTTTAAAGAATTTTTACAATTTTCCTCAGGTAAATGCAAATATTCCTAGTTGATTATTAATAGAGGCTAAATCCTAAACATCGTGATTCACCAAAACGAAAAATAAAACGTTTTTAAGGAAATACTAAAATTTGATCCGGTACTACTTTAATCGCGGAGTGTTAGGAACTTGTTTTTCACTTAATTATTGGCTGGAAATACTATATCTGGTGATTTTTCAAACTAAGAATTTTGCTAAAAAAGTGCTTAGAAAAAAATTTGAACTAAATAATAATATCGCCAGTTCTATAATGATATTTGATGATTTTTTACCTAGTTTAGTAATTTTTTGAAAAAAAAACTTTGGTTTTACGTCAAATATACGAGCTCATAAATACCAGAACAAAATTAAAATACGTAAACTCATCGATTTTGGTTAAATATCTTATTTGCTGCTTGTGTTCCAAAATACTAAATGCTTTTTTGTAGAAAGCTCGAAAAAAGTCATAAATTTCGACCAGAATTGGTGGTTTATTAGTCTGTTTGAAAAAAAAGAAACTAAGAATTTTTGTGCTAAATGTAGCGTAACGAGTTAAAATTATCAGTGCTAATATAATTCAATAATTTTTCAATCAGTTTTAGCAATTCTTTGAAAAAAAAAACTTATTGAACAAAGTTGAAATTACAACATTTTGGCTGAATTTGATCATTTTTCAACATGTATTTAATGATTTTTTAAAAAATAATTGCATTTCAAACGGCAAAATTTTTTTTAACCAGATTTGCTGATTTTTCAGTCTGTTTAAACAACTCAGAATTTATTAATTAACAAACTAAATTAAAGAAAACAAATTAATGTAATTCGATCATTTTTCAACGAGTTTTTGCAAATTTTTTGAGCAAAAAATTTTAAACACCACAATAAGCTGAAAAACCACCATTTTGGCTGAATTTGTTAGTTTTTTAGCTTCTTTCCAATAAAATTTTGTAAAAATAATTAGGTTTCTGGCTGTAAAACACACTAAAATACTGAAAAAGGCATAATTTTGGACGTTTTTTTTAAACTACTATGAATCTTGTTGAAAAATGTTTTTAAAGATTCACTGAAAAAGAAATTTTGCTGAAATAAAATTACAAAATCTCAATCCGATAAATGCCATTTTGGCATGTTAATTGCTGACAAATGCATAAAACATGTAATTTTTGGCATAAAATACAATTTGGGGAATTACCTAATTAATTTCAAAACATGTTATTAGGTTTTTGTTTTATCACTTACAGCATTCTTTTTATCAAGGTTTTTCAGAAACCTGTAATTAACTAACATTGTTAATTATGTGGCTTTAGTACAGATGGCGCCCGTAAAAACAACGAAATGGACGCCATAAATGGTCGAAAATTTTAGAATAATAGAAACAAAGAAAAAATATTGAAAAAAAAATTAAGTATATTAAAAAATTAACTTTTGTTGTTAGAACAACTACCGGGACTCAAGCTTTAGCTCCCATCTAGGGATTTTGTTGCTTCAAGTGTCACTAGTTGGTGACACAGGTGATGTTTTATCGTGGAGAAAAAACACACAACATAAAAGGGCCAGTAGGTACCACAATAACCTTATTTAGTGTTTTAAGTACTACCACCTTAACTTAAAGAAGATATTCAAGGAGGGGTTAAAAATCACGAAACAATACTCAACATTTATTTTTCTATAAAATATAAGTTGTGCGTTTGTCGCGTACACATTGTATAAAATTATTTGCCTCTATAAAAGAAATCGTATAAAAATCCGTCTATAACAAGCATTGAACAATCTCAGGACTAAGGGGGAAGTACAGGCGTGTCGTCGCCACCTACGACTAACCTAACTGTCAATTTATTGTGTTGTTTCGTTAACAAGGGGTGTGATACTCTCTTTTCGCCGCATTCTGTACTCGGTTGGGGTCAACATCCCCCTCAAAATCGTATCGTAGGAGACCTTGAGACCGCGATCCGCCATCTTGCAGTACATCTCCCAGCACTCTTTCTCCTTAACCGAACCGAACTTCGGTTGGTCGTCAACCGGTTCGGTTTTTTCCTCTTCTGTGGCTTCGGGGATTTCCAGTGGCGCTGGTTCGACAATTTTCGTCTTGATGTCGATTTTTATGTCGGGTTCTGGCTCAGTTTTCACGTCCTCACTGCAAAATTTTAATCAGAAAACTGTAACTTTTCAATTAAAAAAAGTATATATAATAAACCATACATAAATAAATTAAATGAGTTGACTAGATTGACAAGTCAAAATTATGACTGTCAACTTTGTTTTCAAATGGCACCCTCTATACAGGGTGTTCCGTCTAAACTCCACATTAGAAGTATTGAAAGTTCTAATAAAGATATTTATCTGAGAGTTGGTACTCAGGCATAATCCGTTGAGTTATGCTCAATGAAAATATTTTCAAGATGGCGGCACTTTCGGTTATACCGGAAGGCGCTATTAACTTTCTTATTTTAAATGGAAAGCTATATTTTTCAGTGCGTTTTTGGATTAGTTGAGTTATTTTAAGGGAGTTTTTATTAGCTTTCCCTATACCCAAGTTTAACCGTTTTCGAGGTATTTAGGATTTTTGAAAATTTTTGAATTTGCACCTGTCCCTTAAAAAATCGGTAACTCGCTTAGTTTTAGAGATTTCGAAATCATGTTTGGAGAATTGAAAGAGAAAAGCTCTGTTGTTCAGTGTGATCAAAATTGGAATTGAAGTTAATAAACCCAAAAATTTTAAGATTAAGTTTGGACAATTTCAAGTACCCAAAACTTAATTTTTTCAAATGGGGTGTCCCAATTTTTATTCTACTAGATGGAGGAGAATTTTTTTCTGCATCTATCTGTATTAGCATTCCCTATACCTATCTGTGATAATTTTCAAGTTATGTTGGTTTTTTTGTTATTGTAGGAAATTTCTTACTAACCACAGCTATTTTTGCATAGTTTGCCATAAAAACATTTCTGATTAAACTTAAATGACAAACTCTGTTCAAAATTGTATTATCAGACTGCGAAAACAAAATAAATTCATTGGGTGTTGGTTTAAAAAACTTTAATTTCTCACCTTTTTTTATTCGTTTCCATGGCAATCTATGAGAAAAGGCCTATAGCTAATGAATTTCTCAATCCCAACAAAATGGTATTGTAACTTGAAAACTATTAAACATAAGTATAGGGAATGTTAACACAGATCGAAGCAGAATTAAATTCTCTCCATCTAGTGAAATAAAACTTTTGTCATTTCATTTGAAAAAAATTAGTTATGGGTGCTTAAAGTTTTGCAAACTTAATTTTAAAAATTTGGAGTTTGTTATTCTTTTTTAGAAATTTGAAAACACCAAAGGAAAGATCCAGGCTTTCTCTTTCAAATGAGCTCAAAAATATTTCCAAATTTTTAAAAATCGCAGAGTTATCGATTTTTGAAGTGGAAGGTGCAAATCCAAAAAATTTTTTAAAAACCATAAATATTTCGTAAACGGCTAAATTTAGGTATAGGAACAGCTTATAAAATCTACCTTAAAATAACTCTAGAAATTCAAAAACGCATTAAAAAATATAGCATTCCATTTAAAATAAGGAAGTTGATAGCGACTTCCGGTATAACCGGAAATGCTGCTATCTTGAGAATATTTTCATTGAGCAGGACCTAAAAGATTATGGTTGTACACAAATTTTCAGGTGACTATGATTATTAGAATTCCCAATACTTCTAATGTGGGGTTTATACAAAACAGCCTGTATACCAGAAGTGCCAAAAAATTTACTAATTTTTGCTTAAATTAGTAAATAAAAGCATATAATAATAAGTTGTTTTCCTTGTTTTTTTATCTAAAATAATCTATATTTTTCTAATTTTTTTCCAAAAACTTATTATTTTGTCATATTGTGACACATGTTTAAAATTAGTACATTTATCTGTTAAATGGTCCAAAAAATTATACAGGATAGCATTAAAAAAATGAAACTCACAAATGTCATCATAAACCATATCATTTCATTCAAAAATATATACAGGGTGATTCGTTTATTATCTACATTAGGAACTTTTTAACTTCTAATACAGCTAGAATTTTAAAATTTTATACGATCCAAATTGGCCATATTGAGTCAACTAAATTATTTTCAAAATGGCTGAGCTTCCGGAACTACGAAAAATTGGCGCCAACTTTGAAATTTTAAACAGTAACCACACATTTTTATTGCATTTGTGAAATCGCCTTTCGAAACTGAGTAAAATGTACGTAGTTGTTAGTCCTTATCTGTCATAGTTTTTAACATACGTAATTTTTTTTTAATTTTCATTGCCAGGGGTTTATTTAAAATATCGTTGCGATAACTGAATAATTTTTTGCATTCGATAATCAAAAGTTTGAGGGGCTTTCTAGAATTTTCAAAATTGTCAACTGTCAATATTCAAATTCATGATTTTTTCAAAATGGTTATCAAAAAACGGCTATAACTCAGTTTTTTCAAATGGGACGACCGTATGGGACGGCAATCGAAAGATGATCGATATTTATGGTGACTTTTATTAACACGTCCTATACTTTTATAGTTTTTGAAAAAAATCATAACTCTGTGTTAAACTAAATCCCAGCGACAAATTTTGAGCCAAGAAAACCCAACTGAACTGGGATATAGAATACGCCTTCTTTAACTTTTAGAATCGCGATATCTCGGTAATGGTAACTCGTAGAAAAAAAAGTATAAAAATATTTTTTTTGTAGAAAATTGCATGGTCTACCACTTTTGTCTGACCTATTTTAATGATAACATTTACCGTTTACGAGAAAAATTGCAAAAAGCGATACTTTTGATCTTTAACCTTGAAAATATTTTTTTGCATACATGGGATCAATTGGGACTTTTGATATTTTATTTGTAATCGTGTACTAAAGACTTTTCAACTCTATGCGAATTTTTGCAAGCTTAGCACTATTTTGACCGGACTACAACATGTAGGGTGTTTTATTTGAGAAAATATAAATTTGCCTTGTAAAATTTTTTGTAAAAAGTTTTTTGGGCTTAAATTTGGTGCAAATATGTATTTTAACATAACAAAAGTTTCATTCAATAGCTTCACCGTTCTAAAAATTTTTGGAAGCCCCCCCCCCCCCCCCCCCCCCAAAATTAATTTCTAGATCCGCCCCTGTCAGTTATTATTTGTTGTTTTTTTTTAATTTATATACATTATTCGTTAGCATCGTAATTTTAAAGATCTGGCTTTTTTAGAATCAGTCTGTATTACTATTTTACAAAAATAAAAAAATTGCAAGGGTGCGAATACCCAACTGAAACACCCGGTATCTCAAAAACTACTAATCGCGTAGTATTCAGCGTTTGTTATTATACACCTTGTATTTTTCTCTGTGCCTGTGAATTTTTTCAGAAAATTAATTAATTGGTGAATTATTTTTTATTCGAAAATTTTTTTAATTTTCTTTACGTTAATATTCTCAATTAAATAATTTCAATAGTAAGGAGTGTTGGAAAAATTCAGAAAAATTTTTCGTGCGATATGTTCGTTTCATTTAATAATAGTCGAATGATTGATTTTATTAATCCTGAAAGCAATGGAGAAATTTCAATTCAATAAGTAAAGTCGGCTGGTACCGTCGCGAATGTTATTGCACAGTCGATAACCGAATTATTACGAATTTTGATTGGTTGATGGATTCGATGATGGACAGTTGCTTCTATTATAATATGTTATATGGGACGCGTGTTTGACAAAAATTCGAATTCGATTTGTGCAAATCGGAACAAATGACCTGGAAATGGAAAATAGGTAACTAGGACGTGCTTTCCGACTTTTTATTTCGCATCGGAATATTGATGCGTTTATGATTTATTGTTGTGGCGGGCTTTGCCGACGAAAAGCGAAACAAAAGCTTGATTTGCCAAATTAATGTCTTACAAAACGAACTTTTGTGTCTTTTTCGGCGAAATTTTGGACCGTATGTTCTAGGAAGTCGTTGGTACTGAGGAAATCAAAAAATTCAAAAAAATATTAAAATACGTCACCAAAAATAGAAAACTGTTTGAGAAATTTACCTGTTAACTTCCGAGTTATGATTTTTTTTAAAATATCCAAATATTTCGGACTGTGGTTATGTAAAATCCAACCTATTGACGTCCTATTGCCCTTTGAAGGTCTCTATAGAGGCCTCTAAACATTTTTTTTGTTTTTTTGAAGGTAACATTTTTAATTACGGCAAAATTATTCAAAAATGTGGCCCTATTTTAGTCTAAGCCTATGTAAAATGATCCGCGGAATCGATTGGTCTCGAGAAAATAGCCAAATTTCCGACAGTTTTTTTTTCATTTTACCAATTTTCCCTTTTGTGTGCAATTTTCTGGAAATCTATTAATCGGAGAACAATGATCTTTTTCAAGAAAGATAGATAACTAAAAGAGCTTTCCAACGAAGATAAACTTAATGGGGTTTCGTCTAATAGTTCCGGAGTTATTGCCCGATAAATGTTCCGGGTACCGGAAATCTACCAAAATCTCGACAAAAATTGAAAAAATTAAACATCAAAAAATCGAAGCAATTGAATTTTTGTACTTTTACGAATTCAGCAGGCACAGAAGCTTTCATAAAACTTTGCTAAAGCGACAAATTATAAAAATTATTTTTTTTGATTTGTTGGAGGCCACTAAAATTTTAGGCTAACAATTAAATTATTTTTTTTTATTTTTGAAATTTAAAATTTTGTGTGAAACTAGTATGTAATACGTGAAATGAACCGTAGAAATCACTGGAACAAACGGTTTTGCTGTACGACTTTTAGTTTTCGAATTATGAATTTTTTTAGTGACACACATTTTTCAACATTCTTATTTTCTCAATTACGGGAAAGCTATACAAAAAAGTGGAACTATTTTGATGCAGACTTATATAGAATGATCTCGGGAATTGATTAGCGTCAAGAAAATCGCCAAATTCCCAATAGTTTTTTAGTTATGAATTTTTTGGTATTTTACCTATTTTTACTTTTCTTTACAATTTTCTCGAAAACTATTAGCCGCAGAATGACGATCTTTTTTAAAAAAGATAGATAATTAAAAGAGCTTTCCAACGAAGATAAACTTAATGGGGTTTCGTCTAATAGTTCCGGAGTTATTGCCCGATAAATGTTCCGGGTACCGGAAATTGACAAAAATTGAAAAAATCAAACATCAAAAAATCGAAGCAATTGAATTTTTGCACTTTTACGAATTCAGTAGGGTTCCAAAGGCACAAAAGAGTTCATAAAACTTTGCTAAAGCGACAAATTATAAAAATTATTTTTTTTGATTTGTTGAAGGCCACTAAAATTTTAGGCTAACAATTAAATTATTTTTTTTAATTTTTGAAATTTTAAATTTTGTGTAAAACTAGTATGTAATACGTGAAATGAACCGTAGAAATCACTGGAACAAACGGTTTTGCTCTAAGACCATTAGTTTTTGAGTTACGATTTTTAATGAATAACCCGGCGCATCCACCATTTTTCAATTTGAAGTAATTTTTTAAAAATAAGTTGTCTAGTAAGCTAATGTTGTAAAAAATAGTGTAATACACAAAATCAACTGAAGAATACGCTAAAACAATCGGTTCTACTCTAGGAATTTTAATTTTTGAGTTATACATTTTTTTGTTGAAGAATTAAGTATCCTCCTACTGTACCCTAATTTTAGGCAAAAAATTCAAAATTTTAATTTTGTGAAACTCCAGTGGTAATACCTGAAATGATCCGTAGAATTCGCTGGAACAAACTGTTCTGCTGTACGACTTTTACTTTTCGAGTTAGGCATTTTTTTAGTGACACTCATTTTTCAATTTTCTTATTTTGTCAATTACGGCAAAGCTGTACGAAAAAGTGGAACAATTTTGATGCAAACCTATATAGAATGATCTTGGGAACCGATTGGCGTCAAGAAAATCGCCAAATTCCCAATAGTTTTTTAGTTATGAATTTGTTTTATTTTACCTATTTTTATTTTTATTTACAATTTTCTCGAAAACTATTAGGCGCAGAATGACGATCTTTTTTGAAAAAAATAGATAATTAAAAGAGCTTTCCAACGATAGTAAACTTAATGGCGTTACCTTTAATAATTCCGGAGTTTTAACCCGATAAATGTTCCGGGTACCGGAAATTGACAAAAATTTTGACAAAAATTGAAAAAATCAAACATAAAAAAATCGAAGCAATTGAATTTTTGCAGTTTTACGAATTCCGTAGGGTTCCAAAGGCACAAAAGAGTTCATAAAACTTTGCTAAAGCGACAAATTATAAAAATTATTTTTTTTGATTTGTTGGAGGCCACTAAAATTTTAGGCTAACAATTAAATTATTTTTTTTAATTTTTGAAATTTTCAATTTTGTGTAAAAGTAGTATGTAATACGTGAAATGAACCGCAGAAATCACTGGAACAAACGGTTTTGCTCTAAGACCATTAGTTTTTGAGTTATGATTTTTAATGAATAACCCGCCGCATCCACCATTTTTCAATTTGAAATAATTTTTTAAAATAAGCTTTCGAGTAAGCTAGTGTTGTAAAAAATCAACTGAAGAATACGCTAAAACAATCGGTTCTACTCTAAGAATTTTAATTTTCGAGTTATAAATTTTTTTGTTGAAGAATTAAGTATCCTCCTACTGTACCCTAATTTTAGGCAAAAAATTCAAAATTTTAATTTTGTGAAACTCTAGTGGTAATACTTGAAATGATCCGTAGAATTCGCTGGAACAAACGGTTTTGCTGTACGACTTTTAGTTTTCGAGTTATGAATTTTTTTGTATTTTACTTATTTTTACTTTTCTTTACAATTTTCTCGAAAACTATTAGACGCAGAATGACGATCTTTTTTGAAAAAGATAGATAATTAAAAGACCTTTCCAACGATAATAAACTTAATGGCGTTACCTTTAATAGTTCCGGAGTTATTGCCCGATAAATGTTCCGGGTACCGGAAATTGACAAAAATTTTGACAAAAATTGGAAAAATCGAAAAGTTTTGCAGTTTTAAGGAAAGTAGAGCGTTCTAAAGACATAGAAAAGTGCATAAAAGTTTGCTAGTACGAGTTTAGAAAATGATTTTTTTGATTTTTTGAAATAGTTTTATCCAAAAATTTCAAAAATTAAAATATGTCTACTCCGGATGTAGCAAAATAATGATGAAAACGATTTTTTTACTTTGGGCAGTTTTAGGTGAGACATCTTGTATAGTTTTTCCCGTGATTTAATGGGGGTAAGATCAGGAACAACACAAATATCAGCGAACGACTTTATTACTGTTAGTTAAAAAAAATTGGAAAGATCAATTCAAGGAAAACATTTAATTTCTTTCACTTAAAACACGTTGCATTTCCGGCAAATGACCCCGCACTTTTCGAACGAAATTTACAAGACATTCAAGTATTACCTAGAGATATCTCTGCTACTGAACCTTCCTCATCACGAAAATGTTGAGGAGTTTGTATGATTTATCGTTTTTACGCCTCGAAACCTCGAAACAAAACAGCGACAAATGCATTGAATCGAATAAAAAAATCATGGGTGCAAGTATTGTAATCTGATAAATAACAATAACAATAACAGTTGTAATCTGATAAATAAACAACCAACAATGCGAGAAAGTTATCTTATCGCACGTTTTATTTCATTTCCAGTTTGTTCATAAAATTAGTGAGTGGCTCCATTAAAATTACTGGTAATTTTAGAATGATTGTACCTTTTTTGTGTCTTGTCTGTGGCGCTTCTCACCAGCCTGCGTTTCGGCCCTCTGTCTTCATCCTCAGAGGGCGTGGAATTCGTGGCCCTTTTCTCTTGGTTTTTCTGGTTTTTGACAGTGTTTCCCACCATTAGCGCTGTGGCCATGGAGCCGCGTCTTCCTGGAAAACTCGCTGAAAAGCTTCTAATGGCATGTATGGTCGAAGACTGGAACGAGACTAGAAACAATAAATAATTCGCATCAGAGTTGCATTTTACAAGAAGAATTTATTGGAAAACGATAGTTTTTTTCGGGTTTGTGACATGTTGAGGGAGGTTTACGACAATCATTCCGTCATGTCGTGCTCGTATTATTATCAATAGTTTATTGCCGGTATTCGATTATGCATATTTTGGTGATTTTATTAGAGGCGTGGACGTGCACGACAACCTCTTTGTGAGTAAGTTCCAACAATTCGTTTTTTGGCAAATTGTTCACAGGAATTTTGTTTAACTTGAAACATGATATTTGAAAAAGTGCTTTAGTTTTTATCTATTTTTGCATGAAAAAAATTAAAAATTCTACTGTTGGTTATTTTTTAAATATTAAAATTAAATTCATTTAATCACTTAATTCGCAAAAATCACCAAACCAATTGTGAAAATAACATAATTAAGTCGAAATTGATTTAACTCTTTGGTGTAATTAACCTCGTTTCTGACGAGCGAAAATTACAATTTCAAGTCCGTTTCGAACGACTTACAGTCACCCAAAATGAAAATGACGCCTCCATAAACGCAACCCCCGTTGACCGCTATAAATCATTGCAGATCGTAAACTAGTTTTGAGTCGAGTTCCACATTTCATTTACCCGCTTTTGAAATGTTTGAGGATTTCATGATGGAAATTGTTGGTTATCCCAAATGTGAAATAATACAATTTTTTGGTTTGCAAATTTAATTTATTATTTGGTTGATGCAAAATAAGTTTTAGTGTGCAATTAAAATCTGCAAAATAAAAAACACGGCTAAACATGGATTCTTATTTAATTTTGTTTCAATTATTATTAAATTAAATTTCGCGGATTGTGATGCGATCGCGAAACGATCACTTTGATATCCATTGTCCAAAAATTATTTCAATTCAAAATAATTATTGGCACAAACTGTAACTAAAAATTTGATCGTCTTTATAGTTTATTTCTTAAGAATATAAAACTTATTGCAATAATAGTTGTGCATAAAACAAGATAAAATAAAAATATCGAAATCCAATTGTTATTTTAAATTTCAAGCAAAGATTTAATGGTTTTAATTATTAATTGCACAATCGTTTTTGTGAACATTTTGGTTTACTAGTGCCGGTTTATAGAAAGTTCCATTTTATTTCGTTGTTAAAAGCTAACGATCATTGATAACTTTTATTCTGAATATTCCAATTTTTTTAAACGTCTTTGATTGATATTTGAAATACAATTGGATTACAATTTTTGTTTTAATAGTAAATACTTAATTAAGACAAGATTGAGTACGAAAATAAGTTGTAATCTTAAAATTCCAAAAATTGAAACCGGTCTCAAAAATAAAATCTAATTTTATCGTGTTGTATAATAAATAACTAAACTACTTATAATAAATATTTAATTTTATTCATGAATTGGAAATAGTATTATAACTGTTTTTTTTGCATCAACTAAAATATAATAAATTAAATTTAAAACAAAATACATTTTTTTGACCTTTCAAAGTGACGAAATGTGGCGACGAAGATAAAAAAAATTTTATTTCTAATATGTCTTCTAAGAAGATTAATAAATGTTTATGTTATGAAGAATTTGAAAATTCTTTCCTTGAAATTTTGGCCTTTAGTTATCCCCTGCTGTAAGAGTTTGTTTGTCATTTCCTGTGAACCTTATTTGCAGTAATGGTCAGAATTTCATTCGGGTATTTCCATGAATGAATTGCCGTAACGTCATTGATAACTTTTATTCTGATTATTCCAATTTTTTGAAACGTCTTTGTTTAAAATTTGAAATACAATTGCATTAAGACATTTTAATTTTAATAGTAAATACTTAATGAAGACACGATTGACTACGAAAATCTTAAGATAAAGAAGTTATAATTAACAAAAATTAGTGGTAATTCAATTTTAAAGAGGGAAACATTTTTAATGATCTTTTTGTGGGTTCTTCTAAAATTTAAACAAATGCAGAAAACACTAAAAACTTAACTACTTATAATATTTAATTTTATTCATTATTTCGAAATGGTATTCTAAAATCAATAAGACTTGGAGTGTTTATTTATTATAATAAACTTAGTTTAACTTATTTTGCATCAATTAAATAGTAAATTAAATTTGCAAAAAACAAATTAATTTTCTTTGACCTCTCAAAGTGTCAAAACGTGGCGACGAACATGAAACTTTTTTTACTTCTCATTTGTCTTCCAAGAAAATTAATAAATGTTTATCAATTCGGAGAAGAATTTGAAAATTCTTTCGTTGCAGTTTTGGGCTTAAGTTATCCCCTGTGGTGTTACGGGTTTGTTAATTATTTTCCCGTGAATCTTATTTGCGCTAATAGTCGGAATTTTATTCCGGGTATTCCCATGAATGAATTGCCGAAACATTTATTGATAACTTTTATTCTGGCGATTCTAATTTTTCAAAACATTAACGGCAGGCTTATAAAAAACTCCATTAAAATTTAACACGTTGTTAACAACGAACTAAAATTTAATGGAGCTTTCTATAAACCGGCACTAATAAACTAAAATGTTCACAAAAACGATTGTGCAATTAATAATTAAAACCATTAAAAGTGTAGACGTCTTTGCTTGAAGTGTAGAATAACAATTAGATTTCGACATTTTTATTTTATCTTATTTTAT
The DNA here is from genome assembly GCA_939628115.1 of Tribolium freemani. NCBI lineage: Eukaryota > Metazoa > Arthropoda > Insecta > Coleoptera > Tenebrionidae > Tribolium > Tribolium freemani. The sequence continues at coordinate 38,761,027 of OW626785.1, forward strand.
GCACAACTATTATTGCAATAAGTTTTATATTCTTAAGAAAGACGATCAAATTTTTAGTTACAGTTTGTGACAATCAGATTTTAAGTATAATAATTATTTTGAATTGAAATAATTTTTGGACAATGGATATCAAAGTGATCGTTTCGCGATCGCATCACAATCCGCGAAATTTAATTTAATGATAATTTAAACAAAATGAAATAAGAATCCATGTTTAGCCGTGTTTTTTATTCGGCAGATTTTAATTGCACACTAAAACTTATTTTGCATCAACCAAATAATAAATTAAATTTGCAAACCAACTAACAATTTTATTTTTGTGACCTTCTCTCAAAGCGTCGAAACATCGCGTTGCGAAGAACTTAAAAATTGTATTATTTCACATTTGGGATAACCAACAATTTCCATCAAGAAATCCTTAAACATTTTAAGCCGATAAATGAAATGTGGAACTCAAAATTAGTTTACGATCTCTAATGATTTATAGCAGGGGTTGGTTGCGGTCAAGGGATCGGGGTTGCACGGTAGGCGTTCGTTTATGGACGCGTCATTTTCATTTTGGGTGACTGTACCTCCTTTTTGCTGAGTAACTGAAAGTTTCGTCAAAATTTGCCCATAAAAATTAGGAAATGTTTTATCCTTTTCCAAGTAATTTAGACTGTTTTTTAGAGAGATGATTTTCAAAATTGACCTAAAACTCTCAAAATTCAATAAAACTGATTTTGGTTTTAGACTTTTTCACCGAAAAGCTTGTTTATGTCGTGACTAAATTACGAAATTTTTAAAGAATTATTTTTCGAGCTCATTCGAGCTGATTTTTGATCAAACTTTTCTTAAAATTAGTCTAAAAATCACGAAAGTCAACCAAAACGTTTGCTTTTTTTCCACTAATTTAGCATGTTTTTTATCAAAGATGATACTTTGCACAATTTCGATGAAATAGGTCTGAAAATCTCGAAACTACATCGTGCTTGATTTTTTTCGAGTTAGTATTTCACCGAATCACTCTTTTATTGTTTTGAAAAATTTTGCCAAATTAATTTTAAAAAGCACGAAATCGTATCGAATTTGATATTATTTTTTCTATTACGGGTTTTTACCTCATTTTAGGAATAATCTTTGTCGAACTCACCAAATCATCGATATTATTTTAGCCATTTTCGACTATTTGTTTAAACGAAATTGCTCTAAAAATCTTAAAATTACACCGAAACTGGTTTTGTTTTGCCCTTTTTCTAGCAATAATTCAGTTTCTTTTTTGCCGAAAAGTTGACTTACTTTGTTATTTTTTTATTTTTCGTGTAATTGTGAACGTTTTTGACCGAGATTGGCCTAACAATAGTCTGAAAATTACAACCAAATGCTAATTTACTTTGAGAAAGTTTGTAAAAGTATGAAGTTGTATCGAACTTGACAACAATTTATCCTTATTGGAGCTATATTTAACTTATATTTGAGCTAAAATTTTCCAAAATTGTTTTAAAATTAGTCTAAAAATTTTCAGATTTAATGAAAACTGACTTTATTTGGCTTTTTTTTTCTAGCTGTTTTTGGCTGGGAATGTTACGAAAAACTTCGGCAAAAAATAATATAATATGTAATAATAACCTCACGTATTATTATTTTCAAAATAACATCGAAACTGATTTAATTTTCGCCTATTTTGAGCAAAAATCTAGCTCCCTGTTTATCGAAAAATTCACTTATTTTGAGAAATTTTGTCTAAATAGCTTAAAAATCACAAAATTGTATGAAATTCGACTTTTTTGCCTTATTTTGAGTGATATTTAGTTAAATTTTTAACTGAGAGTTTTGTAAAACTTTTGTCAAAATTAGGCTAGAAAAATTTGGGGATATTTTGTTTTTTGAGTGAAAATGATCATTGATGGCGTCAAAATTTCAAAAAATAGGTCTAAAAATGTTATAATTACATCGAAATTATTGTTTGTATTTTGACCAATAAAATATTTTTATGTTTATTCTCAAAATAAGCTTAAAAATCACGAAATTGTATCGAAGTTGAAGTTACTTTGCCCTTTCTCGAATAATTTAATTTAGTCAAAATAAGCTAACAATTCCGAAATTTAATCGAACTTCATATTATTTTGCCCTTTTGTGTGTCAATTAGATAATTTTTAACAAAAAATTTGTCATAATTAGACCAATTAGACCAACAAATCAAATTAATTTAACTTTGCCCTTTTTTGACCAGTAATTTAGTTCATGGTACACTGAAAAATTAACAAAATTGTCTCAACCTTGACCTTATTTTTTCCTTTTTTGAGCTATATTTAATTTATTTTTAACCCGAAATTGTGTAAAACTTTGTCGCAATAAAATTAGTCTAAAAATCAACAAATTTAATCGAATTTGACGTTGTTTTTCTTTTTTTCTAACTAATTTATCTTGTTTTTGGGTCGAAGAATTATTTAGTAAAATTTCTACAAAATAGACCTAAAAAAATCTCAAAATTTATTTCGGTCCTTTTTGAGCAATAACTCGTTTTTGACAAAAAGTATCACTTACTTTAAGACGTTTGCTCAAAATAGCTTTAAAAATACGAAATTATATTGAATTTGATCTTAATCTGCTTTTTTAACTAATATTTAGCTCATTTCTGACCAGGAATTTGGCAAACCTTTGTCAAAATTAGTATTATAGAAATTACAAAATTTAATCGAAATTGACGTTTTTGCATTTTTTCGAGTATGTAATTTAGTTCGGTTTACTAAAATGAACATTCATTGTTTAACAAAACTTCGACAAAATTGGGTTTGAAATCTCAAATTTGCATCAAAATCGCTTTTACTTGTTTTGGTCTTTTTTGACCAATAATTACGCTCGTTTTCATCGAAAAATTAACTTATTTTGAAAACTTTTGTCAAAATATACTTGAAAATCACAAAATTGTATTTCGCCCTTTTTCGAGATATTTTGCTAATTTTGCTAATAAATAAGTCTATAAACCAACAAATTTAACATAGATTGACGTTATTTTGCTGTTTTATAGGAGTAATTTAGCCCGTTTTTTACCGAGATGAACATTTGTTTGCAAAATTTCGATAAAATCGGTTCAATAATCTCAAAATTACATCGAAATTGATTTTATTTAGGCCTTTTCTAGCAAAAATTTTGGTCGTTTTTCACCATTTAAAAGGTCACTTAATATTTTAAGAAGTTTTGTCATAGTAAACTGAAAAATTACGAAATTATTCTGCCCTTTTTTTCGAGATTTTTAGCCCATTTTTGACCGCTAAATTTTGGCAAAATTTGTTTAAGAATCACGAAATTTGATAGGAATTATTTACATTACTTTGCCCTATTTTGAGTAATTTACCTAATTTTTGACCGAAATCATTGGTCGACAAGTAGTCATAAAAGCTTCAAAATTATTTGGGAATTCATTTAATTTTGATATTTTTCGACCGAGAACTCAGTTATTTTATTTACATAAGGAGGCGAAGGAAACTTGCAGCTACTACATTTAATCTCGAAAAACGAATAAATAAATAAACAAAATATGTATAAATTATGTTTATTCTCAAAATAAGCTTAAAAATCACGAAATTGTATCGAAGTTGAAGTTACTTTGCCTTCTCTAGAATAATTTAATTTAGTCAAAATAAGCTAACAATTCCGAAATTTAATCGAACTTCATATTATTTTGCCCTTTTGTGTGTCAATTAGATAATTTTTAACAAAAAATTTGTCATAATTAGACCAATTAGACCAATAAATCAAATTAATTTAACTTTGCCCTTTTTTGACCAGTAATTTAGTTCATGGTACACTGAAAAATTAACAAAATTGTCTCAACCTTGACCTTATTTTTTCCTTTTTTGAGCTATATTTAATTTATTTTTAACCCGAAATTGTGTAAAACTTTGTCGCAATAAAATTAGTCTAAAAATCAACAAATTTAATCGAATTTGACGTTGTTTTTCTTTTTTTCTAACTAATTTATATTGTTTTTGGTCGAAGAATTATTTAGTAAAATTTCTACAAAATAGACCTAAAAAAATCTCAAAATTTTATTTCGGTCCTTTTTGAGCAATAACTCGTTTTTGACAAAAAGTATCACTTACTTTAAGACGTTTGCTCAAAATAGCTTTAAAAATACGAAATTATATTGAATTTGATCTTAATCTGCTTTTTTAACTAATATTTAGCTCATTTCTGACCCTGGTCAGAAATGACCAGACAAAGGTTTGCCAAATTCCTGAATTTGGCAAACCTTTGTCAAAATTAGTAGTATAGAAATTACAAAAATTTAATCGAAATTGACGTTTTTGCATTTTTTCGAGTATGTAATTTAGTTCGGTTTACTAAAATGAACATTCATTGTTTAACAAAAAAATTGGGTTTGAAATCTCAAATTTGCATCAAAATCGCTTTTACTTGTTTTGGTCTTTTTTTGACCAATAATTACGCTCGTTTTCATCGAAAAATTAACTTATTTTGAAAACTTTTGTCAAAATATACTTGAAAATCACAAAATTGTATTTCGCCCTTTTTCGAGATATTTTGCTAATTTTGCTAATAAATAAGTCTATAAACCAACAAATTTAACATAGATTGACGTTATTTTGCTGTTTTATAGGAGTAATTTAGCTCGTTTTTGACCGAGATGAACATTTGTTTGCAAAATTTCGATAAAATCGGTTCAATAACCTCAAAATTACATCGAAGTTGATTTTATTTAGGCCTTTTCTAGCAAAAATTTTGGTCGTTTTTGACCATTTAAAAGGTCACTTAATATTTTAAGAAGTTTTGTCATAGTAAACTGAAAAATTACGAAATTATTCTGCCCTTTTTTTCGAGATTTTTAGCCCATTTTTGACCGCTAAATTTTGGCAAAATTTGTTTAAGAATCACGAAATTTGATAGGAATTATTTACATTACTTTGCCCTATTTCGAGTAATTTACCTAATTTTTGACCGAAATCATTTATTATTTATTAGTCATAAAAGCTTCAAAATTATTTCGGAATTCATTTAATTTTGACATTTTTCGATCGAAAACTCAGTTATTTTATTTACATAAGGAGGCGAAGGAAACTTGCAGCTACTACATTTAATCTCGAAAAACGAATAAATAAATAAATAAACAAAATATGTATAAAAATAATGAAATAGAAATAGAAAAAAAATTTACAAACAACTAAAAGATAACACAAAAAAAGTGTGAAAATAGCTTTGGCTCCGCCACCCTCTCGAATCGATTAAACATATTTGTTGATTTGATTTTCCTTGGGGAAAATCAAACCCCAGCAGATCTCGATAAAGGTACTTCACCCTCGAATCTTTGTCGAAGGTCGTTCGATGGCGTGCCCGATCCATGCAATTAAACTTGATAATTAACAGGCGTAACTTTCCAAGACACAAACAAGCAAGTTTTTCCATTTGAAAGTTTTCGTCGAGTGATTGACGCTTTTTGAGTGGAAGCTTTCAAAATTTTAATGAGGCTTTCGCGTTCGTACAATGGCTTTTTTTCGGCGCTTCTGACACGAAAACTCGTTGTGCTTTTAACTTTTTCATTACTGATGGCTTTAATCGATCAAATAAGTGCTTGTGTTTTGTCGCACACACATACAGCGTGACCCAGGGGTGCGTAATCGGTCTATAACTTTTAGTTCACAAACTAAAAATATTTATATTTTATACAGGATGTTGTATACAGGATGATAAACCAAAGTTATATTTTTTTAAATGGAACACCCTATATATTTTTGCATAATTAGATTCTACGTAAAAAAATAATGTAACTTTATGTAAACTATTATGGGTCTATCTCTTTTCATTTCGGAATTATTCAACTTTTTGTGCCAAAAACAACCCTCTTTTAAAAAATCACTGTGAAGCAGCCAATGAATATTTTCCGACAAATTTGCTACAGAAAAACTTAGAATAACTTGTAGTTTTAGCAAATAGTCGACTTTTCGTTAAAACGCACAGATAATGTACAGGGTGTGCCAAAACGCAAAAAGTTGAATAACTCATTTTTTTCAAATGAAACACCTTGTATTTGTTTATACCTATCAATAGCATTTTTGATAAGCTTTCTAGTGATATGGGGTTTGTATAGCAAATTTAAAAGATTTCTCGAGATTTTCAATTTTTTTTTATTTTATTACAAAAAAATCAATGTTTCAAATAGGCTGCTGCCACAATGCTTTCAAAGTGAGACAGTTATTTATCTCGCTAGTGTTATTAATTACTTGATACAAAAATGGATTTTACTCAGCAAGAATTAATCAACATGGTTTACTGTACGTATTGGTGAAGCCGATCGAAATGTTTTGTTAGCCAGCAGAATACAGGGTGTTCCGTCTAAACCCCACATTAGAAGTATTGAAAGTTCTAATAAAGATATTTATCTGAGAGTTGGTACTCAGGCATAATCCGTTGAGTTATGCTCAATGAAAATATTTTCAAGATGGCAGCACTTCCGGTTATACCGGAAGTCGCTATTAACTTTCTTATTTTAAATGGAAAGCTATATTTTTCAGTGCGTTTTTGGATTAGTTGAGTTATTTTAAGGGAGGTTTTATTAGCTTTCCCTATACCCAAGTTTAACCGTTTTCGAGATATTTAGGATTTTTGAAAATTTTTGAATTTGCACCTGTCCCTTAAAAAATCGGTAACTCGCTTAGTTTTAGAGATTTCGAAATCATGTTTGGAGAATTGAAAGAGAAAGCCTATATCTGTTGTTCAGTGTGAACAAAATTGGAATTGAAGTTAATAAACCCAAAAATTTTAGGGTTAAGTTTGGACAACTTCAAGTACCCAAAACTTAATTTTTTCAAACGGGATGTCCCAATTTTTATTCTACTAGATGGAGGAGAATTTTTTTCTGCATCAATCTGTATTAGCATTCCCTATACCTATCTGTGATAATTTTCAAATTATGTTGGTTTTTTTGTTATTGTAGGAAATTTCTTACTAACCACAGCTATTTTTGCATAGTTTGCTATAAAAACATTTCTGAGTAAACTTAAACAACAAACTCTTTTCATCATCATATCAAATTGTGTTATCAGACTGTGAAAACAAAATAAATTCATTGGGTGTTGGTTTGAAAAACTTTAATTTCTCACCTTTTTTCATTCGTTTTCATGGCAACCTATGAGAAAAGGCCTATGGCTAATGAATTTCTCAATCCCAACAAAAAGGTATTGTAACTTGAAAACTATTAAACATAAGTATAGGGAATGTTAACACAGATCGAAGCAGAATTAAATTCTCTACATCTAGTGAAATAAAACTTTTGTCATTTCATTTGAAAAAAATGAGTTATGGGTGCTTAAAGTTTTGCAAACTTATTTTAAAAATTTGGAATTTGTTATTCTTTTTTAGAAACTTGAAAACACCAAAAGAAAGATCTAAGCTTCCTCTTTCAAATGAGCTCAAAAATATTTCCAAATTTTTAAAAATCGGAGAGTTATCGATTTTTGAACTGGAAGGTGCAAATCCAAAAAAATTTTAAAAACCATAAATATTTCGTAAACGGCTAAATTTAGGTATAGGAACAGCTTATGAAAACTACCTTAAAATAACTCTAGTAATTCAAAAACGCATTAAAAAATATACCATTCCATTTAAAATAAGGAAGTGCAGCTATTTTGAGAATATTTTCTTTGAGCAGGACCTAAAAGATTATGGTTGTACACAAATTTTCAGATGACTATGATTATTAGAACTTCGAATACTTCTAATGTGGGATTTAGACAAAACAGCCTGTATTCTTATGCAAGAACACCACAAGGTCTTTCTTTTTAGAAGCTTAAAGATCGATTTGACTCTGGTAGTACTAAATACGAAAAGAAAGAAATACTAGGTGGGAGGACTGATCCAAGACACTGAACTAAATGTTTTGCTAATGTTAGACATTTCATAGAGCAAAGTTAACAGGATTATATTGAAACATAAATTTCATCCATATCATTTAAAATTACACCAAGAATTGAAAGGCAATTGGCGTTTTGTAACGAGGAAAAAACGATGGTTTATTTGAACATCTACATTAAATTTTTTATTATTAATATTTTTATTATTTATTATTTCATTATTATTTAATATTTTTTTAATAATAATGTTCACTTTTGTTATTGTGAATTGTTCTTCTATAGGAATTATGATGAATATTATTGTTGCTATAAACATTGTGTTATTTTAATTCTCAGTTATTTTAAGAAAATTAATTCTTGTGAAAAATAAATTCATTTACCGCTCTAGCAGCAGCTTATTTGAAAAATTTAACTGCTTTTTTTGTAATAAAATACATGTTTTTTGTCGTAACCCAGTGTAGTCAGTTATGTCTGTTCACACTTCAAATACTTTTAAATATTGCTTCATCGGTCAACAGAATTTTGTTTATAAAATTTCTGTTTCCGCAATCAAATTACGCATAATTTCAGAAAAATTTATTCTCTTTCGAAAATCTTTGCCATGCAATTCTTGATGTAATTTTAAATGGTATGGATGAAATCTATGTTTCAATATCATCCTGTTGACACTGCTCTGTGAAATATCTGTTTGCCGAGAAATTTCCCGCGTGCTTAAATTCGGGTTTTCTTCTAACATTTCACCAATACAGTAAACCATGTTGATTAATTCTTGCTGAGTAAAATCCATTTTTGTATCAAGTAATTAATAACACTAGCGAGATAAATAACTGTCTCATTTTAAAAGCATTGTGGCAGCAGCCTATTTGAAAAATAAATTTTTTTGTAATAAAATAATTTTTTTTTTGAAAATCTCGAGAAATCTTTTAAATTTGCTTTACCAACCGCATATCATTAGAAAGCTTATCAAAAATGCTATTGATAGGTGTAAACAAATACAGGGTGTTCCAATTGAAAAAAATGAGTTATTCAACTTTTTGCGTTTTGGCACACCCTGTACATTATCTGTGCCTTTTAACGAAAAGTCGACTATTTGCTAAAACTACGAGATATTCTAAGTTTTTCTGTCGCAAATTTGTCGGAAAATATTCATTGGCGGCTTCATAGTGATTTTTGAAATGTGGGTTGTTTTTAGCACAAAAAGTTGAATAATTTCGAAAAAGAAAAAGATAGGCCTATAATAGTTTATACAAAGTACCATAATTTTTTTACGTAGAATCTAATTATGCAAAAATATATAGGGTGTTCCATTAAAAAAAATATAACTTTGGTTTATCACCCTGTATACAACATTCTGTATAAAATATAAATATTTTTAGTTTGTGGACTTTAAGTTGACCTATCGAATAATAAAAACGGCTTCGCAATATTTTCAATAGCAAAAAAGTTATAGACCGATTACGCACCTCTGGGTCACGCTGTACAGGGTGCTGCATTTTGGATGTCCGAATAGGGGATCTTCGAAACTAAGAGGTTTAGAGAAAAACGAGTGACACATTATCGGGTCCGTTTTTTGAGAAAATAATTTTGGTCAAAACCGCATTCCGCTATCGTCTTTTGTTTTCGACTTATAAACAAAAGTTGACATTTTAGTGAGATCTTAAAAAAATTATATCTTCCTTATTATATAACATATACATTTGAAATAAGGACATTATACAGGCACTTTTTTACAGAGAATTTAATAATGTTATCAGCGATTTTTTTTAATCATTCGTTTAGCTGTAATAACATAAAGTTTTATTTTTTTAAATAGGAATCATAGTTGGCTATGACATTTTCGAAAAGCTAATTTTTTTTTGAACTAGAAACAATATAAATACACTTTGATATTTTTATATACTTTTGATAAAAAATATATTTAAAATATTTGAAAGTAGTTGGCCATGGAAAAATTATTTCACATAAAAGGTGTGAATAATCTAGAAATTTTGTGAACGGTTATTAAAGTAAAAAATGTGAAATTATAAAAATAGCTATGTTAAAGTTATTTTCAATTGAACAAATATACGATCTTCCCAGATTTTAATTACATAAGAAATGTGCAGAAAATTGAAAACGATGTGTCACTACCATTTGATAACACTTTTTTATGATTTAGTGAAGTGCAATGGAGGTGACCTTGATAATGTCATGTATTTTTTTACCACAGATGGGATTTAAAATTGGTGTTTGGATTGACATTTTTTTGTAAAATAAAATTTCATTGACAAGCAGTCACACAATTAATAAGATTTTTCTTTTTCCGACATTGCATGTTTAATTAGAAAATAGAATAGCAATAAGTAAGCTTGCCATTTTAAATCTAAAAACAAATAATTTTTATTAATTGCAAAAATTTGGTCTAATAATAATTTATTATGCTGCTTTGAATTAATTAGTGTTTAAAAAATTATGAAATTATAAATACTTGTTGGGTAATATATTTTTCATAGTTTTAATTGAAAATCCAAAATTTTTTCATGGCCTACTATAAAGAAAAAGCGAAATGTTATGTTTTTTTTAATATTTAAAAATAATGTATTACACAAATACACATATCAAATCAGAAAAAAATAAGCTTTTCAAAAATATCACAGCCGCCTATGATTCCTATTTAAAAAAATACAACTTTATGTTATTACAGCTAAACTAATGATTAAAAAAAATCGCTGATAACATTATTAGATTCTCTGTAAAAAAGTGCCTCTATAATGTTTTAGTTTCAAATGTGTATCTTTTAGAATAAGGAAGATATGATTTTCTTAAGATTTCGCTAAAATGTCAACTTTTGTTTATAAGTCGAAAACAAAAGACGATAGCGGGTTGCGGTTTTGACTAAAATTATTTTCTCAAAAAACGGACCCGAGAATGTGTCACTCGTTTTTCTCTAAACCTCTTAGTTTCGAAGATCCCCTATTCGGACATCCAAAATGCAGCACCCTGTACATACACGCAATTTTTGCTTAGGACTTACCTGATTTGACGGTTTTTCGCAACGAGACGGGTTTTGATTGGTCTTTTTCGTCTTTTTTGATGACTGGGGTTTTAGCAGGGGATGTTTTGGTTTTGGGTTTTAGGTCAATTTCGAGGTCTTCGGTGTCACTTGCAGCAGGGCTGATGAGGGAAACCATCGTTACTATGTCGCTACCATTGATAGCCACATATCTATGAAAAAAATTCAAAATAATCTAAAAATTAATTTTCTGGACGATAAAAAAATCTCTTAAAACAAGGAAAGCTTCCAACAATTTTAATCAAAATAAACTACACACAATTTTTTTTCATGTTTTTGATTGTTGCAGTTTCAGATATTAATGCTTATTAATAAGCAGAAAAATTAAATAAAGACCTTATTTTTGCAAAATTATCTGCATCGATTCAAAAATTATCCTAATACATATAAGCGAAAGTTTTTTTTATTTTCTTATTATTAAAAAAACTTCTAAAACTAGAGAAGTTTTGCAATTTTCGACATTTCTTCATCGAAATTTGAATAATCCTTTAATCAAAATAAGCTCAAGCACTTTAGTTCTAAGGTATACAGGGCGTCTCAGCTAAGACTTTCAAGCTAAATATCTCAATTATTTATCAACGGATTGTTATGAAATTTGAAATACACACATTTTAGAAGGTGGTTTTTTAATTAAGAGCCAAAAATGACTTCAAAATTATTTACATTTTTGCTTTTTCGAGACTAAAATGGATATTTTAGTTTCTGTCTACAGGGACTAAAGTAATTCCCTAGGAATTAAATGAACCACTTTAGTCCCTGGAGATTTTATTTATTCCCAAGGGAGTAAATGCCCACTTTAGTCCCGGAAGTGCAAAAAACAGATTAAGCATATTTTTTGGAATAAAAACGATTTTCTGTATCGATTAAACAAATTATTCCAAAGAAGTGTTATTAAAAAATTCTGATTTGTAATACTTTTTGCTACTATTTTAAGTCGAAACATTTAATATAATTTTCTGCATCCATTCAAAAAATATCTTAAATTAAGCCAAGTTTTTACAAAAAGAAATGCTACGATTTTGTACGTTTATTCAAAAAAAATTTGGATAATCCTTGTGATATAAATAAATCGAACAAAATCAATAAAATAATTAAATGTAGAACTTTTGTTTTTTGTAATTTTCTTCGAAACTTGTGATTTGGAACATTTTTTCAACAAAATCTAGATAATTTAAAAAAACGACTATATCGGAATAAGCCAAAACAACTTTTTGAAAAATTTATCCACTCAAAAAATAATCCTAAGCTATTTTTCCGTGGATATAATTCGTCTTTATTCGTAAAAATAATATGCTATTGTCTCCATATATCAACTCCTATATCAATTCAAAAAAATGTCTTAAAAGGAGGGAATAGTTTATTATTTATCAAAGATTTATTAAAAAAATTACAACCTATAAATGTTAGACTAAAATAAGCGAAAATAATTTATTTCAAACTATATTTTTGTATAAATTAAACCATTTTTTTTAGATAATGACAAAGATATGTGAAATGTATTGGGCCACTTTTGTATTTCTTTGTTTTTTAATTAATTACTTTTTTCCTTTGACTAAAAGCTATTCTCAGGGAGACAATAAGTAAATGTCTTAAAATATGCGAAACTTTTAGTTAAAAAAATTGAGTTTTTTCTTATTTTTTTACTCTTAATTACTCTTAATTCGAGGCGATTATATTAATAAGCCGAAAAATTAAATACAAACCTTATTATTGTATTGGTTCAAAAAATGTCTTAATATAAGGGTAGTTTTTATTTTGTAATCGATTAAAAAAAGCTCCTAAAACAATGGAAGCTTTTAGCAATTTTGATGAAATTCAATCCTTTAATCAAAATAAGCTGAAGCAATTCATTTCAGAGCATACATTTTTACACAATTTTTTTTTAAATAAGGATAATTTTTAAAGTCGAACCAAAATTGCGAAAAATTGAACCTTTTCGTATTTTTTTACTTTCGAATGAGACATTAATTCGAGGCATTTGTCAAAAAAACAGATTAAGCATATTTTTGCAAAAATTACTCTTTTTCGAATAAAAACGATTTTACTAATAAGCCGAAAAATGAAATATTTTTGTGATTTTCTGCATCGATTAAACAAATTATTCCAAACAAGTGTTATTAAAAAAATCTGATTTGTATACTTTTTAGTCGAAAAATTTAATTTAATTTTCCGTATCTATTCAAAAAAATATCTTAAGTATTAAGATATTAGGTAAATCTTTGTAAAAAATAATATTGTGACGATTTCTTGCCTTTAGTTCGTAGATTTAAAGAGCTTTCCCAATTACAACAAACTATTTATTTAAAAACAGACACAAATACAACTTATCACTCAAATTATTTGTTATAAACATTTTTTTTTATTGTCACTTTAACCCACTATCTTTTTCCACTACCGTAACAATATGCTATTTTCTCCAAATAAAAAATAAGTTTAGAACCTATTATTGTATTTCTTACATCAACAAACTCAAAAAATTGTCTTAAAAGGAGCGAATAATTTATTACTTATCAAAGAAAAAAATGCTTTTTTCATGATTTATTAAAAAAATTACAACCTATAAATGTTAGACTAAAATAAGTGAAAATAATTCATTTCAAACTATATTTTTGCATAAATTAAACCAATTTTTTTTAGATTAAGACAAAGATATGTGAAATATAGAGCCACTTTTATATTACTATATTTTTGAATTAATTACCTTTTTCCTTTGAATGGAAGCAATTCTCATTGAGACGAAAAGTAAATCGACAAAAAAACGCGAAACATTACATTTTCTGAATCAATAATTCATGTCTGCAGAAAGTCTCTGATCGAAATAAGCCAAAATTACTCATTTCAAAGCATATTTTCCAAATAAGAGCAGCAATTCTTATAAAGCAAAAAGAAAACTGAACAAAATTAGGTCTAGAAATTTGTTATATTTTTTTTTCAAAAAAAATCTCAAAGTAAAGGAATTTTAACATTTTCCAAATACATTTTTATATTTTGCTTTTAAATGTATTAATTCTGTTCACTTTCAGTTTTGAAAAAAATAATTTCTTTGAAATAAATGATAAATTGAAAGAAAAGTTAAAATACGAGCCCTTTAATTTTCTGCATCGATTCAAAACATTTAAAAAAATTCTTAACGAACTTTTTTTAGAAAAATAAGTTTGGTCCAACGACCACTTTTGAAAGTTTTGATTTCAGGCATTATATAATTTCAAGGCCAGTTGTTAAAAACATTTTTTAAAATAAAGACATTGTTTTATGCAAATTAACGATTTTCACATTATTTATCAAAATTTAAATAATCCACTTCAAAGAACAATTTTTTCAGCAATACATTTTTTTTCAAATAATAGCGTTTCCAATCGTACAAACTAAATCAAAGAATTAAATTTAGAACCCATTTGTATCATTTAATCGCTTCAAATCGATTTAAAAAATCTCATAAAGTAACTAAAGTTTTATAGAAAAAATATGCAAAAAATTGAAGAAATGCAAAATAAACGAAAAAAGAAAGAAAGAATTTTCGTAATTCGTTACTTTTAAAAGTTACGATTTTAAGGAAATTAGACCATTTGTTAAGTAATAAGTACATCGAACATAAATTCAAAGCAAAATAAGCGGAGAAATTAGATTTGAAACCCGTTTTATTTGTAACCTTCTGCATCAGTTAAAAAAATGTATTAAAATAAGCAAAGTTTTTATCAAAAAGCTTGTGAAATAACACATTTGTACATAATATGAAGCATTTTTTTTAACAAAGGCATTTCATTTTGAAAATAAGAAATAAAATAAAATAAGAAAATAAACGAAATATACTCGCAAATCCGAAATAAAAATAAGCCAAAAAATTAGATTTAGAACCTGGTTTTGTATTTTCTGCATTGATTCAAAAAATGTCCTAAAATAAAAGTTTTTATAAAAAAAATCATTTCAGATGTTTGTTAAACAAAGCCAGGCTGTTGTAAATAAGCCAAAAAGCTCATTTTAAAATATATTTTTAGAAATATGAACCATTTTTTTTCACCATTTTTGTATTACTTGAAGCATGACCAGGTATTAATTTATTTGAAATAAAACAAGTAAATCGAACAAAACAAGCTGAAACAATAAGTTTGAAACATATTTTTGTAATTTACTGTATCGACTCGAACACATTTTAATGTGCTTTTTATTGCCACCTCGTACATTTATTTAACAAAATTTAAATAATTCTTTAAGTGAAATATTCCAGAATAACTCAATTTAAAGCATAAAGTGATCCAATTTCGTCAAATAAGTCAGTTCTTTTATAAAAAACATTAAGACAGTTTTCGTATTACTTTTGAAATTTTTAAGCAAAAATTGTTAAAAAACATATTAGGTATAAACATAAACAAAAAATAAATCAAAGAGAATAAACCAAAAAAATAAATTTAGAACCCATTGGTATCATTTTCTGCGTCGATTTACAAAAATAAGCATAAAAATAAGTTAAAAAAAAATATTCGTATTACTTTTGAAATTTTTAAGCAAAAATTGTTAAAAAACATATTAGGTATAAACATAAACAAAAAATAAATCAAAGAGAATAAACCAAAAAATTAAATTTAGAACCCATTGGTATCATTTTCTGCGTCGATTTACAAAAATAAGCATAAAAATAAGTTAAAAAAAATATTCGTATTACTTTTGAAATTTTTAAGCAAAAATTGTTAAAAAACATATTAGGTATAAACATAAACAAAAAATAAATCAAAGAGAATAAACCAAAAAATTTAATTTAGAACCCATTGGTATCATTTTCTGCGTCGATTTACAAAAATAAGCATAAAAATAAGTTTAAAAAAAAATATTCGTATTACTTTTGAAATTTTTAAGCAAAAATTGTTAAAAAACATATTAGGTATAAACATAAACAAAAAATAAATCAAAGAGAATAAACCAAAATCCATTGGTATCATTTCCTACGTCGATTTACGAAAATAAGCATAAAAATAAGTTTAAAAAAAAAATTCGTATTACTTTTGAAATTTTTAAGCAAAAATTGTTAAAAAACATATTAGGTATAAACATAAACAAAAAATAAATCAAAGAGAATAAACCAAAACCCATTGGTATCATTTCCTACGTCGATTTACGAAAATAAGCAAAAAAATAAGTTTAAAAAGAAAATTCGTATTACTTTTGAAATTTTTAAGCAAAAATTGTTAAAAAACATATTAGGTATAAACATAAACAAAAAATAAATCAAAGAGAATAAACCAAAAAATTAAATTTAGAACCCATTGGTATCATTTTCTGCGTCGATTTACAAAAATAAGCATAAAAATAAGTTTAAAAAAAAATATTCGTATTACTTTTGAAATTTTTAAGCAAAAATTGTTAAAAAACATATTAGGTATAAACATAAACAAAAAATAAATCAAAGAGAATAAACCAAAAAATTAAATTTAGAACCCATTGGTATCATTTTCTGCGTCGATTTACAAAAATAAGCATAAAAATAAGTTTAAAAAAAAATATTCGTATTACTTTTGAAATTTTTAAGCAAAAATTGTTAAAAAACATATTAGGTATAAACATAAACAAAAAATAAATCAAAGAGAATAAACCAAAAAATTAAATTTAGAACCCATTGGTATCATTTTCTGCGTCGATTTACAAAAATAAGCATAAAAATAAGTTAAAAAAAATATTCGTATTACTTTTGAAATTTTTAAGCAAAAATTGTTAAAAAACATATTAGGTATAAACATAAACAAAAAATAAATCAAAGAGAATAAACCAAAAAAATAAATTTAAAACCCATTGGTATCATTTTCTACGTCGATTTACGAAAATAAGCATAAAAATAAGTTAAAAAAAAATTCGTATTAAATTTTTAAGCAAAAATTGTTAAAAAACATATTAGGTATAAACATAAACAAAAAATAAATCAAAGAGAATAAACCAAAAAATTAAATTTAGAACCCATTGGTATCATTTTCTGCGTCGATTTACGAAAATAAGCATAAAAATAAGTTAAAAAAAATATTTGTATTACTTTTGAAATTTTTAAGCAAAAATTGTTAAAAAACATATTAGGTATAAACATAAACAAAAAATAAATCAAAGAGAATAAACCAAAACCCATTGGTATCATTTTCTGCGTCGATTACGAAAATAAGCATAAAAATAAGTTAAAAAAAATATGCAAAAAATTGAAGAAATGGAAACTAGAAGAAAAAAGTAATAAGAATTTTCGTATTTCTTTACTTTTGAAAGTTATGATTCTCATTGAAACGAAAAGTAAATCGAAAGATTTAAAGTAGAACCTATTTTTGTGTCTGCATCGACTAAAAAATATTGTTACGGTAGTATGAAAAGATGGAAAAACATAGTGGGTTGGAATGACAATAGAAATTGTTTATAACAAATAATAATTTTTGAGTGATTTTGTATTTGTGTCTGTTTATAAATAAATAGTTCATTATAATTGGGAAAGCTCTTTAAATCAACGAATTCAAGGCGAGAAATCGTCACAATATTATAAATTAAACATGTATCGTTTTTACGTTCTATTACTTTTTTATTATTCGTATTTATAGTATTTTCATTTTGTAATAAATTATTATTATTATTATTATTGTTATTAAAATTAATAAATAAATAAAAATAAATAAAAAAAAAAAACAAAGTTAGTTAGTCAATTTAAAATTTGTAATGAGATGACACTTCATTTAATATCTTTATCGATTCAAGCTTTAGTTTGGCTTGCTTCCAAAAAATTCACAATCGAACCCGGAAACATGCAAACCAGCTGAGACAATAATTACAATACCTGTTCATTTCCTTCTTATTTTTCGGATTCTCTTTATTACTTCCACTATCTTCATCATCACTTGTCTTCCCTTTAACCTTCCCCGACTTGATTTTCCTCTTCGTTGCGAGAAATTTGGGCTTTTGGTCGGTTTTATAAGTGGGCGCAGAAGACGACCTGACCAAAGGTGGTCGAATAACAGAATTGAACGCAGTGTTGCTCCTTTTTTGGAACTTTTCTCGCTTGGAGGCAGCCGTTGCGGGCCTGATTATCACATTTTTGATGGCCTTGGGGTCCTGGGGGTCGCCTTCGGGGGCGTCCTCCAGGCTCTGGGGCTCGTCCTCGACCACCGGTATCACAACAATCGCACTCGACTTGTTTTTCTTGATTTGGAAGACGTTTGAAGGGGCGGTGAGGGGCTGGATGATTTTTGGGGGCGGTTTGGGGTCGGGGGGCTCCACCTCCTCCGTGGCTTGGGCGAGGAAAATGTCCAGGTTGGGCTTTTCGCGGTCTTTGAGGGCGTAGCGCAAACGATCCGCTAGCTAAATAAAAAAAAAAATTTTGAAAATTTTTATTTAAATTTTATTTTGGATTACTTCAAATGAAAAAAAAAATTAGCGATTTTTTCAATAAAATAATGTTGACTAGGGACAAGAAAATTATTGTAAAGAAGAACAAGAATTCTAAAATGACCTACGAAGTGTCCAGATTTCAGTTCTAGGAACGGTTTTAAAAAATAATAATCAGAGAAGAATCTTAAGAAAAAAATAATGCCAAAAAATCAAATTAGGGAAGAATTATTTAAAAAGACACTGAGTAGATTCGATAACAGAACTTGGATAGAATAGATAGAATAGTGTTTACAAAGGAATTTTTCTTTATAAAATAATTTTATGGGAGAATCTAAAGAAGAATTAAAAAATTAAGCTATTTTTTCGGCATAACTTCAGGTGATTTTTATTATTTTTCCGAATTCTAAAAAATGATTTCCTTTCACTTAAGTAATTATTGTAGATTTTCCTCAAGCTTTTCACGGCTTTTCCCTAATTAAAAAAAATTTCATTACACCAAATCTCTTCAAAATTATCTGTGATTTCCTTAAAGTCTCCCCTAATTTTTTTGACGATTTCCCATTATTTTCTCAAGATTTTCGCTGTTTCCCCCAGTATATATTTAAGCATGGTAATTTGTTTCTTTTTTCTGATTTCAAGAGTTCTTCTGATTTCTTAAAAAAATATTTTTATTTTTAGAACTTTTCAGTTTTTTCACAATTTAGCTATTATTTTCTAATTTTCGAAAATCTTCACTGATTTCCTCAAAAAAACACAGATTTCCAATCATTTACTCCAGATTTCTTATTTTTAAGTCAATTTAGCTATTTCTCCTAATTTTCCACGGTTTTCAGAGATTTTCTAAAGAATTTTATCGTTACTAGAGACTTGAGGTTAATTATTTCCACTGATTTCCTGATGCTTATTTCCTCTAATGCCCTCAAGATTTTTACGAATTCTTGGAATAATTTCCCATGACTTAAATAATTATTGCAGATTTCTCTTAATTCCGTGACATTTGCCTTTTCTGTGAAGTCCCCAAGCTTTTTCCTAATTTTTTTACGAGATTTCTTCAAGATTTTCTCAAAAAACAAGATTACCAGTCATATACTTCAGACTTCTTATTTTTATGACAATTGAGCTATTTCTTATAATTTTCCACGTTTTTCAAAGATTTTTTGAAGAATTTTAACTTTCCTACAGATTTTCTTAATTTTGTAAGAGGTTATTGTTATTTCCACTGATTCTCTCATTGTTTTCCTCAAGATTTTCCCAAATTTTTTTAATATTATTTTCCACAATTGAAATATTTACTTCAGATTTCTCGTAACTTATTCTGACTTGTAACAATTTCTTCATTCATTCCTTCATGATTTCCCCAATTTTTTTCCGCTGATTTGATCTACGGGAAGGATTACCCATATTTAAGCATCATAATTGGATTTATTTTGCCCGATTTCCTCATTTTTTTCTGATTTCTTAAAAAAAAACAATTTGATCACAATTTAGTTGTTTTTTTCTAATTTACCTCTAATTTTCAGCGATTTCCTTAAGATTTCGCGATTACCTAGACAATTAGATTTTGTATGAGTTCAGTTATTTTCTCTAATATTCTCTTGATTTTTTCTAACCTTCTCAAGACTTTTCCTAATTTTTAAATAATTACCCCAGATTTCTTTTTATTTTTTTCACAATTTATTTATTATTTGCTTTAATTCAAAAAACAAAATTTACGTTCATTTACTCCAGATTTCTTAATTTTTATCATAACTTAGCTACAAATCCTAATTTTTACAGATTTCCTGAAGAACGTAAATCATTAATAATTTTGATTTTTTCTTAATTTTTTAAAAGGTTAGTTGATTCCACTGATTTTCTCAAATTTTTGCCAGTTATAATTTACTAAAATTTAAGAAAATAAATGTTTATATCTAATCTAAATGTTTATTCCAGATTACTACACGATTTCTTCTGATTTCTTTGAGATTTCCCTAATCTAGAAAATGAGGTTTCATTGTCAAAGTATTTATTCCAGATTTCTCTTTTTTGTCAGAATTTACCTATTTCCCTTTAATTCCTTTTAATGTGATTACCACTGATTCCTTCAAAAATTCTAAAAATTGATTTTCCATGATACAAATTTCACTAGAGATTTCCCTTTTTTATCACAATTTGGTTATTTGCCCTAATTTCTTAATGATTTTTTCAAGATTTCTTCTTATTAATATAAGGTTTGATTTTTCTTGATCAAAGTTTACTCCAGATTTCTCAATTTTTTTAGAATTTCGCTATTTCTCCTTAACTTAAAAAAGATTAAATGAATGCTTTATTCACATAGAAGAATAACTTAACCGTTAACAACTGTTTTAGCATTGTTTATGTTCTTCTCTTCATTAAACTAGAGAAGAATTTCGAAAAGGCGCAGAGACAATCTAAAAAAGAATTTAGATAATGTAGAAGAAATGCAGAAGTGTTTATAAAAGAATTTTGAGTAGAGCCTAAAAAATAATCCTAAAGAATTTAGAGAAGACTAAATCTAAAATAGATTTATAAAATAATCCAAATTTGAGATCTAGAAATTGCTTTAGAAAAGAATCTTAAGAAAAATCTAGAGAAGAATACAGAAACAATCCCAAAAAAATTATCTGGCAGAATTCTAATGAAACTTGAGAAGAATTTTGAGAAGACGTAAAGTAGAGTCTAAAAGATAATTAAAAGATTGAAGAAAAATGCAGAAGAAGTGTCCAGAAATTAGTTCTAAAGAAGAATCTATAGAAGAACAAATCTAAAGATGGATTTATAAAATAATCTAAAAAAGAATCCAAATTTGAGATCTAGAAACGGCCTTAGAAACAAAGCAGAGAAGAATCTTATGAAAAATCTAAAGAGAAATTCGGAAACAATGCTAAAAAATAATCTTGAAGCATTCTATATGAAACTAGAGAAAAATTTTGAAAATACGTAAAGTAGAATCTAGAAAAGAATTGAGAATGTAGAAGAAGTGCTTATAAAATAAATGTGAGGTAAAGTCTACAATATACTTCTATAGAAGAATCTAGAAAAGATTAAATAATCTAACGAAGAATCGAGGTTTGAGATCTAGAAACTACTTTAAAAAAGAATATTTAATAGAAGAATCTCGAAAAGATGTAAAGTAAAATTTAAAAGAAAATTGAAAGAATGTAGATTAAGTGTTTATAAAATAATTTTGAGTAGAGTCTAAAAAATAATTCTAAAAAAAGGATCTAGAGAAGAACGAATCTAAAGATGAATTTATAAAATAATCTAAAGAAGAATCCAGATTTAAGATCTACAAACATTTTTAGAAAAGAATCAGAGAAGAATCTTAAGAAAAACCTAGAGAAGAATACAGAAATAATGCTAAAAAATAATCTGGAAGAATTTTAAATGAAACTAGCGAATTTCGAAAAGACATACAGTATAATATGAAAGAGAATTTAAAGAATCCAGAAAAGTGCAAATCTACGAAATAATTCTATAAAAGAATCTATTAAATAATCAAGAGAAGAATCCAGATTTGAAATCTAGAAACGGTTTTAGAAAAAGATCAGAGGAGAATCTTAGAAAAAATCCAGAGAAGAATTATAGTAAATGGTGATAGTAAAAAATAATCTAGAAGACTTCTAAATGAAACTAGAGAAGAATTTCGAAAATACGAAAAGTAGAATCTAAAAGAGAATTGAAAGAATGTAGAAGAAGTGTTTATGAAATAATTTTGAGTCGAGTCTAAAAAATAATTCTAAAAAAGAATCTAGAGAAGAAAATCTTACAATGCATTAATAACATAATCTAAAGAAAAATCCAGATTTGAGTTCTAGAAACGGTTTTAGAAAGGAATCAGAAAAGAATTTTAAGATAATTCTAGAGAAAAATACAAAAATAATGCTAAAAATAATCTGGAAGAATTCTAAATGAAACTAGAAAAGATTTTCGAAAAGACGTGGAGTAGAATACAATCTACAATACAATTTAGAAACTGTAGAAGAAACGCAATTAATTTCGAGTAGAGTCTAAAAAAATAATTCTAAATAAGGATCTACAGAAAAACGAATCTAAAGATGGATTTATAAAATAATCTAAAGAAGAATCCAGATATTAGATCTAGAAACGGCTTTAGAAAAGAATCAGAGAAGAATCTTAAAAATAACCTAGAGAAGAATACAGAAATAATGCTAAAAAATAATCTGGAAGGATTTTAAATGAAAGAAAATCTAGAGAAGATTCTAGATTTTACATCTACAGACCACTTCACTAAAGGATCTGAGAAACATCTTAAGAAAAATCAATGATAAAGAATAATATGGATAAATTGTAAATGAAACTACAAAAGAATTTTGAAGACATAGAATAGAATCTAAAAGAGAGAGTCGTAGAAAAAATGTAAAAGTGTTTATAAAATAATCTTGAATTTATTTAGAAAATAACTGTAAAGAAGCATTTAGAATATAATTTATAAAAAACTGGAGATGTATTTAAAGAATAATCTGGAAAAATTCTAAATAAAAATTTTTGAAAAAACGTAGAATGGAACCATAAAGAGAATTTGGAGAATGTATTAGAAGAGGTGTTTCTAAAAGAATTTTGGATCCAGTGTACAAAATAATTTCAAAAAGGAATCTAAAGGACTTTGTGAATGATTCTAAATATGGATTTATAGAATGCTCTAAAGAAAAGTGTAGATTTGAGATCTACAGACGATATTACAAAAGAATCACAAGAATCTTAAGAAAAATCAATAGCAAAGAACAATTTGGAAAAAACCATAAAAAAAATTGAAAAAGAAATTGGATCATGCAGAAAAAATATAGAGATATTTGTTGTGTTTCTTTCTAATAAAGTTTTGAATAATAGTAGTTTAAAAAAATCCAAAAAAGAATCTAGAGAAGAATAATTTAAAAAGATTTCAAAAATAGAACTATAAGACAACCTAGAGAACAGTCTAGATTTTACATCTACAGACCACTTTACTAAAGGATCTGAGAAGAATCTTAAGAAAAATCAATGATAAAGAAAAATATAGAAAAAATCTTAATGAAACTACAAAAGAATTTGGAAGAGACGTAGAATAGAATCTAAAAGAGAATTTAGAAAGACTACCTAGAAAAAGTGTAGAAGTGTTTTTAAAATAATCTTGAGTTGATTTCGAAAAGCATTTAAAGAATAATCTAAAGAGGAATTCAGAAACAATAATGCTAAAGAACAATCTGGAAAAATTCTAAATAAATTTTGGATCCAGTCTACAAAGTAATTTCAAACAGGAATCTAGAGAAGACTTTATGAATAATTCTAGAGATGGATTTATAAAATTCTCTATTAAAGTCTAGATTTCAGATCTACAAACGGTATTACAAAAGAATCACAAGAATCTTAAGCAAAATCACTAGTAAAGGACAATTTGGAAAAAACTCGTAGCAGTACAATAAAAAAAATGGATAAAGAATTTGGACCAATCCAAAGTAGAATCTAGAGAAGAATTTATAAACGATTCTAACGATGGATTTATTAAGTAATCTAAAGAAAAGTCTAGAGTTTCTTCAGACGGCTTTACAAAAGAATCAGAAATCAGATTTCTCTTATAAGTATTAATAATGTTGTTGCTTTTATTTCATGGATACGAGTAGAGGTAGTAAAAAAATTCTACAAGTGGTTACATGGTACATTATTTGATTTAATTATTTTTGATAATACTCGATAGAATAAAGTGGCAATTTGGTGATTTTTTTTTATTTTGAATTTTTTCAGAACTTGTTAAAAAAAATGGTATGAAACGAAAAATAAATTCTACGTCTTTTAGTTTTTGAGCTCTAAATTTTTCTAATTTTTTTTAGTCCTGATTTTTGAAACTATTTTGATGCAAACTTATGTAAAATGATCCGGGGAATCGAGTGGCGTCGAGAAAATTGCCAGATTTTAAGTTATGAATTTTTTTCATCTTAGCTATTTACTAGACCACCAAAATTTTAGGCAAAAAATTAAAAAAATATAAATCATGTGTAAAGCTGGTATCATACGCAGAATGAGCCGCAGAATTCAGTGGAACAAACTGTTTCGATCTACGCCTTTTAGTTTTTGATTTATGAATTTTTTGAAATAACCCGGCGCATCCACCATTTTTCAAGTTGATATATTTTTAAAATACATTTTCGAGTAAGCTAGTGTTGTAAAAAGGCTAGTGTAATACGAAGAATGAGCCGCAGAATTCACTAAAATAAATCGAAAAGACGTAAAGTAGGATCTAGAAGAGAATTGAAAGAATGTAGAAGAAGTGTTTATGAAATAATTTTGAGTCGAGTCTAAAAAATAATTCTAAAAAAGAATCTAGAGAAGAAAATCTTACAATGCATTAATAACATAATCTAAAGAAAAATCCAGATTTGAGTTCTAGAAACGGTTCTAGAAAGGAATCAGAAAAGAATTTTAAGATAATTCTAGAGAAAAATACAAAAATAATGCTAAAAATAATCTGGAAGAATTCTAAATGAAAGTAGAAAAGGTTTTCGAAAAGACGTGGAGTAGAATACAATCTACAATACAATTTAGAAACTGTAGAAGAAACGCAATTAATTTCGAGTAGGGTCTAAAAAAATAATTCTAAATAAGGATCTACAGAAAAACGAATCTAAAGATGGATTTATAAAATAATCTAAAGAAGAATCCAGATATTAGATCTAGAAACGGCTTTAGAAAAGAATCAGAGAAGAATTTAATAATAACCTAGAGAAGAATACAGAAATAATGCTAAAAAATAATCTGGAAGATTATTTCAGAACTTGTTAAAAAAAATGGTATGAAACGAAAAATAAATTCTACGTCTTTTAGTTTTTGAGCTCTAAATTTTTCTAATTTTTTTTAGTCCTGATTTTTGAAACTATTTTGATGCAAACTTATGTAAAATGATCCGGGGAATCGAGTGGCGTCGAGAAAATTGCCAGATTTTAAGTTATAAATTTTTTTCATCTTAGCTATTTACTACACCACCAAAATTTTAGGCAAAAAATTAAAAAAATATAAATCATGTGTAAAGCTGGTATCATACGCAGAATGAGCCGCAGAATTCAGTGGAACAAACTGTTTCGATCTACGCCTTTTAGTTTTTGATTTATGAATTTTTTGAAATAACCCGGCGCATCCACCATTTTTCAAGTTGGTAAATTCTTAAAATAAATTCTCGAGTAAGCTGATGTTGTAAAAAAGGTAGTGTAATACGAAGAATGAGCCGCAGAATTCACTAAAATAAACCGAAAAGACGTAAAGTAGGATCTAGAAGAGAATTGAAAAATTGTAGAAGAAGTGTTTATAAAATAATTTTGGGTAGAATCTAAAAAGTAATTCTATAAAAGAATCTAGAGAAGAACGAATCTAAAAATTAATTTATAAAATAATCCAAAGAAGAATCCAGATTTAAGATCCAGAAACATTTTTAGAAAAGAATCAGAGAAGAATCTTAAAAATAACCTAGAGAAGAATACAGAAATAGTGTTAATAAATACTCTGGAAGAATTCTAAATGAATCTAGAGAAGAATTTCGAAAAGACACAGATTGTAATATAGAACAGAATTTTTTATAAAATTATTATCGGAAAATAGCTGGTAATTATTCAGAATTTGGACTTACATTAAAATTGTCTTTAGAATGTATTGAACTGATGTGGATTTATTAGAAATCAACAAGTTCAATAACTTACCTCTTGCTTGGAGTAGAGAATGGAGTCCTTCTCCAGCGAGCTGTGGCGGCTCAACTTGGGTGCTTTCTTGGCTTCTTTGAGGCATTTTTTGGCAACAATGCCCTCATCTTTGGGCGAAGGGGTGTCTGCCCACGCGATTCGGATAGGATGGGGTCGTTCGTGGTGGGTTTTTTCTTCGGAAAGCTGCTTTTTGAGCGATTTTCGGCGGTGGTCGGGCTCGCAATCGAGGGAGAGTTGCCGGAAAGTTGCCAGCTTTCGGATGGTTGCCATTGGATTAGGAGGTCGTGTGCATTTTGGGGAGCTTCGCGGACGGGGTGTTTACCCTCGTCATGGAAAACTTTGACTGAAACGTGCTTTACACGCTTTCGTTTCAGTCGGTCATTATATCGATTGGAACTTTCGCTTGTCGCTCAATTTCTTTGCGAACTTGGTGGGTGGTAGACCTTTTTTTGGAGCGCGGTTTCTAATATACAGGGTGTTCCGTCTAAACCCCACATTAGAAGTATTGAATGTTCTAATAAAGATATTTATCTGAGAGTTGGTACGTTGAGTTATGTTCAATGAAAATATTTTCAAGATGGCGGCACTTTCGGTTATACCGGAAGTCGCTATCAACTTCCTTATTTTAAATGGAATGCTATATTTTTTAATGCGTTTTTGGATTAGTTGAGTTATTTTAAGGGAGTTTTTATTAGCTTTCCCTATACCCAAGTTTAACCGTTTTCGAGATATTTAGGATTTTTGAAAATTTTTGAATTTGCACCTGTCCCTTAAAAAATCGGTAACTCGCTTAGTTTTAGAGATTTCGAAATCATGTTTGGAGAATTGAAAGAGAAGGCCTATATCTGTTATTCAGTGTGATCAAAATTGGAATTGAAATTAATAAACCCAAAAATTTTAAGGTTAAGTTTGGACAACTTCAAGTACCCAAAACTTAATTTTTTCAAATGGGATGTCCCAATTTTTATTCTACTAGATGGAGGAGATTTTTTTTCTGCATCGATCAGCATTAGCATTCCCTATACCTATCTGTGATAATTTTTAAGTTATGTTGGTTTTTTTGTTATTGTACGAAATTTCTTACTAACCACAGCTATTTTTGCATAGTTTGCCATAAAAACATTTCTGATTAAACTTAAACGACAAACTCTGTTCAAAATTGTGTTATCAGACTGTGAAAACAAAATAAATTCATTGGGTGTTGGTTTGAAAAACTTTAATTTCTCACCTTTTTTCATTCGTTTCCATGAGAAAAGGCCTATGGCTAATGAATTTTTCAATCCCAACAAAAAAGTATTGTAACTTGAAAACTATTAAACGTAAGTGTAGGGAATGTTAATACAGATCGATGCAGAATTAAATTCTCTACCATCTAGTGAAATAAAACTTTTGTCATTTCATTTGAAAAAAATGAGTTATGGGTGCTTAAAGTTTTGCAAACTTAATTTTAGAAATTTGGAGTTTGTTATTCTTTTTTAGAAATTTGAAAACACCAAAAGAAAGATCTAAGCTTCCTCTTTCAAATGAGCTCAAAAACATTTCCAAATTTTTAAAAATCGCAGAGTTATCGATTTTTGAACTGGAAGGTGTAAATCCAAAAACAATTTAAAAACCATAAATATTTCGTAAACGGCTAAATTTAGGTATAGGAACAGCTTATGAAAACTACCTTAAAATATATATATATAGTATCTTGAGAATATTTTCATTGAGCAGGACCTAAAAGAATATGGTTGTACACAAATTTTCAGATGACTATGATTATTAGAACTCCCAATAATTCTAATGTGCGGTTTAGACAAAACAGCCTGTATACAGGGCTTTCATTTCAAAAGGAGCCAGTCTCAATAACTTTTGACATTGGGGGCATTTCACGTGAAGCGGACAACGAAAAAAATTTGACAACCTGTGTTTATTGTAATGTGTAAATTTTTGATGATTAAAAAATACACTTTTAAAAACTTGATTATTTATTGTCGCTACAATAACAACTCTCTTAAACAAAAACTAAATTGAAAAATGGCATGCTTAAATTGACTTTAAATCAGGAACAACCTGAAATTCGGTCATATTCAGGATAATTGTTCTCCTAGAAAGCATAATTGTAAATACATAATGATTTTTTTGTGTGAGGCTTATTTGTGAAGATATTGACTTGTAAAAAATTGACGAAATATGAGTCACAGAGTTTTGGAAGCTTTTATTCAAAAAACTAATGCATACCAAAATATTCAAAATAGTGCTTTATATAGAAAATTCTTTGTTCTTTTTGATTCTGAAATCCGATTTAGAATTTGAATTTTTTTTTGTAGAAAACCGGAAGTGAAGTTTCAAATCCGAATTTTAGTAACTTGGACCGTTTTTTTTTATTTATTTTTATTTCAAAAAATAGCTTAAAGTAAATAGAATTTACACTATAAGTCGCAAAATGGGATCTCTATTCGTTTAGGAGATATAGTACTTAATGTACACAAAAGCGCGTAATTTATTACATAAACCGGCTTAATGTACAGTCACCCAAAATGAAAATGACGCGTCCATAAACGAACGCCTACCGTGCAACCCCTGCTATAAATTATTAGAGATCGTAAACTAGTTTTGAGTCGAGTTCCACATTTCATTTATCGGCTTTTGAAATGTTTAAGGATTTCTTGATGGAAATTATTGGTTATCCCAAATGTGAAATAATACAATTTTTAAGTTCTTCGCAACGCGATGTTTCGACGCTTTGAGAGAAATAAAACAAAAATAAAATTGTTAGTTGGTTTGCAAATTTAATTTATTATTTGGTTGATGCAAAATAAATTTTAGTGTGCAATTAAAATCTGCCGAATAACAAACACGGCAAAACATGGATTCTTATTTCATTTTGTTTCAATTATCATTAAATTAAATTTCGCGGACTGTGATGCAATCACGAAACGATCACTTTGATATCCATTGCCCAAAAAATATTTCAAATCAAAATAATTATTAACACTAAAAATCTGATTATCACAAACTGTAACCAAAATTTCATGCAAAGACGTCTACACTCTTAATGGTTTTAATTTATTAATTGCACAAACGTTTTTGTGAACATTTTAGTTTGCTAGTGCCGGTTTATAGAAAGTTCCATTAAATTTTAATTCCTTGTTAAAAGCTAACGATCATTGATAACTTTTATTCTGAATATTCCAATTTTTTTAAAGGTCTTTGTCTGATATTTGAAATACAATTGGATTACAATTTTTGTTTTAATAGTAAATACTTAATTAAGACAAGATTGAGTACGAAAATCTTAAGACAAATAAGTTGTAATCTTAAAATTCCAAAAATTGAAACCGCTCTCAAAAATAAAATCTAATTTTATCGTGTTGTATAATAAATAACTAAACCACTTATAATAAGTATTTAATTTTATTCATGAATTGGAAATAGTATTATAACAATGTTTTTTTTGCATCAACTAAAATATAATAAATTAAATTTTAAAATAATACATTTTTTTGACCTCTCAAAGTGACGAATTGTGGCGACGAAGATGACATTTTTTTTATTTCTCATATGTCTTCTAAGAAAATTAATAAATGTTTATGTTATCAAGAATTTGAATATTCTTTCCTTGAAATTTTGACCTTTAGTTATCCCCTGCGGTAAGAGTTTGTTTGTCATTTCCTGTGAATCTTATTTGCAGTAATGGTCAGAATTTCATTCGGGTATTTCCATGAATGAATTGCCGTAACGTCATTGATAACTTTTATTCTGATTATTCCAATTTTTTGAAACGTCTTTGTTTAAAATTTGAAATACAATTGCATTAAGACATTTTAATTTTAATAGTAAATACTTAATTAAGACACGATTGACTACGAAATTCTTAAGATAAAGAAGTTATAATTAACAAAAATTAGTGGTAATTCAATTTTAAAGAGGGAAACATTTTTAATGATCTTTTTGTGGGTTCTTCTAAAATTTAAACAAATGTAGAAAACAATAAAAGTGTAACTACTTATAATATTTAATTTTATTCATTATTTCGAAATGGTATTCTAAAATCAATAAGACTTGGAGTGTTTATTTATTATAATAAACTTAGTTTAACTTATTTTGCATCAATTAAATAGTAAATTAAATTTGCAAAAAACAAATTAATTTTCTTTGACCTCTCAAAGTGTCGAAACGTGGCGACGAACATGAAACTTTTTTTACTTCTCATTTGTCTTCCAAGACAATTAATAAATGTTTATCAATTCGAAGAAGAATTTGAAAATTCTTTCGTTGCAGTTTTGGTCTTAAGTTATCCCCTGTGGTGTTACGGGTTTGTTAATTATTTTCCAGTGAATCTTATTGGCGGTAATAGTCGGAATTTTAATCCGGGTATTCCCATGAATGAATTGCCGTAACATTAATTGATAATAACTTTTATTTTGGCGATTCCAATTTTTTAAAACATTAAGGGCAGGCTTATAAAAAGCTCCATTAAAATTTAACACGTTGTTAACAACGAACTAAAATTTAATGGAGCTTTCTATAAACCGGCACTAATAAACAAAAATGTTCACAAAAACGATTGTGCAATTAATAATTAATTTAATTTAATTTAATGATAATTTAAACAAAATGAAATAAGAATCCATGTTTTGCCGTGTTTTTTATTCGGCAGATTTTAATTAACTTATTTTGCATCAACCAAATAATAAATTAAATTTGCAAACCAACTAACAATTTTATTTTTGTTTTATTTCTCTCAAAGCGTCGAAACATCGCGTTGCGAAGAACTTAAAAATTGTATTATTTCACATTTGGGATAACCAATAATTTCCATCAAGAAATCCTTAAACATTTCAAAAGCCGATAAATGAAATGTGGAACTCGACTCAAAACTAATTTACGATCTCTAAAGATTTATAGCAGGGGTTCGTTAATGGACGCATCATTTTCATTTTGGGTGACTGTACATTAAGCACTGTATCTCCTAAACGAGTAGAGATCCCATTTTGCGACTTATAGTGTAAAATCTATATATTAGGTATAAGCTATTTTTTGAAATAAAAATAAGTGAAAAAAAAATTCGGATTTGAAACTTCACTTCCGGTTTTCTACACGAAAAAAATTTCAAATTTCAAATTTGATTTTAGATTTAAAAAGAACATTGAATTTTCTGTATAAAGCACCATTTTAAATTTTTTACTATTTACTGTTTAATTAGAAATACAGTTTACAAGAACGTTCTGCTTAATATTTGGTCAATTTTTAGAAGTCAATAACTTTTTAAATAAGTCGCTCACAAAAAAATCATCATGTATTTACATTCATACCTTTTAGGAGAACAATTTAAACCGAATTTCAGGTTGTCGCATTTTTTTCAGTTGTCCGTTTCACGTGAAATGCCCCATTGAGCAAATCTGTTTTCAAGCAAGGATCGCGAGGGGGAAGTTCAAAACCAACATTTGTTACATTTTAGGTTTCATCCCTTAATCACTAGCTACCCCTACTTTAAAATTTTAAATGGCATCCCCTACTTTTTCAAACATTTTCGGAAAGGGAAAAAATTTACGGATCGAACTGTCAAGGAAAAAAATTTTTTGTCTATTCGTTTCTTAGTTAAGGGTGGTTTTATTTTTGAAATTTTTAATCCTAGTAGCCTTTGATTGGAGGCCAATTTAATTTAAATACGAAATTTGTCGATTAGAGATGCAATGAGAGAGTTTAAATCCAACATTAGTTACATTTTAGGTTTCATCCCTTATTCGCTAGCCACCCCTAATTTAAAATTTTAAATGGCACCTCCTACTTTTTGGAACATTTTTGGAAAGGGAACAAATTAACGTACCTAACTATCAAAAAAATATTTTTCTATTCGTTTTTAAGTTAGGGGTGGTTTTATATTTAAAATTTTTAGTTATAGTGGCTTTTGATTTGAAGCCAATTTTATTTAAATAAAAAGTAGGTTTGTTGTTTTGGATTGCACTGGGAGAGCTCTAAACCAACATAAAATACGTTTTAAGTTCCATCCCTTAGTCGCTAACTACCATTACTTTAAAATTTGTAATAGCACCCCCAACATTTTGAAACATTTTATGTTGGTTTTGAACTCAAAAACGAATCGAAAAAAAATTTCTACTTTTACAGTTAGATAAACTTTTTATCCCCTTTCCAAAAATATTTAAAAAGTTGGGGGTGCTATTTCAAATTCTAAAGTAAGGATGATTTGAAATTTGGGGATGAAATGTAAAATGTACTTTATCTTGAATTTGAACTATTTCGTTGTACCTCTTATTGACAAATTTCTTATTTAAATTAAATTGGCTTCAAATCAAAGGCTACTAGGATTAAAATTTTCAAAAATAAATCCACCCTTAACTAAAAAACGAATCAACAAAAAAATTTTTTTCTTTGACAGTTAGATACGCAAATTTTTTCTCTTTCCGAAAATGTTTGAAAAAGTAGGGGGTGCCATTTAAAATTTTAAAGTAGGGGTAGCTAGCCATTAAGGGATGAAACCTCAATTGTAACTAATGTTGGTTTTGAACTTCCCCCTCGCGATCCTAATCGACCTGTTTTTGCTTAAAAAGAGATTTGCTCAATGTCAAGAGTTATTAAGACTGGCTCCTTTTGAAATGAAGGCACTGTATATATGAAAAATTTTAATTCGAATCATCCTCTTTTGCATAAAATTAGTAAGAATATAAAGATTTAAACGGGCTGAATCCATACTTGATTTCAGATTTTTGCTTTCTGAAAAGACGTAGAACGAAAGAGAATTTGGAAAATCTATTAGAAGAGGTATTTATAAGTCCACAAAATAATTTCAAAAACCAATCTAAAAAAAAATTTATGAATAATTCTAAAGATGGATTTACAAAATACTCTAAAGAGTATTTGACGGTATTACAAGAGAAAAACAAGAAATCAATAGTAAAGGACAATTTGGTAAAAACTCTAAGCGGAACCATAAAGAAAAATTGAAAAAGAATTGAATTTGAAGAGTTTTGAATAATAATAGTTAAAAAAAAACAAAGTAGAATCTAGAGAATGATTTATAAAACATTCCAAAGATAGAACTATAAGAAAATCTAGAGAAGATTATAGATTTTACATCTACAGACCACTTCACTAAAGGATCTGAGAAAAATCTTAAGAAAAATCAATGATAAAAAATAATATGAATAAATTCTAAATGAAACTACAAAAGAATTTTGAAGGCATAGAATAGAATCTAAAAGAGAAAGTCGTAGAAAAAATGTAGTTTACAAAATAAACTTGAGTTTATTTAGAAAATAATTGTAAAGAAGCATTTAGAATATAATTTATAAAAAAATTTGGAGATGCATTTAAAGAATAATCTACAGAGGAATTCAAAAACAATGATCCTAAAGAACAATCTGGAAAAAATCAAAATAAAAAAGTTTGAAAAGACGTAGAATGGAACTCAAAAAGGAATTTGGAGAATGTATTGGAAGAGGTGTTTATAAAAGAATTTTGGATCCAGTCTACAAAGTAATTTCAAACAGGAATCTAGAGAAGACTTTATGAATAATTCTAGAGATGGATTTATAAAATTCTCTATTAAAGTCTAGATTGCAGATCTACAAACGGTATTATAAAAGAATCACAAGAATCTTAAGGAAAATCACTAGTATAGGACAATTTGGAAAAAACTCGTAGCAGTACAATAAAAAAAATTGAGAAAGAATTTGGACCAATCCAAAGTAGAATCTAGAAAAGAATTTATAAACGATTATATCGATGGATTTATTAAATAATCTAAAGAAAAGTCTAGAGTTTCTTTAGACGGCTTTACAAACGAATCAGAAAACAATTTTAAGAAAAATCAGTTTTCTCTTATAAGTATTAATAATGTTGTTGCTTTTATTTCATGGATACGAGTAGAGGTAGTAAAAAAATCTACAAGTGGTTATATGGTACATTATTTGATTTAATTATTTTTGATCTTACTCGATAGAAAAAATGGAAATTTGGCGATTTTGTTAATTTTGAATTTTTTCGAAACTTTCTAAAAAATCGTAAAGTTACTTAATCAATTTTAAAATGTGGTTTTCTAGACGCAAATTCACGTACTGAACGTGACGGTAATTTAGCGGTAGTTAGAATGTTTTAGGACAAATAGATTTCGAAAAAAGTCTGTTTAAAGTCACTAACAATTTAGGGCTTGTGAAATTGACCACTCTAATTTTAAACAAAAAATTAAAAAAAATTTAAATGTTAAACAAATGGTATGGAACGCTAAATAAATTCTACGTTTTCTAGTTTTTGAGCTCTAAATTCTTCTAATTTTTTTTAGTCCGGATTTTTCAATTTCATTGTTTTGAAACAGTTTTGATGCAAACCTATGTAAAATCGATTAGCGTCGAGAAAATTGCCAGATTCCTAATAGTTTTTAAGTTATAAAGTTTTTTCATCTTAGCTATTTTTACTAGACCACCAAAATTTTAGGCAAAAAATTATCATACGCAGAATTCAGTGGAACAAACCGTTTTGCTCTGCGCCTTTTAGTTTTTGATTTATGAATTTTTTGATTAATAACCCGGCGCATCCACCATTTTTCAAGTTGGTATATTCTTAAAATAAATTCTCGAGTAAGCTAATGTTGTAAAAAAGCTAGTGTGTGTACGAAGAATGAGCCGCAGAATTCACTGAAATAAACCGTTTTACTCTACATCCCTCAGTTTTGGAGTTATGAATTTTTTAGTTTAAAACTTTAAATGCCTCTGTACCCGGAACCGTTGCCCGGAGTGGCTCCGAGTTTTCACGAGAAAATAGATAATTTCAAGCGCTCTTTGATGCTTTTTTTATTTTTGCACTAGGTCTTATAGTTTCCGAGAAAAATGCAAAAATATGTTGACAGTTTCAGTTTTTTTCAAATACTCGTTGATATTTGCCAAACTAATTGAATTTTAGCGAATCAATTAATTTTGATTACAGAAAATCGTAGTTTATGAGCGATTAATTTTTGTTAATTTTTAAAAACTCGAAACTCAACTCTACCAATTTTTCCAGCTAAATAACCATGAGCGAAGAAAGCAAGAAATACAAAATCATCGAAAACGTGCTCCAAAAAATCAACAGCATGTCCATCGCACTCCCAGACGACGAAACCAAACGGAACAACCAACTCTTACAAGTTGGTGCTTTGAACCAAATTCCAATAATTATTTACACACCAGATTACAGATTGTTAAACGCACCGTCCAAAAAATACGAGACAAAAGCGTCCTGTTTAACAATTTGTACCAAGATATTTCCTACGTTGGCAGTTTCTACGATGGACTCAAAATTGGAAGTCCAAATGAGTACGATTTGGGCTGCAATTTGCGATTCCCAAAACTGGCAGAGGCAACGATTGAGGAAAATAACACGCCTGGCTTCGTTCACGTTGTGTTGAGAAATCTGGAAGCTCTTCGAAAAAATGAAAGCGAAGCGGCAAAATATCCGTACTTATAATTTTTTTATTCTACTCTTTTTTTTAAATAAAATTGCGGGAATAAATTTTCAATTTACGCCGAAATTATTGTTTAACGAGCATAATGTTTGCCAAAACGAGTGAGCGCAGCGAATGATTCGAGTCTTTTCATAACTGATTTCGTAAATAACTAATTTGGTATTTTAGCAATTTGGACAAACTCCTGGATGGCAATCGCTTATCTACGAAAAAAACCAAGTCATGGATTGAGAGTCTGATCGATACAGCGTTTCACGGAAATTTGAAAATGGATGTGAATATCGATGGTACCACCTGTCCCATCAAGGTACCACTAACCCAGATTACGGCCCAAAACCGCTAAAATTTTCAGATTGACATCATCAAAAGTGGACCAGCGTTGACCATAAAACTGGAAGGTGTCCACAATTTGAAAAAATTCGAACTAAAAATTGACTTTGTCCCTTGTTTTATTTTCCCAGTGGATCAGTGGCCCAAAAATGGTTACCGGCGAAATCTTTCACATAACAAGGTTAGTTGGCAGTGAGGGGCCGTTAACTTGAAACAAATCTGTCGATAATTCCGACGTAATTTGAAAATAATTTCCAAGGAATGCAAAATAATTTCTATTCCAAGTAACTTTGGATGGTTCCAAAAAGAATTCTAGTAATTGCAAAAAATTCGATAGAAATTCAAGCTCGTCCAGATTAATTTTATTAATAAAATAACAAATTAATTGCCGTAATAATTCCAACTAAGTTATTGTAATTTCAAATTAATTAATTTCGGTAGTTCTAAGAAGAAGTCATTTCCAACTAATTTCCAATCCAACTGCCTTTCTATTAATTAAAAAAAATACACTAAAGCAATTCACATGTAAATTCAAGATTAATTCAAATATATAGTTTCAAATTAATTCCGGTAATTCTAGCTTAATTTCAGAATTTCCAACTAAATTCTCGTAATTCTAAAATAATTTCTGTATTCCAAAAAGAATTCCAGAAATTTTAGAAAAATTCCAGTAATGCACATATAATTCCAGCTGTAATTCCGAACATTCTAATAATCTAAATTAATTCCAATAATTCCAAATTAACTTAGTTGCCGTAATTTCAACTTAATTTTCCTAATTCCAAAATATCTCTTGTAGATAGGTAATTCCAAATTAATTAATTCCAATAGTTTTATAAAATTCAACACAATTTCCATTATAAGTAATCTCAGATATTTCCAAAAAGAATTCGAGTAATAATCCACATGTAATTCCAGCTGTCTTTTCAGTAATTCCAGAAATTTCCATAAAAACTCCAGTAACTCGAATAATTTACAGTAATTCTCGATTAATTTTCATAATTTCGAATTAATTCCTGTTATTTCAACTTAATTCCCATACTCGTAGTTTCCGTAACTCCAAAATTATTTCTGTAATTCCAAAATAATTAATTCTCGTATTTCTAAGAAATTCAACATAATTTTTATTCCAAGTAATTTGAGATAATTCCAAAAAGGATTTCAAAAAAGAATTCTAGTAATTCACAAATAATTCCAGCTGTCATTCCAGTAATTCTAATAGTCAATATTAATTCATGATTTATTCAATAATTCCAAAGTATTTCCTATCATTCCAACTTAATTTTCGTAATTCCAAAACACCAAATATTAATTAATTCCAAGACATTTTAAGTACTTTTTATTCAAAGTAATCTCAGATGATTCCAAAAAGAATTCTAGTAATCCATAAATAATTTCAGCTGTAATTACAGTAACGGCAAAAAATGCACCAAAATTCCAGTAATTCCTATGATCAGTATGATCAAATTCGAATAATTTTAAATTAATTCTTCTAATTCTAACTTAATTGCCACAATTCCAACTTAGCTTCTGTAATTCCAAAATAATTCTTGTAATTCCAAATGTATTAATTCCGATAGTTTGAAGAAACTTGACGCAATCTCTGTTCAAAGTAATTTTGGATAATTCCAAAAAGAATTTCGACAATTCCAACTCTAGTAAATTCTAGTAAATAATAATATGCAAGTAATTCTAGGTGTAATTCCAAAACAAATTCCACCAAAATTTCAGTAATCTATTTTAATTCAATATTAATTCCAATAATATTTGATTACGTTGATTTGCTTGGAACTATTGGAATTAATTAATTTGAAATTACAAAAATTAAGTTGGAATTACGAGAATTAAGATGAAAAGACAGGAATTATTAAATTAATTCCTGTCATTTTAATTAATAAATTCCAAGTATAGTCTCAAATAATTCCAAAAAAATTCCCGTGATTCCTAAAAGAATTCACAAATAATTTTAGCTATCATTCCACTTAATTAACTTAATTTTCGTAATTCCAACTTAGTTTTCGTAATTCCAAAATAATTAATTCTGATGGTTTTAAAAAACTTTAACATAATTTCTTTTCCAAGTAACCTCAGATAATTCTAAAGCAAATTCCAGCTATTGCAATGAGAATTCTAGAATTCTAAAAAGAATCAAAGTAATTCACAAATAGTTCCAGCTGTATTCACAGTAATTCCTGAAACAATGCACTACAGTTCCCGTAATTCCTGTGATCCATATTACTTCAAGATTAATTCTAGTAATTTTAAATTAATTCCTGTAATTATAACTTAATTGGCATAATGCCAAATTAGTTTATGTAATTCCAAATTAATTAAGTCTGGTAGTTAGAAACTTAGCGCAATTTCTGTTTAAAGTAATTTTGGATAATTCCAAAAAGAATTCCAACAATTCCAAAGAGAATTTTAGTAATTCTAAAAAAATTCTAGTAAATAATAATTTACAAATAATTTCAGCTGTAATTCCACAAAAAATTCCACCAAAATTCCAGTAATCTGTTTACTAATAATATTTGTTTACGTTGAATTGCATGGAACTATTGGAATTAATTAATTTGAAATTACAAAAGTTAAGTTAGAATTACGAGAATTAAGTTCAAAATTATTATTATTATTATTTATTATTATTTTAATTAATTAATCAATTCCAAGTATTGTCTCAAATAATTCCATAAAAATTCCCGTGATTCCTAAAAGAATTCACAAATTATTTTAGCTTCCATTCCACTTAATTAACTTAATTTCCGCAATTCCAACTTAGTTTTCGTAATTCCAAAATTTTTTCTGAAACTCCAAATTAATTAATTCCGATGGTTCCAAAAAAATTAACGTAATTTATATTCCAAGAATCAAAGTAATTCCTATAATCCATATTAATTTAAGATTAATTCTAGTAATTTTAAATTAAACTGATTGGCATAATGCCAAATTAGTTTTCGTAATTCCAAATTAATTAATTCTGTTAGTTCTAAGGAATTTCTATTCCAAGTAATTTTAGGTAATTCTAAAAGTAATTCTACTAAATAATAATTCATAAATAATTCCAGATGTAATTAAAAAAAAACATCAAAATGCCAGAATCTATGTTAATTCAAGATTAATTCCAATACTATCAAATTAATTAATTGATTCCAGTAGATCTAAGCATTACAACGTAATTTCTAATCCAAGTATAGTCCCAAATAAGTTCAACTGTCAATCTACTTAATTTAATTCCGTAAGTCTAACTTAGTTTTCGTAATTCCAAAATTATTCCTGCAATTCTAAATTAAGTATTCCGACCGTTCTAAGACATTCATCGTAATTTCTATTTCTAAGTAATTGCAAAAAAAATTCGAGGAACTTACAAATAATTCCAGCTATAATTCCGATAATTCCAAAAAAACACCAATTATTAATTCCAATAATCTTTAATAATTCAATATTAATCCCAATAATTCTAACTTAATTAATTCATTTAATGTAATTATCCAGAGTTAACGGCCCCTCGATTTTCCGTTTTAGTGCACTTGTGTTAAATTACAATTTCTCGTAGAAAACTTTCTTCGTTGTTCCGAAAAGTCCGAACGATTTGGACGTTTACAACTGGAGATTGAGCTTCCAAGAACAAGAGCGAGAATTGCTCCACAATTACAAAAACATGAAGTCAAGCATCAGACTCATCAAAGTATTTTTGGTGAATTTGTGACCATAATTTAGTATTTTTTTTTATTAGAAAATACGAGACCGACATGACCACAACATTGCCAGCTATTTTATCAAAACTGTCTTTATGTGGGAACTGGAAAATTTCGATAAAAATTTCTGGGAACAGTCGTTAAGTTTCGTGTTTATGACTGTATGTTTTTTTTTCTTATTTTATTGTTGTTTTGATTTTTGATTTCAAAGATGTTGCGAAAATATGGTGAGTATATAAAACGGCGAAACATCCCGAATTATTGGCACGAAAAACACAATTTGATCGAAGATTTGAGAGAAGAAACTGCTGTTTGTATCGCAAATAAAATCCGGAATATTGGCGACCACATCGAGCGAATTTGTAGCACAAATTCGGGTTTTTACGACATTGTTAATTATTTCTGTAAGTGTTTGATCAAATAATTTATCGTTTGATTGCTTCCACTTTAGTGAAACCCCACGAGTTTGATTTGGACAGTTTTAAACAAGAAGTGAGTGTTGGTAAAAAGCTGCTCAAACGAATGGAATCGGATAAAAACTTGCCACAAGTTTCGTCAAATTCTGACGATTCGGAAATATCTGAATTTGCAAAATTGGAAAATTTTTGCCTTCAGTTAGCCTCAGAGCAGAGGAAGATTGTGGGTTTGTTGGAACGTTTGGGGGAAGATTTGGAGAAAAAGAAAACGGAAGATGAACGAATTATGAGGAGGATTGAGTCGAAAATTGATCGCTTGATTGAAGAATCTCAAGTTTTTGAAACGAATAAATCTAGTGATACAGTGGAACTTACGAGATGATGAAGATTTGTCACTCATTTTTTATTTTATGCAGACAGTGTGAGGAAAAAGTAAATAAATGATAAAAGTCAATTGTGGGTTCTAGTTTGTAGTTGCTTATGTTTTTCGGTCGAAAAATCAGAAAACTCCCTAAAAATAGTATTATTTTGTCGTTTTCTTAAGTTTAGACAAATTTATGAGAATTGTATTGATAGAGAGTCTAAGATCTGGAAAACAGCTTTAATAAATTATTTTTTTGTATATTATATTTTATTTCTAGCAAAGTTATTCTGATACAATTAAGGTAAGTACTTAAATAAATTATTTACAAACTCACTTACCTACCTTGCAGAATTTCCTTACCTTTTTTTTCAAATGCTTGAGTACATTTGTAAGCTAAAGATTCATTTTTTCTCTCGAAACTTTGCTCAAAATCCACTGAGAGTATCTATGTATTAGCTGTTTCAAAACTATAAAAACGCCAACTTCGCATTTTACCGAATTATTTTTTTAAATAAGGTTGATAAAATTGTAAAATAGTTATTAATGGTTAGATCTCTCATTGAAACTATAAATTACATTAGCTATTAATTTTTTGAAGTGCATGAATAATTTATAACAACTAATTTTGACAGAAAATGCGACGTTGGCGTTTTTATGGTGTTGAAACAGCTAATACATTAAAATAGCAAAATTCGTTTTTTGCATTTTTCGAGCATTTTAGTAAGACCAAATTATGCACTTCGTATAAATTCGCAAACCAAAAGATATGTGAAAATCGAAAATTAAACTTTTTCGTGAAGTTATATTTATTTTTGAGCCAAAAAATCACGTATTTATGCCAAAAGAGACACATTACAAGTGAAGGTGATCGTGAAATTACTTTGGGCGCTTTGTTAGATTTTCTTATTTACTAAGCAAGGAATATATTTTGCACAAAATGATCAAATTTGACGGTTTTTTGACTCGTTTTTGAGCGAGGAAATTTCTGAAAAGCTGAAAAGTTTTGCGAAATTAAATTGAATTATTCGTTTTTAGTGAAACGAATTTTATTTGGAACATTTCCAACGTGAAGAAAGTGTTTGAAGACACGTTTGGGGGAAGATTTGGAGAAGACAAACGCGAAGGGGTGGATTTTAATCATTCTAAGACTGCTTAATGAATATTTCAATTTAGTCGAACAATTCATGCCTTCTCCTTTTCCGAATATTTTGATCCGGTTTACAGCCCCAGTAAAGGAAGTATTTGTTAAAGGTTTGTAAAAAACAAATTGAAATTTTACCAAGTCAGACCAAAGATTATGTAAATTTTGGGATTTTTGGATTACTGTCATTTTTCTTTTAATTTTGTTACAAGTAAAGGTAAAACCGGAGATTCATTTAGTGTACAAGATTTTTTAACCCCAATACATTTCTTCAATTAGCTTCGAAGTAGAAGAAGATTATGTTGAAACGTTTGGGAAAAGATTTGAAGAAGAAAAAGCGAAGATGTGGATTTAAAAAACTTTAAGACTGATGCTTCATGAATATTTATTGTTAATGTGTAGGTAATACAAAATAAATAAAATGGTTATATAATTAAAAAACAAAGAAAAATAAACTCGAAAACGTTTAAGTAATGATAACTTCGTATAAAGCCCATTGTTTAATCTGCAGTTTCGTGATATCCCTCATGAAGACCTGAAAATCGTCGCATTGTATCATGAAAATTGAAAAATTATATTTACCTAGAGATTTGGATTTAGTCCTTAGTTTCAACATCAGCACCAGAATCAACATCAGCACCAGCATCGATTAAAATCACAACAATAGAGAAATTGTGATTTTTTGCAGCTGTTACAAGAGGACTCTTTTCTTTTTTATCGTATGAGTCAATAGGAAATCCTTGTTCCAAAAGATATTTAACAAAACGTGGATTTTCAGTTTCAACAGCTTTGAGCAAAGTACAAGTTTTGAAATTGTCCACTAAAACATTCTTCATCCATTTTCGCTCCTTTGCTTATTAAATACTTGGCAATTTCGCAGTTGTCAAGCTTTAAGGATTCAATAGTGGATAAAAACCTTGAAAAACATTATGACAATTAAGGTACAATTTAAGTGGAATGGGTTCTCCAGCAATAATAATTGTATCAAAGAGTTCAGTTAAAAACATAATTGAATAAATAAATTTTATTTTGAAAAAAAAATTTATAATTTTTTTACGCTTATTTAGATATTTTAGAGTTTATTCTGTTTTTTGTGCTATAACACGGAACTTATTGTTCCCTTGCCACGATTTGGTCATAGCTTACAAACCTTTTTATTTTTTAGACTAAAAATTGGTGGCTTGGCGAAAATGTAATAATAATTAAAAAAAGTTAAGAACCATAAATATATCAAAAAATTAAGTGTTGTGCTTGATTTTATAAAGTGATAAACAGGCTGTTCCGTCTAAACCCCACATTAGAAGTATTGGGAGTTATAATAATCATAGTCATCTGAAAATTTGTGTACAATCATAATCTTTTAGGTCCTGCTCAATGAAAATATTCTCAAGATAGCAGCACTTCCGGTTATACCGGAAGTCGCTATCAACTTCCTTATTTTAAATGGAATGCTATATTTTTTAATGTGTTTTTGAATTACTAGAGTTATTTAAAGGTAGTTTTCATAAGCTGTCCC
This sequence comes from Tribolium freemani, assembly GCA_939628115.1. Lineage (NCBI taxonomy): Eukaryota > Metazoa > Arthropoda > Insecta > Coleoptera > Tenebrionidae > Tribolium > Tribolium freemani. Next base: position 38,803,859 of record OW626785.1, read on the forward strand.
TATACCTAAATTTAGCCGTTTACAGTTTTTAAAAAATTTTTTAATTTGCACCTTCCAGTTCAAAAATCGATAACCCTGCCATTTTAAAAAGTTTGGAAACATTTTTAAGCTCATTTGAAAGAGGAAGCCTAGATCTTTCCATTGGTGTTTTGAAATTTCTAAAAAAGAATAACAAACTCCAAATTTTTAAAATTAAGTTTGCAAAACTTTAAGCACCCATAACTCATTTTTTTCAAATGAAATGACAAAAGTTTTATTTGATTAGATGGTGGAGAATTTAATTCTGCTTCAATCTGTGTTAACATACCTTTAGAATACCTTTTTGTTGGGATTGAGAAATTCATTAGCCATAGGTCTTTTCTCATACGTTCCATGGAAACGAATGCAAAAATGTGAGAAATTAAAATTTTTCAAACCAACACCCAATGAATTGATTTTGTTTTCACAGTCTGATAACACAATTTTGAACAGAGTTTGTCGTTTAAGTTTAATCAGAAATGTTTTTATGGCAAACTATACAAAAATAGATGTGGTTAGTAAGAAATTTCCTACAATAACAAAAAAAACCAGCATAACTTGAAAATACAGATAGATGCAGAAAAAAATTCTCCTCCATCTAGTAGAATAAAAATTGGGACATCCCATTTGAAAAAATTAAGTTATGGATACTTGAAGTTGTCCAAACTTAACCTTAAAATTTTTGGGTTTATTAACTTCAATTCCAATTTTGATCACACTGAACAACAGATATAGGCTTTCTCTTTCAGTTTTCCAAACATGATTTCGAAACCTCTAAAACTAAGCGAGTTACCGATTTTTTAAGGGACAGGTGCAAATTCAAAAATTTTCAAAAATCCTAAATATCTCGAAAACGGTTAAACTTGGGTATAGGGAGAGCTGATAAAAACTCCCTTAAAATAACTCAACTAATCCAAAAACGGAGTGAAAAACATAGCTTTCCATTTAAAATAAGAAAGTTAATAGCGACTTCCGGTATAACCGAAAGTGCTGCCATCTTGAAAATATTTTCATTGAGCATAACTCAACGGATTATGCCTGAGTACCAACTCTCAGATCAATATCTTTATTAGAACTTTCAATATTTCTAATGTGGGGTTTAGACGGAACACCCTGTAGTGAATGGTTTAAAAGACTACAACTTAAAATTTTTACTTCAGCCTAAAACCTAGTGGTTTGAGTTTGGCGCAAATGTAAGTAGAGCAACGAAAAGTCCGTTTCATTTTTGTAAATTGGTGTTGAAAAAAAACTGCCGTCGAATACAAAATGATTATTGAATTAAAAACAAAAATTTCCTAGAATGTTCCATCAAATTTTTGTAATGTTTACAATGATATACCTAAAAAATCTAGGCTACCACAACATAGTCGTCAACAGAACTTGCAACCAATAAAACAATTTTCAAGTTCGTAGTGACGTTTCGACTCTGAAAGAAGGTCAAAAGGTAAATTTATTTGTTTATTATTTTACAAATAAGTTTGGTCAGAACACGAGGAAAATTCATAAAAATGAGTCAAAATTGGCGTTATTTTACTCGCTTCAGTTCAGTTTTGTGCCAAACTGCATAAAAATGACAAAATCCCGTTATTGCTAGAAATGGTGATACTCTTACCTTTTCAAGCTTCCTAGCTGAAAAATTACGAAATTTTGCTCGAAAATATTAAAATCAGTTGTTTGTTTGAGTGTTTTAGTATATTTTCCAGCCAAAATAAACCTGAATATTTCCCAAATTTTGTTAAAAGTAAGCCAAAAATGGTATTATTTATGTCTTTCGAGAGTTTAAACATATTTTTAAGATCAAGACAAAATATTTTCGATCGATTTCTCTAAAACTGGCTGGAAAAACACCAAATTTCATCCAACAAATTTATTAAATTAGGTCGAGAAATGTGTTATTTTTATACCTTTCAAGCAAGTACCTAATGATCAGTTTTGGGTGAGAAAATCCTAGGAAAAATCACTAAATTCAGCCGAATAATTCATGCCTTCTCCTTTTCTGAATGTTTTGACACGATTTACAGCCAGTAAAGGTTAAAAGTTTGTAAAAAAACAAACCGAAATTTCACTAAGTGTAAATTTTGGGTTTTTTGAATTATGTTGAATTTTGTTGTTGAATTGTTGTTGATTTTTTTTTAATTTCGTTAACAGTAAAGGTAAAAATTAGATTATTTTACAGCTTTCAACCGGAGATTCATTTAGTGTACAGATTTTTATATCCCCAATACATATCCTCAATTAGCTTCGAAGTGGAAGAAGATTATGTTGGAACGTTTAGGAAAAGATTTGATGAAGAAAAAAGCGAACTCTAAGACTGATGCTTAATGAATATTTATTGTTAATGTGTAGATAATACAAAATAAAAATTATTTTTATAATAATTAAAAAAACTGAAGAAAAAGAAACTCCAAAACGTTTGGGTAATATTAACTTCGTATAAGCCCATTGTTTAATCTGCAGCTTCATGACATCCCTCACCAAGACCTGAAAATCGTCGCACTGTATCATGAAAATTAAAAAATTATATTTACCTCGAGATTTGGGTTTAGTCCTTAGTTTCAAATTCTGATAATAAAAATAAAAATCGTCATTTTGATTGGCAAATTCCTCCAATTCTTCTTTGGCTGAATCAACATCAGCACCAGCATCGATTAAAATCACAACAATAGAGAAATTGTGATTTTTTGCAGCTGTTACAAGAGGACTCTTTTCTTTTTTATCGTACAAGTCAATGGAAAGTCCTTGTTCCAAAAGATATTTAACAAAACGTGGATTCTCAGTTTCAACAGCTTTGAGCAAAGTACAAGTTTTGAAATTGTCCACTAAAACACTCTTCAGTTCAACTTCAATCTTTATTAGATTCTTTAGGCATTGAAAATGATCGTGCATTAGACATTTGCAATCCATTTTCGCTCCTTTGCTTATTAAATACTTGGCAATTTCGCAGTTGTCAAGCTTCAAGGACTCAAACAGTGGATAAAAACCTTGACCATTTGTAAAATTGACGTCGGCACCACTTTCGATTAAAATTTTGACCACTTCGAAATTTCCCTTCTGTACAGCTCTGCTTAGAGGTGTGATTCCATCTCGATATTTGCAATCAATTACAGCATTATTTTCAATGAAAAAATTAATTATCTCGACGTTACCCACATTTATGGCCGTTAACAAAGCAATTTGCATCGTTAGAGCTGCTCTAAATTCGAATAACAGTTTGACTGCTTGTAAATTGCCCTGTTCAACAGCTATCACAAGAGGAGTTTTGTTGATTGCGCCCATGTTACAGACATCAGCACCATCTTCTAAAAGTTGTCGAGCTTGATCTAATTTTTTGGTAAAAATTGCATATCCAAGAGGTGTGAAATAATAATTCAATATCTCAGTTCTATTATTTTCTTGAGCAAGGATTAAGGCAGTAGTTTTGTCACCGTTTGCTTTATTCATATCTGCTCCTTTATTTATTAAAAGTTTAAAAGCATCAAAGTTGTTTCCCCTAACTGATACCGAAAGTGGTGTATATTTTGGTGAACCATTGTAATAATATGCAACTTCATTTATATCTGCATTATTATCATAATATGCAACTTCATTTATATCTGCATTATTATCTATAAGCAGTTTTACAATATCTAGTGGACACTTTTGGTAAATTGCAATGTGTAAAGGTGTATATTCGGCAGTTGTTTTGTAATTAACGTCGGCACCGTTTTCTATTAGATACTTTATTACGTCGATTTTTTTCGCATTTATAGCGACCACAAGTGGCGTCAAAAATATATTATTATAACTTTGATTAAGGTAAATGAAATTTAAAGTAAACTTTTTCGATACGTAACTCCGAACTCCATTTAAATCTCCTCTTTCAATTGCACTAATAAATGCCGTCTTTTCCTACAATGACAAAATTTTAGACTTTATTCAAAGTCCATTCACACAAAAAACACGAAATCGAACGAAAAAGTTGATACGCAATTGAAATAAACTTAAATTACCTGATAAGTTGCACTAGCCATTGCACCTTTTTCTTTTCACCGAACAATATGAAAGAAGTGACGACTGACGAATAATGTTAACCTTATCCGTTTAATGGAATTTTGTTTTGACTACGAAAAACTGCAAACGCTGCAAACTAAGACAATTCAAGAGCAGACGTAAAAAATCAGTGTTCTAAATTCTGCAACCATAAAAACACTTCAGTGCTTCAGTGCATTTTACATTTTGCCGCCACCTTTTCAAACCTAATGTATCTACTTATTTAGAATGGAATGGAATGGAATGAAACTTTATTCAAAAAATACTCCGCAATTGCACGGAACAAGTCAAAAAAGTAAATCCTATATCTAAATTAAAAAACTAAATATATAAAACCTAACACTACATAAACTATTTAAAAAACACACTTAAAAAATATTTAAAACTTATAGTACAGGTTGATTTATCACAGCATATCGATGGTTTCATTATAAAATTCAGTTAAAGAGTAAAAACATTTGCTTAATAGATAAATCTTGAGACGTTTCTTAAACTTGTTAAGACAGTATGAGTGACATATTTTCGGAAGATGGTTGAAGATTCTTATTATTTCATTTTTAGCGCTTTTATGTACTATTTTTAATTTTGTTTGATCTTGAATCAGCAGATGTTTGTTTCGTGTTGTGTAATTATGAAGGAATTGCTGTTCTTCGAAAAAACTTGGATTTTTTTTAATAAATATAGCACATTCAAAAATATAAATTGATGTCACAGTCATAATGTTGTAGTTTTTATAAAACGGTCTACAAGATGTTTGTGATGTTAGCTCAAACATTGTTCTTAAACATCTCTTTTGCAACAGTAGTACTCTGTTTATTTCTGTGGCATTTCCCCAAAAAATGATACCGTATTTAATCACAGAATATATGTACGCATGATAGGCATTTAGCAGCATCTGTATATTAACATTATGTTTTAAAACCCTTAATTGGTAACATAAAGAACTTAATTTGGATACTACTTTTTCAATATGTGAGTTCCAAGTAAGTTTTTTGTCAAGGGAGACGCCAAGAAATTTTACAGTGTCTTTAGTAGTTATAAGAGTGTCATTGGGATTGATATTAAATATATTATCTAAAGTGTGTGCAGAGTGAAATTCTACCATTTCAGTTTTACTCACATCTAAGGTAAGTGGATTCATCTGAAACCATCGTTTAAGTGTATGTAATGCTTCTTCCGTTTTGATTTTTAGAGAGTGAATGACATCATAGTTTACAGTTGCAGGTAGGTCATTAGTATACAAAATAAATAATAAGGGCCCCAGAATGGAACCTTGGGGTACACCTCTTATTATCATATTACATTCAGATATAATATCTGTATGAAATTGATTTTTTATTTTTGTTTGCTGAGCTCTATTAGATAGATATAATTTAATTAAATTCAAAACAATACCTCGAATACCTAGATGGTGTAATTTGTGCAAGAGTATGTCATGATCAACAGCTCAAACGCCTTTGAACAGTACAATTGATTGAATTTTTTATGTTATTTATAATTTGAAAAATTGCTCTTTCAGTAGAGCGACCACTTAAATAACCATTTTGATTGTTTGTAAAAACATGGTACTTTTTAAAGAACTGGGTGCGCTATTAATGTTTGAAAAATTTTTGAAATGTTGTTTAAAATTGCGATTGGTCTGTAATTATCAAGTGAATTTTTATTTCCTTTTTTTTATACCAAAGTTAATATGCTCTCTTTGAGTTTTGAAGGGAAAATACCTTGCGTAAAGCACAAATTACAGATGTAAGTGAGTGGGTCTGCAATGTGTTCATTAACAATTTTTAGAAATTTAGTTGGGATGTCATCAGTGCCAACTGCATTTGTAGTTTTTAAGTTTTTTATTATATTTATAATTTCATTTTTATCTGTTGGACGTAGGTAAATGGTTTTATTTATATTTTGTACATATGCATTCTTGTTAGGCTTATTTGTATTTCCCAGTAAATTTATGAAATGTTTGTTAATTCTGTTTACTGCTTCAACATCACTTTCCTTATTAATTTTTAAATCTTTTAAAAGTAGTTCTTCGTCATTTTTATTATTTTTGGTAATGCTTTTAATAATATTCCAAGCTGCTTTGGTTTTGTTTTTAGCATTTTTAATGTAATTATTATTGGATAGTAGCTTAGCATTTTTTATTGTCTCTTTTAATACTTTTGAATAATTTTCAAATTTATCTTTAGGAATTAAGCCATTTTTATACATATAGTACAGTTCTTTTTTTCTTTGACATGAAATTTTTATTCCCTTAGTAATCCAATAATTTTGTTTATTATATTTTGTGTTGAAAATTTTATAAGGAAAGTATTTGTTAAGCAAGTATTGTAAAGATGTGTGAAAGTTAAAATAAGCCTCCTCTACGTTATCAGCGGCAGTAACTTCATTCCAGCAAAACTCTTTTAATTTATTTAAACAAGCATTTACTTCAAGATAATCAAAGTTCCATTTTTTATATTTCCTATTATCAGTTCTAAAATTATTATTGATATTCTTAGTCAAAAGCGATTGAGCTGCATGATCAGACAGACCATTATTTATTACCTCTGCGTTTAATATTATGACATTATTGTTTACAAGTATATTATCCAGTAGAGCATTTTGCCTGGTGGGTTCAAGTATCGTTAAATTTAAATCATAACTATTTATTAGGTCCTTGAAAAGTTTTGTATTAGAATTGTTGTTTAACATATTTATATTAAAGTCTCCTGATAAAATAAATTTATATTTGTTAAGTTTAGCAGATAGTAAATGAATTTTGACAAAAAATGTATTTATATTACCTGCGGGAGGACGTACGTAAATAACAGTACTAAAGCTATTTTTTGCACATTGAGTCAAAATTGCTTAAAAATTGTCGAAAAACTCTTTAGAACAATACGGATGGGCACTAAATTAGCTAAAAATTATATTATTTTTTCCTATTTTCAAGTGTTTTAGCATGTGCTGTTCAGCCAGAAATAATTAGAAATTTAATTATTTTACAAAAATACGGCGAAAAATTGTACAATTGTGTTGCAAATTGTGTTATTTTTGCTTTCTTGGATTCCTTAAGCGAGATTTTGTTAAAACAGAACAGAAAGTTACCTATGAGCGACAAATTTCAATATTTTTCCTTATTTTTTAAACGTTAATTGTTTAACTACACATGCGAGTATTTTAAGAAATTTCGTTCGAAATAAGCATAGAAGTCAATAGCTTTTTGTGCAACGAAATAGGAATGGTGAGGCAAAACCGAGATAAAAAATCATGTTATGAATAGTAAAAATCAGATTTTCTGACAAGTTGAACACAACATTTTGCAAAATTTGGTGAGAAATTTCAATTTTTCAACATTAGTAATTAATTTGAGAGTGTAAAAGTGCAACTTTTCCTAATTTAGTTAAGAAAATTTGCTATTTTCTATATTCAAATAAATACATATCAAAAAGTTACAGAATTCTTTTGCCATCTCAAACGTTTTATCTTGATTTACTGAAACGTAATTTTTTTCAAAAATCAGCCAAAAAAAATCACTGAATTGGATCGAAAAGTAAACTATTTTGATTTTTGGTATATTTTGGCCTATATTTTCATTCTAAAATGCAGTTGTTTATTGTTTCACAAACAATTAACCGAAAATTGTTAAAACTACTCAAAAATTAAGCAATTATTTCGACTGTTTGTCGAGATGGAATCGCAAATTTTTTTGGAAAATTTGGCGGAACCAACTTCAAAAATCAATAAATTATTGCCTTTTTTGTGTGCTTAAAAATCAGTTTTTACGAAAGTTTAAGAAAGCACAGAATATTTTGAAAGTTTTTATGCGAAAATACAATTTTTTGCTAAATTTTCATATAAATAGAGAGAAAAATCCCCTAATTGGGTCGTTACTGCTATTGATAGTTTTATGTTTAAGAGTGATAATGCAATTCAAATTACATATTTTACAAAATTTTCTTAAAAAATATCAAACATGTCGTTAAAAGATTAAAAATTTAGTTTTTCGAGCGCTTGAGCACGCATTTGGAGTAATAACTCACTAATTTTAGCAAAGAGAAATCAGTAAGTTAGGTAACATTTTTTTTTCTCAACTTTTTAGCGTGTCTTCGAATAAAAAAAGACAAATAATCAAAATTAATTTTTGAGAAAATCTTAATGCCGCCCGGATAAAATACGAAAAAAAATTGGTAAATTAATTGAATAAGTAAAAATTCAAATTCAAATAATACAATCAAATAATAGAAAAACAACAATGATTGGGAACCATATTTTTCTAGATGATAAAAGTTCGTTTTACCATGAAGTAATCAGTGGATAAAATGCCATTTTACCGTTTACGATGGAATAAATATAACAATTAACGTTGAGAAACTAAAAAACTGAAACACAAGAAAGAAAAAGGGAACTCTAATAAAAAACCAATATGCTACAGAACATTTTAATTACAATAAAATTTTAATTCGAAATTAACTTGACATATTTTGTCAATGCATTTTAAATAGCAACTTAACGTCAAATTAGTTTAATTCCGAATTAAATTTTAATTCGAGTTTTAATTTCACGTTCTGCTGTAAACCGACAATGAGATCCTGAAAAGCTGAAATATTTAGAAACCGAAGAGATGATATAAAAAAACTAAAAAACAGTGAGATCAAAATTATGTACAACTATAAGTGACTGAAAGAGTGAGAAGATTAAGATTTTGGAAAACCACGAATAACTGAAAAATCTGATGTATTGTTTTTTTAAACTAAATACTACAGGCTGTTTTGTCTAAACCCCACATTAGAAGTATTGGGAGTTCTAATAATCATAGTCTGAAAATTTGTGTACAACCATAAAAATAACCTTCCAGAAAACTGTACTATATCATTTTTTTGATTATAGTTTCATGCAGTCATCAGCACATTTTTCTAAATTAATTTCAGCTAATTTTTATTGTGGTAAACTAATTGAATTGAAGGGAGCGCCTATCCAACAACTTAATTTTTTGTCTCATTGTGTTCGAGTTCATTTGACCAATAAAAAGTAAAACAGGTTTACAGCCGGCCAATAGTACGATTAAGTTGTCAGTGGTTTTTGTTTCAAGCATTCGAAGGCGAATTAAAATGGTGTGGCTTTCCTGCTTATCTCTGTTCTGGTTTAAAGATTCGTTCCGAATTTTCATGGTTTTCTTTCGAAATAATAAGGTGTCTCACAACAATAATAATAATAGTAATAATAATAATTCTTTATTCGTGCTATAAATACAAAGTACTTTTGCACATGTCAAACACAGTATCTTTTCTATTATACACTAACTGTAAATACAGACCTAAACTTAAATGAAATTTAAACCACATAAAGATGAATTCAAAACATAAATTAATTAAATTCTAAATTTCACAAAAGTTATTGCTCAGATATTCCTCAATACTATAAAAAGTTTTTTTAATTAGATAGGTCTTTATTTTATTGAGTAGAATTTTTGGGGGAAGACATTTAAAATCTTTAGGGAGAACATTGAAAAATCTTATACAGTAATAGTTGTAAAAATTTTGGGATTTAGATAGTCTTAGTTTTTCGAATGATATTATATGGCTTCTAGTTTCGTAGGTATGAAAAGAGTTTAGTTTATGGTAATGAGATTCGTTGTTTACTATAAATTGCAAGCATTTGAAGATATACAGAGAAGGTAACGTAAGAATCTTTAGATTACTAAAATTATTTCTGCAGTCTCCACGATATCCTAGAGAAGAAATAATCCTAATAGCTCTTCGCTGAAGTTTAAAAAGTCTAGTAAGTGTTGGACTGTGACCCCATATAAGAATGCCGTATTCAAGGTGCGAATTTATAAGAGCAAAGTATGCCACTCTTGCTTGTAATATGTAAGGGTAGATTATTAGACAAATTTCGAAGTAGATAAATTGCTTTACATATTTTGGTTCCATGTTAGTTCTGCATCTATACAAAATCCAAGGTAGTTTGTAGTTTTGGAATAATTTATTATCTCAGCACTTTTTTTTAGTGAAAATTGCATTATTATAGTTTTTTCTTTGTTTAATGTTAGTTTATTACTAAGGAACCATTTTTCAGCTAAGTCCATAGAATTTTGTTGTTTTACACTAGCGATTTCTTTTGTAGTTCCAGTCACCCCAATAGCAGTGTCGTCTGCATATAAAGTAGTATCGGTCTCGGCTATGAAATATGGAAGATCATTTATATATAAAAGAAAAAGTATTGGTCCTAGAATTGAACCTTGAGGTACTCCATTAACCACACTACGACTTTCAAAAAAAGCACCATTTACAGAGACACATTGAGATCGTTTCGATAAGTAAGAGGATATCAGTTTCGTACTATTTGGATGAAAGTTATAAAAAAAGAGTTTACGTATTAGGATATCATGTGATACACAGTCAAACGCTTTACTAAGATCCAAAAATGAACTTACGTATACACCTCTCTCTTCAAAGCATAGAATAATATTTTGTAGTAAAGACATAACTGCATCTGATGTTGACATACCTTTGCGAAAACCAAACTGTTGGGAGGAAAGTAGATTATGTTTATGCAAGAAATTAACAATTTGCCGTAGCAATAATTTTTCAAAAATTTTTGACAGTATGGGTAGTAGAGAAATCGGCCTGTAGTTATTAACATCTTGCACATTGCCTTTTTTAAAAATGGGTGTTATAACTTTGGTCAACGAAACAAACTCGAAACCATTGCGACAGTAAATAGTATTTGTTGGTGAATTTATAAATGATAATTCATTATAACACGTTTTTGTAGATAATTTCATAAAAGGCAACATATATGAATATTTTCTAAAGAAGGAATTCACACTTGAAAACTACTAAAAAAGGGACTAGTTAACAGCATTACACAGCCATCAAACTCTCTGATCGAATTGGCTTCTTGTTTTGTTTTTACTTTGTATTTTAATACTTTTAATCAACATGACTTATTATAATCTGTTTGCAGCTTGATGTCTTCACCTGATTGTAAACGGCCGAAGCTGGCAGACAACGTAAATTCAGTTGCAAAGATGTCGAAGGTAATTTCCAGTTCACTTCACTTCCAGTTCAAGGTAATTAACTTTTGTTTGTTTTCACATGCAGGTTTCACCAATGAAAGACGTTGAAATTCAGACTGGGAATGCAACAAACACACCATCAACTTCCAAACAGGTAACATAAAATTTTCAAGTCGACTCCTTAATGGCTTGTGCTAACTAATTGGTAACTATAACTTCTTCTCTTTCACAGAAAATTGTCATTAAGGTGAATATTCAGAAGTTTGAAGAGGTTGCCAACTCGGACGGCTTTGTGGATAGAACAATGCTCATAGAGGAGTTACTACAGGGAAAGAGGGGGGGACCGTACGCCATGATTTTTGCACCATCAAAATTTGGCAAAACTATAAACCTTAAAATGATTCGTTTATTCTGCGACATTGAAGATAAAAATGCAAAGACAAAGGAAGATGTTGCAAAGGATCCAACAATGGACGAGCTTCGATCGAATCCCTCAAAGAACATGAAAGTATTTCTTAGGCAGTTTGAGGACAAACAATATGAAGAATGTTTGATCTTGAAACGAGAATAATTTGTCATCCAACATTTTGGGCGTCATCCAGTGGTTTACTTCAATTTCAAAGGCTGTAGCGCCAAAAATAAATCAGATGCAATAATTTTTTGTGCTCAGCAAGTGCAGAATGCTTATCTGGAACACAAGTATCTTGAAAATAGTAAAGAATTTCAATGTGATGATCCTGAACATGCCCTTATGAAAGAAAGGTGTTTAAACTGGATTAACTACAAAGATAAAGAACTTGAAAGTTTGTATCTGATGAAAGTGGCGGGTGGTTTGAAGAATTTGATTAAGAGCTTGAATATACATTGGGGAAGAGAACCAGTGTTTTTGGTAGATGAAGTTGACAAGCCTTGTGTATACGCCATGGAGAGTAAGCTTTCTGGAGACGAAGTACGTGATATAGGAACTGTGATCACGAATGTGTTAGGTTCTCTTTTGAAGCCAGAAGATAAACAGTTAGAACTTCAAGCTGCCTTGGTCACTGGCATTTGCAAATTTGTAAGTTATGGAATGTCATCTATGGACAACACAACGCCGGTATACTTCTTGAGCGACGAGAGATTTTCTAAATATTACGGGTTGACTGCTCAAGAGGTTGAAACTTTAGTGAAGAGACTCTGTGGCTTAGAGGGAGATGCTGAGAAGACCAAGGAAATAATTAGCGACATCAACGAAAAATACAACGGCTATTATCAGTCTTCGTGTTCTGGTGAAAACCAGGAAGATGCCAGATACTGCTTATTCTCCGTCCTTAATTACATAAATAGTAGAGATCTTGAAAATTGGAGTTTTTGGTCGGACGGAGGTTATTTGACTGGAAAACTTGTGTTAGTACTCAGGAAATCTGAGGAAATTATGAGTGCTATTCAAAAACTGTTTTATGAAGATTCTGGTACCATTGAAATCGAATATGAACGGGCAGTACATGTTCAATATATTCTCGGGCTGTATCGTGAGGAAATATCTCCGGACACAAATGAAGTTTTCAATTTTTTTTTACAACGAGGTTATTTGGCACGCAAGCTAGTGGAACCAACAGAAAATGTACCAAAGAGCGGAAATATATATGTAAAAATTCCAAATCTGGAAATTAAAACACTATACAAAAAAATGTTCATGCTTTATTATGAAAATCTTCCAGAAGATATTAAATCAAAATTGACTTCTTGCGGACAGATCTTCAACTCATTACCAACGCTAGACTGTACAGAGTTTCGCAACAAACTAAATAACCTCTGTGAACAGTTGAGTTGTATTTTTGAATTTCTACAGTGTATAAACGAACCTACAATATGCGCCCACATATGTGCAATCTTAACGCTTTATGCTGGATATAAGAAAGGTGCGACGGAATATCCAGTAAACTATATTGATGATGATAATAATAAGCGATCTGTCTACATTGATGTTTGGGGGCATCAGGATAAGTTCGCCATTATCTTTGAAGTTAAATACAATTCTGAGGCTACCGGTGAACCTGGCAAAACTGGATCTATGACAAAAAGCTCCCTTGCTGCTGCAGAGGACATAGTTGAACTTCTACCTGGTAAAAAAAAACCAGAAGACGGAACAAGCGGTAAAGCTGGCACTGGCAGAGATTTAAAGGTACTGGGGTCTCAAATTGAGAACTACGTTCTTATAGGTCTGGCTGTGGATGGTGATTATACTACTCGTATGCTTGTCTTTCGAGATACATCCAAATGGGAAAATGTAATTCAAATTAATGCTGAAAAGCATGTTGTAGAACTAATATCAACTCATCTCAAATGATAGAACTGGTTAGAATGGTGTTATGAAATTGAGACTGAGTTATTTACTGATAAGAGTTTGCTTTCTCTTCATTTAATAAATTTATTTTGTGAAAAAAGAGCATTTTTTTTCTTTATACCTTTGCTTGTTGCACTGTTATTGATGTAGCAATGCTGATTTGTTGAATATAATTGTGACAATTAACTAGCGTATTGAACAAAACTGTTGCAAACAGCTAAATTTGTAAGATTTTGCCTTGATTTTTAAATCGCCAAATGTCCTGGCCCAGAAGTAACATTTTATACTCTACTTACCTACGTTATTTTAGAATTTTCGAAGATTTTTCATCAAAGTGTTTTTATAGCAAAATTGTGCTCCTCCGAAAAGTTGCATTAAAGGCGAAAATGACATTGTTTTTACATGGTTTTTGCGCAAAAGAATTCAAATTTTTCATAGAAATTTAACATATTTTTGGAAAACTTTACTAAAATACGTTATTTTGAACGTTTTTTTAAGCAAGGTTTTGTGCAAAAGATTATTGTTTGTTACTCGATTTTGCTAAATTTGATCAAAAAAAAACAAATTTAGGGCGAAGATAATGTTTTCGAATTTTTTGATCATCAGAACTCGTATTGATATTAACTTATTTTTTTTGAAACCGGTCGATTTTTGTTTTTCCTTGCGCATCATTTAGTGCATATGGTTTTTGTTTTTTTGCTGTCACAAATGCACAACTTTTTTTTTTCAAATGTAACGATATATCAAGTGGTACCTCTTGTAAAAGGTAATTTCGCAAGTAATACAACGCGCTATTTATTTTCTGAATATTTGCAAACCTGTACACAATAAAAAAATAAAAACCAATTTTTATAAGTTGAAATTAGGTAAATCACACTCGAAATGATGCGAAATGTTAGAAATTTATGTTACTATCGTTATGTTATTTCCCAGGAATGGAACGGTGTCCATTTTAAACATTTGTTGCATTAAATACTGTTCAACTTATAAAATTGGTTTTATTTTTCTATCACGTAGGCTTTGAAAATATTCAAAATAGTGCGTTGTATTGGCAGCGAAGTGCTCTTACACACGAGGTGTCATTTGACATACCGTTACATTTGAAAAAAAAAGTTAAAGGTGGCTGTGCATTTTTGACAGCAGATAAACAAAAACCATATCCACCAAATGATGGGCAAGAAAAAATAAAAATCGACCTGTTTCGGAAATTCTCACAAAAATCGGCCATATTCAAGTTATGAATTTTATTCCAGTTAAAAATTCCAATCGGGCATAATGATTACGCCCGCTAATTTGTACTAATGCTGACAAAAAATACTATTATAACATATGTTTTAATAAATATATTATAGTTGTTTATTAACTTTAATTAAGAAAAAAATTAATTCAGTAAACCGAAAAATTGACAATCCAGAAAACCCCTTGAATTAGTTCCTTTTTATCGAGATTTACCTGTATTTTATTATGTTTTTACTGTTTTATTAAATAAACACTTCAAATTTAAAATAAAACTGTTGAAAATGAGAAAATCTTGCTGGGGCATACAAATAACAAGTACCTAAGACCAATCTAGGTAGTGTTGTAAATCACAAGTACATCCTTTGTTGTGACGATAATGGTAAAAGGACAGTGTTTCAACTCCCCCCTCCTTCCCTACGCCAAAATTCAACTGGGACTTGAGAAAATTTTGGGACCATTTGAAAGTGTTTCTGGTAGATGGCGCTATTTTGTTGACACATATAAAAAATTGCCCACGTTCCGTAAATAAAATCAGAGTTTAAAATTGTAAAACTCAAAACGGCAAGTGCACTGGTAATACAATTGGCATTATCAATAATTTTTTTTCATATTTGAGTTGTGACAATGTCAAATTTTTCTCGCAGCGACCTCATGCGTCAGGTTTCCGAAATGGTCCCACAATCAAACAAAGTTATAAAAAACGGTACAAATAAAATACTTTCACTACGTACGCAATTCTTTGGCACTTTAATGTAAGAAAATTACCAAACATATATTTCAAATCAAGATTTTCGTTTTTTTTTGTATTTGTGGTGGCGGCATCTACCAACAGGTAGATGGTCCCATCTTTGTGCTGTGCCTAAGTTGACAGATTTAGGGGGGAGTTCAGACACTGTAAGTCTTACCACAGAGTAAATAGCCAAGCAGAGCCGTCACTCGGTTCCCGCGCGCTGTGAGGCTCGTTGACCTTGGACATGCGTATTCATGAATGAAGTATTGAATGACATTAGTCACATTTGCTGCAACTATAAAAATATTTTTATGGCTGAAACAATAAAGGTTTTTTGAAAATATGAATCAGTGTCGTTATTTAACTCATTTCTAATGGTTTTTTATACAAAAATTATTTTTTTATTAAAAACATAAAACCATGTTAGTTCTACAATGCGCTAACTTCACACCAAACCCACTTAAAAACATTGGAGGGAAATTTAAGCGCGAAATGGCAAGAACCGCCAATTTTTCCCTCAATTTCTATCCAGACTTCCGAAGTGGTTCATGTGATTTTCTTGTGTGATTCTTCGAAAGGCGTTAGAGATAATAATTACCTTTTATTTTTTTTATACCGTATTAACCACCGCAATAGTTATTAACAACATATTTACATAGATTATTTAGTTAATATTAATATCCATTACCTAATTTACTGGAGTAGAATTAGTTTGCATGGTAAAGTAGTAATTAGTACTTAATTGTTGATAATTAGTTTACGTAGTTACTAAGTAATATATTTATTTATTGTATTTTTGATATTAGACTTCTTCTTCTTTAAAGATGAGTATTCGTAAGACATTTTTACATAATCATTGTTCCTTTTTAGAAAAGCGATCAAATTAAAAGTAGCGAATACAATGAAAACAGTTGCGACCAACAACATTGTAATCAAATTTAAGATGGACGCAGTTTTACCTTATTTGAACTGGAAACTGTTTTAAACGCAGCAGATTTAATTTTATTCATTCTAATAGTGTAATTAAACACTTATAACACACTTTGTAATAATAATAATAAACAATTTTAAGGTTATGTTATAGATTTTACTATGATAGTAAACACGTAGTAAAAATTTAGGGAAGTAGGTTGGCAATATTGATTAGTACCAACAATTTCACCAGAAAGGCGACTCCAGAATCATTCATAAATACGGCTTCGCCTGGAGTCGCCAATCACATTCGACCACCGAGGTCATTGCGACGCCATCTGTAATTTCATTCATAAATAGCCGAGTGACGGCTCTGACTTGGCTATATACTCTGTGGTCTTACATTACCGTTGTGACATCAGCTTGACCACAGAATAATAAACGGCCTAAGCCGGTCGGGCCGACAGTTTTATGATCGACACCCCGAAAACGAGTTCGAGATTCCTTTTAACCTAGCCTTAAATTTAATAACGAATAACGCATTTTGACTTTTGAGCGTTTTTATTAAACAGAAAAACAATGGTCGAGCGTTGGTATCCTTTAAAAATACGCTGACACATCGGCCTACTCGTTTAAAAAAACGGATTTACTGTAAAACCAATTTTTTTCCGTCATAGAAATTGCTTTGTAGATAGTATTCAACGATAGGCAACCACCAACAATGTCATTATTGTAATATTTTTTGTAACACAACTTACTAACGTTGAGTTTTTTTTTTTAATTTTGTATTTGTGATATTAAAAAGCTTACATATTTTTATATCGTATAAAGTTTAATGCAAAACGATAATATGGATGGCGCCATCTAGACCAGGATCGCGCGCGGCGCTGTTTCGGTCGATAATTCAGTTTGGCGTTTTACTTGTCGATTGCGTAGGCAGTTGACAGTTGATACTAGTGTTGGGCATAATCAATATATTTTAATAATCGAATGAATCGAAATAATCGTTTAAAATAATCGAATGATCGATTATTGTCCAGTGCGCATGCGTGTCTTCACGAAATATAAAATTATTAATTAAGGCGGTCAACAAATAAGTATTGGAATATAAATTTGAATAAGTGGAATGAAAATATTGAAAAAAGACCCATTGTAAATAAATAAATAAATTTAAAAATTATAAATAGTTTTATTTTCCAACATTACACAAAATGTGTTAAATAAAAAAGTATTATTTATCCACAACTAGTCTTTTATTAGGTCATAATATCACTACTAGGAAACGTTTAATGATACCAATAAAACCTATAGGTCTTACGAAAAAATCGTCTCGTGATTGGCCGAATAAAAATTAATTCGACAAAAGTCACTTCAAAACGTCAAATAAAATTTTTCTAAAATATTGATTTTGCCTTTATTGTCTGACTGTGGTGTGGATAAAACGTTGTATTGCATTTGGGTCTTACACGTATTTTATCCCCTTAATTAAACGCTCGAAAATTTTTATAAATTTTGTTTTAAAAAATTTCTTGCTCTCACTGTCATATGTGTCACTTCACAAACTTCAAACAACCGATGAACCACCAACATAATAACAAAAAAATCACTATCAAGTTCGATTATTCCCCAGTTTACCACCACGATTAATTGTTGTTTATTCGTTAGCTTGTTCATTCGATCATTTGATAAACGAAATATCATCGAATCGAAAAACAAGTGTTCGGGACGAAACGAATGAATCGAATTTCGATTATGAATGATTTTTAAAGTATAATCGAATGATCGATTATTCAGACATAATCGAAATATTTCGATTTTATCATTCATAATCGCCCAACACTAATTTTTACACTCTGTAGCGGCGTAGCGGAGATTTTGCAAATTAAAGCCAAATGTAGCGGTTTTTCTCATTAATCACTAAATTTGCTAATTGCATGGTGTACCACATTATTTTTATTTAATTTTTTTCATGCGAACGTCCTAGTGCAAGGTGTGTTGCCTATTCAAATATAATTGTGAAAAGTAAGGTCAGAGATAAGGTTGAGATAGGCAAGTAAATGTTAAATTTTACTCCGCAAAAACGAACTGGGCCATTTCTTCTAAAACTTTTGGTAGAGGGCGCTGAATGTACCGCGCGCGGGAATTTTAAAAATAGATAATTTGAATTTTGCCATTTTTTTATTTTATGACTATTTATAGGATCAATCGTCGGGGTGAAAACCCAACGATTGATCCTAAAAATTAGTCTGAAAGCAGGTATAATCAAATCACGTCAATAAAGTAATGATATAATATTTATTTACAACAGAAGTAGGTACATAAATAGATAAATACAGAAACAGAGAAATAAATAATAATAAATTCCAATTCACCGTGTAGTCAGCTAGTTGCTCGATGTCGATTTTTAGAGTGCACACCCCCGAGTTGTTGAAAGTTGAAAATCTCAATATGCTCAAGACAGCTAGCTGCTGGATGTCGACTTTCATCAGAGTGCATACCCCGGAACTTGCTCACAATTGATAGCGAAATCGCGTCACTAGTCAATTTTAATCTCTGATTTTAGCAAAATCAGCAAATAATTCGAAAGATTCGTTCGAAAGTTGTCAGAAACACAATAATGGCGGCTAATTGCGTCGTCAATTATTTGTCATTTTTGTCTGGTGAGCACAACTTGCGCACCAAACACGCGCCAATTTGCTGCAATTTCATTGGGCGGAATTTCAAAAACGTCAACCAGATTTGATTTCAGTTTGCGCATGCGCCCTCCTACCTAGGGTTAAGATAGTGTGCAATAAAGATAGTTAAATTCCAAAGTGTTTGAGTGGAAGAGAGATGCAGCCGTAAATTAAAATAGCATAAAATTTGCTATGACGTTGCCTATCTCAACCTTATCTCTGGTAATTCTGCTAGTTTCTTAGGATCGTAATTATTGTAGTTATCTAATTTATATTTCAATTCATCTATTTTATTATTAGCGGACTCTAGTTCACAGTCAGTCATAATTAATTGTTCAAGGAATAAATTAGCTGTTTTTCTTGCAATATATTTATCTACAACTTCTTGTTTGAAACCAACTATTTTTGCTCCATCTTCTAATTTGTCTATTTCAGTAATAATAGGTTTTAAATCTTTTTTCCATTTTTCTTTCTCATCGTTGGGAATGTATGAAACTAGTTTGTCCATTTATGAGTGAAAAGATTTACTAATTAATTCATCTGCTTCTTCATCTAAACTTATATGTTTGCGACTACCTGCTTTGTGTTCTACATTATCGACTTTTTATTTTACTTTTTCTCTCTTTTGTTCCCAATTGTTCCGATTTGTTGTATTTTGTTCCGGATTGTTCCCGTTTGTTCTCATTTGTTCTCGTTTTACATGTAATCTTTATACCAACTGAATTTAGCCCCATATTAAGGGAATTTCTGGAAATATTTTTAGATTTGCAAAATTCCGTCTTTGTTTGTTTTTTATTTACAGTCGAATTGAGGTATTCAATGGCAAAATTACGATTTCTCATTTGAGTTACTTCATTGATATTTTTTGGTATATTTAGTTTTTTATCTTGAGTAAAAGATTTGTAACTATTTTTAAATTGCTGGAGTTCAGATGGTTGTCTTGTTTTTAATGGTGTACAATTTTGTTCTCTTTAGTATTGGGCATTTTTTAATTTATTGTAAAAATTTTTGTTACATTACCTATTAGTAGTCTCAGTGAAAGAGATTAGTGTCCGATTGGGTAGTACATACCTATCGAGACTGGAATTGAAATAATACGTACAGTAGGACCTCGATTATCCGGACGCGGATTTTTTGTGCAGCGTTGCCGTCGATCACTTGAATTATTCGGACCACATGTATAAAATTGCATTCTACTCTTCCAAACTAGATATCAACAGATTGCTAAGTTGCATAAATTCTAATACTTGTCTGTTTTATTTAAAACTCTTGTCAACGAAACAACCTCGAAACCATTGAGACAGTAAATAAGATTTGTTTTTTGGCCGTCCTGGGGAATTAATAAATGATAATTCATTGAGATGATTATTTTAATTCTGTTGAAAACTTTTTCAGGGATTGTAGAAATCATCAACGATTTATATCAGCACGTTTATTTTTCAGTTACATTGGTTGATCTTATTGACAATCTATTAAAAGAGTAAAAGTAACTAAAGAAACTAAAAACTTAAAACTCTAAAAACCCTAATACTAAAGTAAGCGCAACCCGTGTTGCACCGTCTATTCCCAACATTTTCTTTATTCTTTTATTCTTATTTATAACACGTTTTTGTAGATAATTTCATAAAAGGCAGAATACATGAATAAATCAATTACAGATATTAAATCTTGTGATGATTTTAAACCAATATTTTCTAAAGAAGGAATTTACGCTTAACTTAAAAAAGTATAAAAACTACTAAAAAAGGGACTAATATTAAAAAGATTAACAGCCATCAAATTCTCTGATTGAATAGTTTTGTTTTGACTTTGTATTTTAATACTTTTAATCAACATGATTTTACACACTAATATATTTACTACTATAATCTATTTGCAGCTTGATGTCTTCACCTGATTGTAAACGGCCGAAGCTGGCAGACGACGTAAATTCAGTTGCAAATATGTCTAAGGTAAGTTTTTTTACGAACCACTACATTATTTTCTTCCAGTTCAACTTAATTAACTTTTGTTATTTTCACATGCAGATTTTACCAATGAAAGACTTTGAAACTCAGACTGGGAATGCAACAAACACACCATCAACTTCCAAACAGGTAACATAAAATTTTCAAGTCGACTCCCTAATGGCTTGTGCTAACTAATTGGTAACTATAAATTCTTCTCTTTCACAGCAGTGTGTCATCAACATAAGTGGTCAGCAGTTTGAAGAGATTGCCAAATCGGACAGTTTTGTGGATAGAACAATGCTCATAGAGGAATTACTAGAGCATAAACCAACCAAAGTCATGATGTTTGCACCATCAAAATTTGGCAAAACTATAAACCTTAATATGATTCGTTTATTCTGCGACATTGAAGATAAAACAAGGACAAAGGAAGATGTTGCAAAGGATCCAACAATGGACGAGCTTCGATCGAATCCCTCAGAGAACATGAAAGTATTTCTTAGGCAGTTTGAGGACAAACAATATGAAGAATGTTTGATCTTGAAACGAGAACAATTTGTCATCCAACATTTTGGGCGTCATCCAGTGGTTTACTTCAATTTCAAAGACTGTAGCGCCAAAAATGAATCAGAAGTAATATTTTTTTGTGCTATGCGAGTGCAGAATGCTTATCTGAAACACAAGTATCTTGAAAATAGTAAAGAATTTCAATGTGATGATCCTGAACATGCCCTTATGAAAGAAAGGTGTTTAAACTGGATGAACTACAATGATAAAGAACTTAAAAGTTTGTCTCTGCTGGTAGTGGCGGATGGTTTGAAGAATTTGATTAAGAGCTTGAATATACATTGGGGAAGAGAACCAGTGTTTTTGGTAGATGAAGTTGACAAGCCTTGTGTATTCGCCATGGAGGGTGAGCTTTCTGAAGACGAAGTACATCAGATAGAAACTGTGATCACGAATGTGTTAGATTCGATTTTGAAGCCAGAAAGTGGACGGTTACTAAACCTTCAAGCTGCCTTGCTCACTGGCATTTGCAAATTTGTAAGTTATGGACAGACACCTCCAGACAACACAACGCCGGTATACTTCTTGAGTGATGCTAGATTTTCTAAATATTACGGGTTGACTGCTCAAGAGGTTGATACTTTAGTGGAGAGGCTCTGTGGTTGTTCACAGGGAGATACTGAGAAGACCGAGATAATTAAAGACATCAACGCAAGCTTTTTTCTTCTTCTGGTGAAGACAAGAATACATATGCCAGATATTGCGTATTCTTCATCCTTAACTACATACAAGAGAGAAATAAGTATAAGAACTCTATCATTGCGCCTTTTTGGTCGGACGGAAGTTTCCTGACTGGAAAATTTGTGAGAGTAATCAAGAAAGATGTCGAAATTATGAGTGCTATTCAAATACTGTTATTTGACGACGATTCTGCTAGCATTGAAATTGAATATAGAAATGTATTAGATGTTACACATATTCTCAGGCTGTATCGTGAGGAAATATCTCCGGACACAAATGAAATTTTCAACTATTTCTTACAACGAGGTTATTTGACATACAATGCAGACAAACCAATAGAAAATACTAAAACGAGCACGAAGGTACATGTAAGAATCCCGAATATGGATATTAGAAATATGTACAAAGAGATGTTCGAAAATTGCTATAGAAATCTTCAGAAAGATATTCTATTAAAATTAACTTTTTGCGGAGATATCTTCAAGTCACTACACACGCCAGACGACAGTACACAGTTTCAGAAAAGTCTAAATGAACTCTGTGAAAATTTGAAATATATTTTTAAATGTATGAAGTGTATAAACAAACATACAATATGCAGCCACATATTGACAATCTTAAAGTATTATGCTGAATATGGGACAAGTGCGGTGGAATATAGAGCAAAATGTTCAAATGATAATAACAAGTCAAGTTCTGTCCAGATTGATGTTTGGGGGCGTCACGGCGACTTCGCCATTATCTTTGAAGTCAAATTCAATTCTGGTGCTATTGGTGAATGTGAAAAAATTGGATCTAAGACAAAAAGCTCCCTTGCTGCTGCAGAGGATATAGTTAAACTTCTACCTGGTAAAGACCAACCCGAAGACCGATTCAGCGCTAAAGCTGGCACTGGCAGAGATTTAGACGTGCTGGAGTTTCAACAAATTAAGAACTATGTTCTTATAGGTCTGGCTGTGGATGGTGATTATACTACTCATATGCTTGTGTTTCGAAATACGACCAATTGGGAAAACGTAATTCAAGTTAATACTGAATATGAAGTTGCGAGAGAAATATCATCTCGTTTGGAAGAAGAAAAAAGAAAAGAAAAAATACCTGTTGTCTAATGCTAGAGCTGGTGAAAATGGTGGTGTTACGATATTCAGACTTAAACTGAGTTATTTACTGATATAATTTTTGATTTCTCTTAATTTAATAAATTTATTTTGTGAAAAAAGCATTTTTTTGTCTTTGCTTGTTGCACTGTTATTGACTTATTGATGTTGAGTATAATTATTGAACAAAACTATTGATTCAGGATTAATCCTCGATACCTATAAACGGTATGCTAAGCTATCTTAAAAGAGGAGATGTCAGATGTCGGAACGAAAACTTTGAATGTTTTGCACTTTTTTTGTTATCAACTCGGGAAATATTGATTAGGAAGTTTTAGATCTTTAGTCGACTCTTATTCATTACATTAAATTTTAATAATATGGTGTTGGATTTTTTTCCGGTTTTAAAGTGCCTAATTGTATTGGTAATATCACAGATTACGTTCAGATGGCCAACTCAATGTCCTCAAAGCTTCGGAACTATTCGGGTTTTTTCGTTGGAAGAAAACCGGTATTCAGATGGCGCTACGGATAGTGGCGGCATAAGGTCACTCATCCAGTTAGCTTTGCAAAGCTAATCGGATGAGTGACCTTATGGCGGTAAATTTGAATTTAGTTTTAGAGCCTATTCGTATTTTTTTTGTTCAAAAATAAAATAATGCATCTGAGCAATTTCATTTTATTATGAAAATAATAAATACAATCAAAACATAAATATAACTGCCAAATATAAAAATTAGACAACTTACAACACACGTAAAGTTTTACACACAATAAGTTATCTTTTTAGACGGTTCTGGATGATACAACAAAGAATATTAGAATCCAAATACTGGAAATTGTTTTTTGTGTCTACTAATCTTCATCACTTCCGCTTCTGCTCAAAATTGATTTGCTCTTTGAATTTTTGATTTCAGGTTTTATTTAGTGGTGCTTACACTAAAGGATTATTGTAAATTGAGATAATGTTTGAACTGTATCCGATCTTTACCTCTGTCAAGACGAATTTCATCAAATCCTTAACTTTTACGTTGCTTACTCACAATTGTGAGGTGTGAGGAGAGTTAGTGAACCAATGTTTTGCAATTAGTGGAACACTGATATCTTCATGATTAAATCTTGGTATAAGATGCACGTTGATGCAAATTCTAACATAAATTTATTCCACATAATGACAAATACTAGGTACAGATTTATTTCTGAAAGGTTTGGTCCTGGTTCGGTTTCCAGCGTCGGTTTTTAGAAGCGTCTTTAATTTTATTCCCAATTATATTATGAATAGAAAGACCTACGTTTTGAGTTTTCTTTTTACTTGGACTCGTCTGACACCGCTGACATAGACGCTTGGTCTCTTCAGATCAACATTGTTCTGAACAATTTGTTTATGTCTATTGAACGGGACAAATTAAAAATAGTTGTCTCTCAACATACGAAGAAGCACTTACAGTGGTTTCATTATATGAAACAAAACGTGAAAAAAATTTTGGACAACGAAAAATAAAAACTTCAACAAATTTTCAAATTTGACAGATAAGAAATTGTAACTACTAGTGACCTCTAAATACAAATATCATAATGTTCGTTACAGTTTTATGTTTTATCGACATTTTTAATGTCCGACAGTAAGGACACCTGAATAAGGGTTTACAACAAACGACGAAGATAGAGCTATATAAATTATAATACAAAAGAGTGAGAGATAATAGTGCGGATAACTTTTCATATGGAGTCTGTGCGATGATGGTGTCACAACTCCCTATAATTCCCCATATAAAAATGTCAACTGAACGCAATGCTAGCAACATGGCAAGGTCGGGAACTTTTTTCAACATTGTTCAGCAGAGGGAGCTGTTTTATTTGACTATTTTTCAAATTTATGTCATAATGACATTATGATATAAAATTCCGCTATCTGAAGCTGTGTACCGTATTTATGTCTACCTTCGAACCTATGCCAGGAATACTATTATTCAATGTATCACAAGCATGGTCTTTGAGATGGAATTGCTTTACTTAAGAGCTATCATAGACACAAATTCATAGACAGGGATCTGGAATCTACAATGAATTGTAAGGTGATTGACTCTTCTGCAAAGATATCAGTAGTTTGGTGTGTTTGACTTCTTAAAAATGAGCGTATGATTACTCCGAAAACAACAAGGTGTTATTTCGCTCATCACCATAGTCAAAATGATTCTGAACTCTCTATGTATCAAGCTCACTTAGGTATACCAACCAGCCCTTGATGCCGTTTTTTCGTCAAATAAGAATAGCACATTACAATAGAAAAATATTGAAAGATTGAAGTAAAAATAAATATAAATATGCGTATAGTGGTAATGCCATCACCCAAGTACCAGAGTATTCAGGTCTGTGCCTGCCAGGCCCCTGAAGGTTTATAGAGATTATGGACAGGGGTATGAAAGACTAATGCGTCGAAGCAAGCTTAGGCGGTAAATTTAAACCACTTTAGTTCGATTACAGTGGTAGAGGTCGCATACGTTTGGTCTGTGCGTTTAATATCGGCAGAACATTACAGTTGACCAAGGTAACTATAGAGACTATAGGCTCTCTAGTCACAGAGTAGTAATAATAATGCAGAATTATTACAAAGCAAATACAATAAATAAATATATTACTTAGTAACTACGTAAACTAATTATCAACAATTAAGTACTAATTACTACATTACCATGCAAACTAATTCTACTATAGTAAATTAGTTAATGGATATTAATATTAACTAAATAATCTATGTAAATATGTTGTTAATAACTATTGCGGTGCAATTGTTATATAATATATTATCTACGGTTAAATAAAAAGTAATTATTATCTCTAACGCCTTTCGAAGAATCACACAAGAAAATCACATGAAACACTTCGGAAGTCTGGATGGAAATTGAGGGAAAAATTGGCGGTTCTTGCCATTTCGCGCTTAAATTTCCTTCCAATGTTTTTAAGTGGGGTTGGTGTGAAGTTAGCGCATTGTAGAACTAACATGGTTTTATGTTTTTAATAAAAAAATTATTTTTGTATGAAAAATCATTAGAAATGAGTTAAATAACGACACTGATTCATATTTTCAAAAAACCTTTATTGTTTCAGCCATAAAAATATTTTTATAGTTGCAGCAAATGTGACTAATATCACTCAATACTTCATTCATGAATACGCCATGTCCAAGGTCAACGAGCCTCACAGCGCGCGGGACGAGAGTGACAGCTCTGCCTTATTCTGTGCTCTAGTTATCTTGCAGTTGACAAAGTAGGCAGTTGACACATAGTTGACAGTTGACGTGCATGCACAAAATGGAGTCAGATAAAACGAAGTCGCTGTTTTTTGTGCTTGGGTTGTTGAGTTTTTGTGTTGTTGGAATTTAGGCTTGTTCATGGACAACAGTTTCAGTGTTTTGAGTGTTTTTCGTTTTGTGTGTTTGACAAGTGAATGAAAAGTGAGGTTAGGTTAATTTGGTCGGTAGCACGGGTCGGTAGTTAGCAGTGATATTAGGTAAAAACGCAAATAATAAACCAGAAATTAACACCGAATGAAAAAAATGCTAAATGTATTATTGTTACTATAATAATGTGTATTTTTTTCTAATAAAAATCATCTAATGAGTTTTATTGTCTTTGATTTCTAACTTTTTTTATATTATTCCGTATTCTTTGCAAATGTTCACAAACAATAATTGATTAACAGCTAATTATTGTTTGTGAACATTCGCAAAGAATACGGAAAATAGTGTTTAAAAAAAGAAAAGTAACCAGAAGGCTATTCAAATCGCCCGCGCTACCTATTAGTACTCGCAGTTGACACAAGATGTGTTAGTGTCACTTTGGCTTAGTCTAGACAAGGACAGTTGCGTTTCTGTAAAATCTGTTATTCTGTGGAATTGGTGTTTGTTCCACCTAGGAAGTTTTCAATTTAACAGTACAGGCAGTAGATATCAAAACAGCGCACATTTAGTACAAAAAAAATATATCAAAAGAAGATGCACTCATTCGAGTTTTTCTTATAAATAATAAAGGTTTCAAACTTGTTAATGAATTAGATTGTTCGGATCCATGTGAGAGGTTAATTACATAATTTTTAAGAAATAAACGGTCCTTCTCTGTCAAAATTGTATTTATTAAAAAACGCTACATGTTTCGACACACATTCGTGGTCATCTTCAGGCCTATAAGAAAACAATAAAGGTGTTTGTAAGCTTAATTTAATACTTACTATCGAGAAAAGTTATACCAAATTTTTAATTCACCATTTTGTGAAGATTTTTAATTTGTTTGAGCGTGTGCGAAATGTAATTTAAATTTAGGTCTGAAGATGGCCATCGTCAACAAAGAAATAAATAAATAAACAATGAAACAAATAAATTTTTAAGACAATCTAACAATATTATAAATTAACAAACATTAACCGATGTACAAATTAAAATTATTAAAGGACAAACAACAAGCCTAACTGAAAGGTAGTATTGGATGGGTTTAAACAGGGAAATTTCTATTACTTACTTAATTAAAACTTTTAATTAAACTTGATACTTCGAAATTATTTTGATGATTTAGTAATTAATAAGTCTATGTATGTAACAATTGTACATAGACTTATTAATTTCCCCTTAAATAAAATAGAATACGAAAAAGAAAAACAAATTATTTTAGATATTGCAACAACCAGTGGGTATGATATAGAAATGATAAAAAGTTAATTAATAAAAAGGAAAAACAAAAAATTAGAAATTCTATTTACCCCCAAAATATAGTTCAACAAAACAACAAAAAATATGTTAGCTTACCTTCTATTGGTAACCCATCTTTGATTATTGCCAAAATAATAAAAAGAATTAATAAAGATTATATAATTTCATTTAATACCAATAATACCTTAAATAAAAAACTTCTAAATAATAAAGACAAAAAAGACAAACTAGATAGGGGTTTACTCACTAAAATGTAAAGATTGTAATGCTTACTATGTTGAAAAAACCTATAGAAATTTCAAAACAAGGATCATAATAGACAGTCGCATTTTGCTAATCACCTAAAGGATAACTTACATAATTTCGATATAAACACAGGTTTTACCATTTTATTTAAACACACTAGAAATGAACTACTATTAGCTTTCGAGTCCCTAGAAATTTACAAATTAAACAGTAACAAAAATAAAGTCGCACTAAATCATCAAAATAATTTCAAAGTATCAAGTTTAATTAAAAGTTTTAATTAAGTAAGTAATATAAATTTCCCTGTTTAAACCCATCCAATACTACCTTTCAGTTAGGCTTGTTGTTTGTCCTTTAATAATTTTAATTTGTACATCGGTTAATGTTTGTTAATTTTATAATATTGTTAGATTGTCTTAAAAAAATTTATTTGTTTCATTGTTTATTTATTTATTTCTTTGTTGACGATGGCCATCTTCAGACCTAAATTTAAATTACATTTCGCGCACGCTCAAACAAATTAAAAATCTTGACAAAATGGTGAATTAAAAATTTGGTGTAACTTTTCTCGATAGTAAGTATTAAATTAAGCTTACAAACACCTTTATTGTTTTCTTATAGGCCTGAAGATGACCACGAATGTGTGTCGAAACGTGTAGCGTTTTTTAATAAATACAATTGTGAGAGAGAAGGACCGTTTATCTCTTAAAAATTATTAATGAATGCTGTGTGTAGGCAACCAAATATACAGCCATTTACGTTTTTTTCTGGTTCCGATAAAGTACCCTATGATTTTTTAAATTTCTGCCCATGTCAGCTGAATCGTTGCACCCAATAGTGACCTAACTTTTAAAAACCTACTGGGAAACGTTAAAAAGTGTAAAACGAATAATGTTACTTCAATCATTGCTTAGGGTCTGCTTGAATAAGCTTTTAATAATTAATATAAAAAATAATAGTAATATTAAAAATGCAGGGTGACTATTAAAGATTGTGTAAAAAAGTATATTGGCACACTGATAAAACATTGACATTGAAGTTGGATAGGCAAGGTTGCCAATTAAAATTTTAAATTTGTCACCAACCTGACGACAAAAATCACCCGGTACATTCCCCTTTACAGTAAATGTGCCCACAATCACAAAATTCTTAATTGATTTTCGTTTAAAAATTGCTTAATTATCTTACACAACTTCAGCATCCTCAATTTTTGTTTCTTGCTTATTGTTTATTACATTATCATTATCAAGCTCTAGTATATCGTCATGTCCTTCGTTTTTTATAAAAACGCAAGAACGTGGACGAGAATAATCCTCGGCTAAAGGATCAGCCTCAACCCTCCGCCTGTCTTTTTTCGCACTTTGATCCATCACTTTATTTACAACACTTTCACACACAAACACTTCTCTAGGCGCAGCTCTGCCTCGTTTCGCAATCGCCGTTGCCGTAATATTATATGGAAAAATAGAAGGGTTGTATGCAGGATGCAGGGGATGGTTAGACTTGCGCCCCCCAATAAAATGATCCCCGCAAATAAACGTCCGCTTGCCCGGCTCCCAGGGATTCCCACATTTGCTAAAAGAAAAAATTAATTTTAGTGGAAATTAAATTAACTGACTGACTCAGGGGGGCGCCGAACAGCACGGATCCAAGCCTCCTTTCTTTCACGTTCGTATTCTCGCCCCGGAAAGCAGTAAAAGGGCAAGGAGGGCTTCCTAAAACGCGTGTTACCGCAGCCTTTAACACAACAACTAATTCGTGAGGCAGGCCGTTTAACCAAATCGGAATCAGACATGTTTTTGGCAAAAATCGCAACAATTAGGTTAGGGTTTGACGTTTCAGGAGCATCCAACTAGTTACCTTTTTGGTCGACTGTAATTTTTTAGGTGCCAGCACCTTTTTAGGTGCCACCTTCACCGACATCAACTAGTTGCGTTTTTCACCGCATGGGGGCACATACGAATTTGGAACACAACATGGTTAGTATTAACTGTTTCAAAACTATAAAAACGCCAACGTCGCATTTTCCCCCAAAATTAGCTGTTATAAAATATTCATGCACTTCAAAAAAGTAATAGCCAATGTAATTTATACTTTCAATGAGAGATCTAATCATTAATAACTATTTTACAATTTTATCAATCTTATTTAGAAAAGTAATTCTGTAAAATGCGACGTTGGCGTTTTTATAGTTTTGAAACAGCTAATATATGCATGTTAGTGTAACTTGTTGGAGAAGATTAAAATTATGGGGCAATGAAAATTTTAATACACAAGGCTATTCCAAAGATATGGTGCCACCCTTTAGGGGGGTTATTGCCGGAAAAAGTGTTTGCATACCAACCCTTGGTCGAAAATAAGCCGTATTGCTATTTTGTTCATATTAAAAGACTTCGATATTTATTAGCTAAAATATATCCAATATACAGGCTGTTTTGTCTAACCCCACATTAGAAGTATTGGGAGTTTTAATAATCATTGTCATCTGAAAATTTGTGTACAACCATAATCTTTTAGGTCCTGCTCAATGAAAATATTTTCAAGATAGCAGCACTTCCGGTTATACCGGAAGTCGCTATCAACTTACTTATTTTAAATGGAATACTATTTTTTTAATGCGTTTTTGGATTACTAGAGTTATTTTAAGGTAGTTTTCATAAGCTGTTCCTATACCTAAATTTAGCCGTTTACGAAATATTTATAGTTTTTAAATTTTTTTTTGGATTTGCACCTTCCAGTTTAAAAACGATAACTCTGCGATTTTTAAAAATTTGGAAATATTTTTGAGCTCATTTGAAAGAGGAAGCCTAGATCTTTCCTTTGGTGTTTTTAAATTTCTAAAAAAGAATAACAAACTCCAAATTTTTAAAATTAAGTTTGCAAAACTTTAAGCACCCATAACTCATTTTTTTCAAATGAAATGACAAAAGTTTTATTTCACTAGATGGTAGAGAATTTAATTCTGCTTCACTCTGTGTGTTAACATTCTCTATACTTATGTTTAATAGTTTTCAAGTTACAATACCTTTTTGTTGGGATTGAGAAATTTATTAGCCATAGGCCTTTTCTCATAGGTTGCCATGGAAACGAATGAAAAAAGGTGAGAAATTAAAGTTTTTCAAACCAACACCCAATGAATTTATTTTGTTTTCACACTCTGGTAACACAATTTTGAACAGAGTTTGTCGTTTAAGTTTAATCAGCAATGTTTTTATGGCAAACTATGCAAAAATAGCTGTGGTTAGTAAGAAATTTCCTACAATAACAAAAAAACCAACATAACTTGAAAATTATCACAGATAGGTATAGGGAATGCTAATACAGGTTAATGCAGAAAAAAATTCTCCTCCATCTAGTAGAATACAAATTGGGACATCGCATTTGAAAAAATTAAGTTTTGGGTACTTGAAGTTGTCCAAACTTAACCTTAAAATTTTTGGATTTATTAACTTCAATTCCAATTTTGATCACACTGAACAACAACTCTTTCAATTCTCCAAACAAGATTTCGAAATCTCTAAAACTAAGCGAGTTACCGATTTTTTTAAGAGACAGGTGCAAATTCAAAAATTTTCAAAAATCCTAAATATCTCGAAAACGGTTAAACTTGGGTATAGAGAAAGTTAATAAAAACTCCCTTAAAATAACTCAACTAATCCAAAAACGCAGTGAAAAATATAGCTTTCCATTTAAAATAAGAAAGTTAATAGCGACTTCTGGTATAACCGGAACTGCTGCCATCTTGAAAATATTTTCATTGAACATAACTCAACGGATTATGCCTGAGTACCAACTCTCAGATAAATATCTTTATTAGAACTTTCAATACTTCTAATGCGGGGTTTAGAGTTTTTGAGTTAGGGATAATTTTATTTTTGGTTGTAGGACCTAGTAGCCTTTGATTTTATTTAAATAAATAATATGTAGATTCGTCTTGGACGGCGAGTCTAAAACTAGCATAAACTTCGTTTTAGGTTACATCATCCCCTAGGCACTAGCCACCCTTAATTAGAACTTTAAATGGTATCCTCCACTTTTTAAAATCACCCCTAACTCAAAAAAAAATCTACAGTTATGTGTTTTCTCTACCATTAGGTAAGTTTTTCCCTCCTTTCTAATAATTTTTTTTTCTTTCTAGTAATATTTCTAAAAGTAAGAGACGCTATTTAAAGTGTTAAAGGATTGGCTAGCGACTAGGGGGAGACAATTAAATTAAATATGCCTAAACATAAACATATTTAATGTTGGTTTTGAACTCTACCTTCGCAAGTCAAATTATAGTATTGTTTGTTTAAATCAAATGGGTTCAAAATTAAAGGCTCCCTAAGATTAAAAATTTTAAAAATCAAACTACCCCCAACCTTAAAACAAGTCAACAATTTTTTTACGATTAGGCAAGCTTTTTCTTCCTTTTCCAAAAATTTTAAAATAGGGATGACTAGCGTCTAGGGAATGAAACCTAATATGTAATTACTTGG
The DNA here is from genome assembly GCA_939628115.1 of Tribolium freemani. Classification (NCBI taxonomy): domain Eukaryota; kingdom Metazoa; phylum Arthropoda; class Insecta; order Coleoptera; family Tenebrionidae; genus Tribolium; species Tribolium freemani. Next base: position 38,836,508 of record OW626785.1, read on the forward strand.
CTACGTTTGAAAGGAAAACACTCAGGGCCGTCCTAATATATTTGGCGCCCCTGGGCTACTAACAACAATGCGCCCCCCTTATAAAAAAATTTATAGGTGTGAAAATGGGGAGAGAGCAAACTTTTACGAAAACTAAAGAATCAAAACAAAAGAATAAAAACGCAAAATTCACATAACATACATATTGGGTAGTATAGTAAAAGCTTTTACTATAGTTTTATCTCTTTCTCTCTCATAAGATTTAAATTACGTCTATCTTTTACTATTACAAGTGAAAGCATTTATTTCACTTTACTCATACACCCCTATAATGGAAGCAAAATTGCCGCCCCAACATGCTGGCGCCTCTGGGCTATAGCCCATTTGCCCCTTTAGTTAGGGTGGCCCTGAAAACACTATATTAATATTTTCGCGGTGTGTAATTTTAAGTATTGTTTAATAAAATCTGAATGTTTGAGTTGAAGCTTTTTTTAAAAGTATAGGTGGGTGTCAATTAAAAATTATTAAAAAAAATATTTATTATTATGTGTAGTTTTACGAAGTTTTTTTCTTGATTTTCGAGCAGTGCTAGAGTCGTCTCCTCTCCTTTTTGTGTCCCTGTCTTTTAATCATTGTGCATTTATGTATTTAATGTGCATAAATATGTGTTGACGACTAAAAAACCGGATAAGATAAAACAACACTATTAACTAAAAAAGTCATCACCACTGGTTTACAATCGTTAATTTTCATTAAAAACCCTAAAAACAATGTAAACAATGCATTTATATAGCATTAACAGCATAACAACACGTTTGTAATCTTGATGACGTATGAACATGGCGGTTCTCCCACTCCTCCACAGAGTTATGGCGCAGTCTCTACTAACCATGGGAAAACAATACATAATTTAAGAAAATTTCACATTCTCTTTGAGAATAGATCATTAAAATGTGTTAAAACTGAACAGATAAAAATTTCAACGTGCACAAGACATAACCCATTGAAGCCGAAATTTTGCGAAAAATTGATCCTAATAACAGTAAGAGTAAATTGAATGTGATATTTGGTATAGTTTCCAACTGGGACTTATTAAGAGACGACGAATTAATTAAACAAATTAAAATTTTCCTTTATTCTGAAAAAAGTGGCCGCACGTGCCGCCACTGTCGTCTTTTTCCAATATGGCGCGCGGTGCAGTGACGTGTTTGATTATTTTTGTTGTAATTTGTGGTTTTTTGAATGTAAAAGGACAAAAAGACATTATATTGTTAAATGAAGACAACTGGACGGACATGCTGAAAGATGAGTGGATGGTGGAATTGTAAGAAAATTGTTATTTCTAATCAAAACAACTCGCTGTCATGTCAGATGATTTGAAGCGAAACCGACTGAAAAAAACACGAAAAAATTGCTTTTTTCGCATGGTTTTGCACATTATTTAACAAAATTACGGTTCTAGCACGCATTTCCGGCCGAAATTTGCGATAAAAAACGCAAATGCGGGCGTGGGCTCACGCCAAACCCATGCCGGTTTTTTACCGTAATTGGATAATTGTTGGCGATAAATTTATCGATTTAGGTGCAAAGTTTAGGAGAAAAAAAGTGTTCGTGTTTCGGGGGCAAGGTCCCCAAACCCGTGCCGGTGACTCAGTTTGTTGACAAAACGTCACTAGGCAGTGGCGTAACAAACAAAAAAACGATTGGTGTTGGGGAATTTTACTTTAGACTCACTCACATCTGCGTAAAGTGTGCTAAATTGATAGCTTGTGGACCCTTTAAAGATATGTAGAATATTCAAAATATTATAAATGGCATCATTTCTTGTTAACTGTCATAAATACGTCAAGTTTTCCAGCCATCTTCGATAAATAAACAATTCACTAATTAGGTACTTGAGAAGTGTTTAGGCCGAGGAAAACTAATATTTAAACGAAAAGCTTGGGAAAAAATTATTTCGTACCATGTTTTTCAAAACGCTGCGAATACGGTTTAAGATACAAGAAAAATGTCAGGAAGAAAAAATGGGTTTGGTCGTGTCCTCTTTTATGTAATGTGGTGGTTATTCGTGGAAATAAAGGACAAAAAATATAATTCGAATTTATTAGAATAGATAGAAATATTTTTGAGCGAACGTTTTTGTTGAAACTTGTTTGTTTCTTAGACTCAGTATTGATATATGAAGGAGTCTATATTGAAATATCCATTTAATTACGTTTCAAGGGTATAATTTCCCTTTTCTTCAGATTAAAACATGTCTACAAACAATAAATTAACTTTCAAATATAATAATTTAATAAACATACCTAAAGACTATGACACACTTTGAGTAGTGGAAGGAAGACTGAGAGTTGAAGGTTGAACGGTCAAATTCCACCACCCAAATGCAGCGAAAAACAATACAAATATAAATAACAATAAAAATATTTTATATTATCGTCAATTGAAATAAAATCTAACAGGTATACATAACAGATTGTATAAATAAAATGGCCTAACATGATTTTAAAGATACTTTGAGATAACAATATAGTCAATAAACAAATTAAAAAATGTACAAACAACACTCAACAAATAAAAATTGGTATATGGGACAAATTAACATAATATAAAAGACGATTATTATTTTTTATTTTTTATTATATCTTTATAGCAATTACCTATCTTATCTATGTCGGTTGGGATATTGACATTGTCAAAACATTTAATATAAAAATTTTCTAAAATTAGTCTTTTTACTTTATTTGGTTCATTATGCAAAAAAAATATGTTATTATAATTAAAAGAATGTCCAGTTTCAACAGAATGTTTTACAAGGCCTGAATGTCCTACGTTAGCATTAGATAAGTGACATTTATGTTGTTTTATTCTATTTTTAATATGTTGACAAGTTTCACCTATATAGCAATTACAATCATTACAATCAATTTTGTATACAACATTCGACATTAAATTTTTATCATTTTTATCTTTAACTTTGCTAAATAACAAATCATATATAGTATTGACAGGTTTCCAAGCTGGTGCAATGTTTAAATGTTTAGTTAATGATTCAATTTTGGATTTAAGATTAGCATTGAAAGGAAAACTGACAGATATTTTTGTTTTTATTATTATTACATAGATGTTTATTTCTTTTTTTATTTTTATTAATATTATTGTTAGATTTTTGAAGAATTATCTTGTTTATTAAGTGAGCAGGGTAGCTGTTATTTAACAATATTTCTCTACATTCACTTAGGTTTTTGACTTTGAAATCGGGATGAGAAATTGTATCGACTCGATGAACAAAATTTTTAATAATAGACATTTTTTGATGATATGGATGATAAGACATAAAGTTTAAATATTTATTAGAAGCTATTTCTTTTTTGTAAAAATCGAAAACTATTAAAAATTAAAGTGGTGTCAAGAAAATTAATACGATTGTTAACGGAAACTTCAACTGTAAAATTAAGTCTAGGATGAAAATTGTTAAATAAATCTAAAATATGAGTGATGTTATCTATCAATACAATCATCAACATATCTATAATAAATCGGTATGTTAAAAGGAATATTGTTAAAAACAGAGTTTTCTAATTCGAATAATACTATGTCAGCAATAATAGGACTAATAGGTGAGCCCATTGGGCAACCAAAACATCAAATGTAAAATATGAAGAATTTAGAACAAATTTTAAAGTGTTTAAAAAGAAATCTTTGTCAATATTAGTATTTAAATCATTAAATCTTCTGTTAACAATGTCAATAGCCAAATCGATCGGGATATTAGTAAAAAGCGAAATGACATCAAATGAAACTAAAGTATAATTATTGTGATTATAGTTTTTAAGATCAGTGGCTTTAATTTTCGTAATTAATTCGGAAGTGTTTTTAATATTGTAATTGGAGGTAACAGTTAATGTATTTAAAATGTTTGTCAAAAACTTAGATAATTCGTAAATAGGACAATTATGTGTAGAAACTACAGGTCTGAGAGGATAATTAATTTTGTGAATTTTAACAAGTCCATAAATTTTGGGAATAATACCATTGTAACAAATTAAGTTTTTATAAACCTGATTATTGATCCATTCGTTCTTCAATAAGTGTTTAGCGATGTTGTTATTTTTATTGTGCAAATTAGTAAGAGATTTGTTAACTGTTATATAATTATTGGTGTCAGAGATAAGATCAGTCACTTTATTAACATAGTCAGATATATTTATTAATACATTAACGTTACCTTTATCAGACCTTATAAGTAAGATGTTTTTATTAGTTTTTAGAAAACTTATAGCAAGTTTGATGTCATTCTCGAGTAATTTATAAAATAATGTTAAATTAAATTGATAATCATTATGTTGAAAATTAGAAAGAAAGCTAATAAATTTATTTCTTAAAGTCTCAAAGCAAGGCACCTTATCATTATTGTCTTGTTGTTTCTTAAATAATACACTTTCGAACGAACTTATAATGTTAAAGATAAACTTATGAGAGGAAAGTTTATTCTTAGGTAGAGGTAAATTGAAATTCTTATTAAGACCAAAAACATAATCAAAATCAACCGGAACTGTTATAGAGGACACATTTTTGAACCATTTATGTAAGTTGTTTTTAATTTGATCTTTAAATTCAACAAATATTTTACCATTAATGTTTATTAACCTATTTAGTTTTTTAAGGTTATTGAGTTTGATTCTATTGAACAGTTTATCATAGGCTTTGTGTTCGAAATTCATAAAGTTAGTAAGAATATTTTTATCAACCAATATTTGGTGTTCATCATATCGGTGCATGTTTTTCGTATTGATGTTCGTAGCAGTTTTTGTTGAAAATTTAATTCTCTCCAACTTACAACTTTGTTCCTTACACTTTTTTTGTAGCTTCATTTCAATCACATTCGCAATGTTTTAATAAAAATGTATGAGACGGTGCGCAAATTTGTAATAGATATAATAGTAATTTTTTTATATTGTTTTGGATAAAGTGCACTATCTTTATCTCTGACAATGTATTAAGTTTTAATTTAAGACTTTTACTTTTCCATTCCAATTCTTGCAGATGAAACTAAAATACTTATCGTCGACGTTAATAATTTCTGTTTAGAACCATCTTCAAATATTTCTTTAATTTCAAAATAAAACTTATAATTTATGAAATATTTAATTATACAGGGTGTTCCGTCTAAACCCCACATTAGAAGTATTGAAAGTTCTAATAAAGATATTTATCTAAGAGTTGGTACTCAGGCATAATCCGTTGAGTTATGCTCAATGAAAATATTTTCAAGATGGCAGCACTTCTGCTTATACCGGAAGTCGCTATTAACTTTCTTATTTTAAATGGAAAGCTATTTTCACTGCGTTTTTGGATTAGTTGAGTTATTTTAAGGGAGTTTTTATTAGCTTTCCCTATACCCAAGTTTAACCGTTTTCGAGATATTTAGGATTTTTGAAAATTTTTGAATTTGCACCTGTAGCTTAAAAAATCGGTAACTCGCTTAGTTTTAGAGATTTCGAAATCATGTTTGGAGAATTGAAAGAGAAAGCCTATATCTGTTGTTCAGTGTGATCAAAATTGAAGTTAATAAACCCAAAAATTTTAAGGTTAAGTTTGGACAACTTCAAGTACCCAAAACTTAATTTTTTCAAATGGGATGTCCCAATTTTTATTCTACTAGATGGAGGAGAATTTTTTTCTGCATCTATCTGTATTAGCATTCCCTATACCTATCTGTGATAATTTTCAAGTTATGTTGGTTTTTTTGTTATTGTAGGAAATTTCTTACTAACCACAGCTATTTTTGCATAGTTTGCCATAAAAACATTTCTGATTAAACTTGAACGACAAACTCTGTTCAAAATTGTGTTATCAGACTGTGAAAACAAAATAAATTCATTGGGTGTTGGTTTGAAAAACTTTAATTTCTCACCTTTTTTCATTCGTTTCCATGGTAAACTATAAAAAAAGGCCTATGGCTAATGAATTTCTCAATCACAACAAAAAGGTATTGTAACTTGAAAACTATTAAACATAAGTATAGGGAATGTTAACACTGATCGATGCAGAATTAAATTCTCTACCATCTAGTGAAATAAAACTTTTGTCATTTCATTTGAAAAAAATGAGTTATGGGTGCTTAAAGTTTTGTAAACTTAATTTTAAAAATTTGGAGTTTGTTATTCTTTTTTAGAAATTTGAAAACACCAAAGGAAAGATCTAGGCTTCCTCTTTCAAATGAGCTCAAAAATATTTCCAAATTTTTAAAAATGACAGAGTTATCGATTTTTGAACTGGAAGGTGCAAATCCAAAAAAATTTTAAAAACCATAAATATTTCGTAAACGGCTAAATTTAGGTATAGGAACAGCTTATGAAAACTACCTTAAAATAACTCTAGTAATTCAAAAACGCATTAAAAAATATAGCATTCCATTTAAAATAAGGAAGTTGATAGCGACTACTATCTTGAAAATATTTTCATTGAGCAGGACCTAAAAGATTATGGTTGTACACAAATTTTCATTCCCAATACTTCTAATGTGGGGTTTAGACAAAACAGCTTGTATACATGAAGGCATTGCAACACTCGCCTTGGCTCGTAACCAACTGTTTACATGATTTGTTTTTTAAAAAATTACAGTTACGCACCTTGGTGTCCCGCCTGTAAGGGGCTCCAGGACACTTGGAGGCAGTTTGCATCATGGGGCCTCGATATGGGGATCAAAGTTGGTCAGGTGGACGTCACTTCATCACCAGGTCTCAGTGGCCGGTTTATGGTGACGGCTTTGCCCACCATATTTCAGTACGTGTTCACTTAAACCAATCTCCAATTTTTAACAAATTTCTTATCAGTGTCCTGAACGGAGAATTTCGACAATATAAAGGGTCCCGAGATAAGGAGTCCTTCATGTCTTTTGTAGTGGAAAAAAAGTGGCAACAAGTCGAACCTGTGCCTTATTGGAAATCGCCCAACTCTATACAAATGTCGATCGTTTCCACGTTTTTCAAATTATCCCAAACTTTGCGGCTCATTCATACGAAGTTAATGGATGATTTTGGGTTGCCTACCTGGGGGTCGTATTTGATTTTTGCGATAGCTACCATCATTATGGGGGCCTTGCTGGGGTTGGTTTTGGTTTGTTTGATTGACTTGATCTATCCGCCGAAGCAAACAGTGGTTGTGAATAAAGAGAAGAAGAAAGCGAAAGAATCGGATGATGAGTTGGTGGGTTTGAAGCAGTTTTGTTGAATTGTTTCGGCAATTGGTTGTTACAGGGGGATGAAGACATCAAGGATGATTTGCTAGATGATGCCGAAGGGTCGGATAAAGACAAGAATAAAAGCAATCCAAGTAGTCCAAACGCCAAGAAACGTAAACCAAGGAGGGCGGATTAAGAGAGAAAGAGGGCAAAATTTGAGACTTATTTCCAGTGACAGTTTGGGATGTGACTAACAATAAAAGGAAACGAAATCAATGATTCCGACAAGATATTTAAATTTTCTATTATTATTATTAATATTATTGTAGATTTTTTCAATAAACTTGTGATGTTATTTTTAACAAACTTTTCATTTATTTATTTATTTATATCATGTATGCCCGGTGTGCGGAACATTTTAATATAAATATTGGTTCGATAAATATTTTAACAAAAATCTGATGAAAAATTGACGTTATGCTAGTTTGAAAAATCAGTTGGAATACGTTTTTGTGAGACAAAAACAAATACAGGGGCTTTATTTTAAAAAAATTCATTTTTGTGAAGGTAAATGCCTTGACCAATAAAATTTTAAGCAAAAAAATTCAAAAATTTAAATCTCGTGAAAAGGTGGTGTAATATGGAAAATGAGCCGTAGAATTCACTGGAACAAACCGTTTTGCTCTACGACTTTTATTTTTTGAGTTATAATTTTTATAAATATTCCGGCGCATCCACCATTTTTCAATTTAAAATTTATAAAAAAATAAGTTTCCGATTACACTAGTTTTGTAGAAATGATGGTATTTCACGCAGAATGAGCCGCTGAATTCACTGGAACAAACCGTTTTGCTCTACGACTTTTAGTTTTTAAGTTATGAATTTTTTTTAGTGTTAAACTTTAAATGCCTCTGTACCCGGAACCGGTGCCCGGAGCGACTCCGGGTTTTGACGAGTCGCACTATTTTAATCCTTACCAATGCAAAATGATCCGGGGAATCGATTGGCATCGAGAAAATCGCCAAATTCCTAATAGTTTTTTAGTTATGAATTTTTTAAAATTTGACCTACTTTTGCTTTTTTTCGAAATTTTCTCGAAAACTATTAGTCGGAGAACAATAATCTTTTTTGAAAAAGATAGATAATTAAAAGAGCTTTCCAACGATTATAAACTTCATGGGGTTATCGCTAATAGTTCCGGTGTTATTGCTCGATAAATTTTCCGGGTACCGAAAATCGACAAAATCGCGACCAAAATTGCAAAAATAAAATTTTTTTAAATCGAACCTACTGACTGTTTTTCTACTTTTAACAACTCTAGAGGGTTGTATGAGCATAGAAATGTCCATAAAACTTTGATTGAGTGAGTTAAAAAAAAATATATTTTTTCATTTTTGTGAAGGTACTAAGTGCCTTGACCATTAAAATTTTTAGCAAAAAAATTCAAAATTTTAAATCTCATGAAAAGTTAATATAATACGTAGAATGAGCCGCAGAATTCAATGGAACAAACCGTTTTGCTCTACGACGTTTAGTTTTTAAGTTATTTTTTTGTTGATGAATAAAATACTCCACTATGAAATGGCTGACCTAATTTTAAGCAAAAAAAACAAAAAACATTTGACAATTGATTTTAATTTCGGATAAACTATAGAATTTATTTTCTGGGTTTTGAATTTACCACGCAATTGTGAACATTGTGAAGGTAGCCATTGAACAACCTGGCATGCAAACTTTTACAAGTATTTTTGAAATAAATGACAAAACATATAGATTTATGCTTAGTGCCAGAACGCACGTTATTGCGTTCTAAATGTTTATAATTTAGTAAAAGCACAGGTAAAAGCTAATGATGTGCTAATGACAAATTCAAGTGTAAATGCTGGTCCACTGGAATTTTTCGTTGCTATCTTCACAGACGTTTTTGAAACGTCAAATGTCAAGTGAGTAATAATCAACTAATCAACAAATTTATTGTATAATTAATTTGTGCCCCTAATTAAGAAGTTACACTTAAATAGGATAGAATTAGTGGTGCAATGGCCAATGTTGATGAAAGCAGACTGCGCCAGTGGCTCTCAAAGGTAAAATTCAACCACAAAGAAATTCCTTTATTCCACAACAAATTCCAGTACCACAACCCCGACGTTACATTTCGAGACGTTCTGAATGCAGTGAACCACTACCAGGGGCTCCTCCCCTTCCACGAGTACTACAGTAAGTCGTAAAAGTTACCTAACCTCAAATTAATCATTATCAAAGCTTTCACCGATGGCTCCACCATGGAGTTGGTCAATTTGACGGGCACCATCCCCGTCACCTACAAAGGCAACACTTACAACATCCCCATTTGCATCTGGTTGATGGACACGCACCCCAAAAACGCCCCCATTTGCTACGTCAAACCCACAGCAGACATGTCCATCAAACCGTCAATGTTTGTGGACCAGAACGGTAAAATCTACCTACCGTACCTCCACGACTGGAAGACCCATGATGGGACTTCCGACCTTCTGGGGCTCATTCAAGTCATGATTGTGACCTTTGGGGACCAGCCCCCTGTTTTTGCCAGGCCGAAGGACACCGACATGCCCTATCCCTCCAACTGTGAGTAAATTTATGACCTACCCAAGTAACAATTTAAGTGCTGTTTAGACCTATTACGGTTTTATAAAAGTTTTATGTAGATAAGTTGCGGTAAAATAGTCTTGTCTACAGCCAAATGCTCCTAAAGATTTCAAAGTTTTAATAGATACTCTTATAGCAAGCTTTAAAACTAAATAATAAAACCATTTTAAAATTAAACAGCTTGAGATTTATCACAGTTGTTTATACAGGGTGATTCTTTTAGGGCCTACATTAGAAACTTTTTAACTTCTAGTATAGATAGAAGTTTAAAATTTAGTATACGATCCAAATCGACCATTCTGAGTTCAACTAAAATATTTTCAAAATGGCTGAACTTCCGGAACTACGAGAAATTGGCGCCAAGTTTGAAATTTTAAATAGTAATCTCACATTTTTATTGCATTTTTGAATTCACCTTCTCATACTGAGTAAAATTTACCCAAGCTGTTGGTACTTATCTGTCATAGTTTTTGACATATGTCAATTTTTTTGCTAAAATTTTCATTTGCAGGGGTTTATTTAAAATATCACAGCCCTTGAACCCTTTGCGATAAGTAAATAATTTTTTTTGCATTCGATAACCAAAGATTTGAAGCGCCTTCCGGAATTTTCAAAATTATTAACTGTCAAAATTCAAGGCTAGTATGATTTTTTTTAAATTGTTATCAAAAAACCGTTATAACACTGTTTTTTCAAATGGAACGACCCTATTTTCTTAACGGCAATCGAAAGAACATCGACATTTATGGTCACTTTTATCAACATGTCCTATACCTATCTCTCGCAGTTTTTGAAATAATCACAAAAAACGGATTTTACTTTGTAATTTTCATCGTTAATCAAGTAGGCCTTGCAAAATGGTCAACAATTGTCAAACTTTAACATTTTATTTAGTTTTTAGCTGGTTGATTGTGGAATAAACAGTAAAACAATAATATTTAATTATGGTTTATTATAACTTAGTGAATTATGTAAAGTAACTCATTCAGTCTGCAATCTAATTTTGAACTTTTTAAATGAAAATGGTGGACAAATCGAACATTTCTTTTGGGTAATAGCACAACTTTATCGTATTTTTCGAAAGTTTACTCGATTAAAAATGAAAATAATGAGCTAAAATTTCGTTTTTTGCGATTATTTCAAAAACTGTAAGAGATAGGTATAGAAATTGTTGATAAAAGTCTCCATAAAAATCGATGTTCTTTTGATTGCCATTGAAAAAATAGGGTCATTCCATTTGAAAAAATTGTGTTATAATCATTTATTGATTATCATTTTTAAAAAATCATAGTAGCCTTGTAATTTGACAGTTCAAAATTCTGAAGATTTTAGAAGACCCTTCGAACTTTTGTCTATCAAATGCAAAAAAAAATATTCAATTACTGTAAAGGGTTCAAAAGTTGTGCTATTTTAAATAAACCTTCGCAAATGAAAATTTGCAGAAAAAAATTGACATACTTCAAAAACTATGACAGATAAGAATTAACAACTAGGGTATATTTTAGTCACTTTCAAAAGGTGAATTCAAAAATGCAATAAAAATAGGTGGTTACTATTTAAAATTTCAAAGTTGGCGCCAATTTCTCATCATTCCGGAAGTTCAGCCATTTTGAAAATAATTTAGTTGAACTCAGAATGGTCGATTTGGATAGTATACAAAATTCTAAATCTCTAGCTATACTAGAAGTTAAAAAGTTTCTAATGTAGGCCCTAAAAGAATCAGCCTGTATAGTGTCTTTTAAAACTCTTTAGTTTTATAAAGATATTGACAGCCAATTTGTCTCATCAAGAAATATTAAAACCATAAATTCTAAAGATAGTTTTAACAAAAGTTTTGTAATACTGTTGTACTGTTGTATCAGGTGCCCCGAGATATTTACGGAAGTCGTAGAACAATTTTTATCATTGTATTGTTGGTTGCCTACTAAACTAGCTCACCAGAATTCATAAGCTAAGATTGATTAATAGTGTTCAAAGGTGATGTGTTATGTGTGTTGAACAACAAGGAAGACATTTCCAACAGTTTTTATCAATAATAAATACTTATTTTTAAGAAAATTTGTTTTCTTTTTAATTGTCAAAAAGTAAGTTTATAAGAGAACGAATTAATCACAGACATTCAAAATAATTGTAAATAATTGTTTTTTGATTTTAAAACACTCTACAGTTTTTTTTTTAAATGACCACTTGTTAGTAGTTAGCCTTGTAGTCGTCTTTAAAACTTTTTACTCCCAGACAATAATATATGATCAAACTTTTTTGTTTTATCTGAATACTTGTAATTTTTATTAAGTTAAAGTGCTTTATCTCTAGTCTAAGTTGTTTTGTAGTGTACCTAAAACTTATTGACTTTTATTGAGAGTTAATATTCTTATAAATAATTTTAAATAGAAGATATAGTTTTATACATTCAGGAGCCATTCAAAAATATTATTCTAAATAGTTTTAAGAACTATTGTTATAGCACTCTTCCAAACCACTATAAAACTTAAATACTTACTTGGGTGTGAAGGTGTTGCCACTTCAAAAAAAAATATACGAAAATCAAGCAAAATAAGCTATAGACTATTTTTTCATAAACAAGTAATCAACTGTTAAAGAGTCAACAGGTTGGCATTACTATAAATAAATAGTATTTTTTTTTAATTAAAGTTGGAGCCATTTTTTACCTGCAAATTCAATTTAAATATCTTGTTCCAATTAAAACTGAAAAATAGGAGAATAAGTTGTGGCGGCATATTTGATTAGGAGGTCGTGATTTAGACATAATTTGGTTATTTTTAGCCGGTTTAGCAAAATAATAATAATAATAATAATAATAATCTTTCTTGTCCAACGAGGTTATCAGTTACAGGACAAAAATAAATATTGTTACAAAAAATAAGAAATTATAAATGCAGGTATTCTTACACTAAAAATAACGAAAATTAATATAAATTTAAAATTTAATAATACAAATAATAGATTTAATCCAATTTAATCCCATTTATGATTGGGAAATTAAAAATTACAATGAATTAATGGTAATAATAAATACCTTCATTACAGAAAAAATGTGAGGAGGCGAAGTCTAGCTAATGCTATAAAAAAAAAGAAATAATATATTTCTTAAAGTAATATGAAAATAAAAGTAGAACATAGTAATAAAAATGAGGACGCAATACAAAATGAAAAACGAAAAGCAAAAACATCAAGAGAACAATTGTTAAAGTAATACATATTTTAACTTTATCTGTTTTTTAATAAGTTTATTGGCTTTGATTCAAATGGTTTTCGATATTATTCTAAATGATGACCAAATTACTGCCATCAAATATTTAAAATGAGAATCAAGTTTTAGTCAATTTAACTCTTCAATTTTAAGGTAAATATGATCATATTTTCTTAATTTGAAAATAATACAATTTATTATAGAGTTAAGACAAGGGTAAAAAAGGTGAGACAATAATTTATAATAGGTAATACAAATGTTAATGATTATATCATGAGTTTTTAATGATAGGTAGCTGAAAACAAAATTTAAAACCTTTATACAGGGTGATTCAAAAGTACCGGACAATCTCTCAGTTCCTGATAAAGTACATCAAACTGAATTAAAAGTTACTATGACAAAAAATTGTTTGAGCCTTGTTTCACGAGATATAAGCTCTTCAAATTTAAATTTGGAAGTTAAATTTTTGGTGCTTCCTATCATATTTTTTTATTTTAGTTAGCAGAAATGACTTCAATTTTAAGATAAATATGATCATATTTTCTTAATTTGAAAATAATACAATTTATTATAGAGTTAAGACAAGGGTTAAAAAGCTGAGACAATAATTTATAATAGGTAATACAAGTGTTAATGATTATATCATGAGTTTTTTAATGATAGGTAGCTGAAAACAAAATTTAAAACCTTTATACAGGGTGATTCAAAAGTACCGGACAATCTTCCAGTTCCTGATAAAGTACATCAAACTGAATTAAAAGTTCCTATGACAAAAAATTGTTTGAGCCTTGTTTCACGAGATGTAAGCTCTTCAAATTTAAATTTTGAAGTTAAGTTTTTGGTGCTTCCCATCATATTTTTTTGATTTTAGTTGGCAGAAATCACAGCTCTTGGAACATTAAACAAATGCCTGTCAAAAAAATCAACAATTAATGACTTATTAAAACTTGTAAATTCGACAATAAATTAAAATCGACAACATAGGAAACAAAAGAGCAAAAATCGATACCGTCACTTTTGAATCACCTTGTATGTATTTTGTAAATAATAATTAAGTTTTTTTTTCACGAGTAGAACCTTAATTAAAAAACATAAAAAAAACATTGGTTTTATTAACTTCATTTAAATGCGAGGAAATATGGGTGTTTTCACGAGATTTTAAACAATTTTTTTTAAGTGTTTTTTTTGTCAAATAATGTCATATTTCATTTAATTCAATTCAGTGTTGCCAACTTACATTTATTTGCAGCGTTTATGCCTGGAGGGGGTTACATGCCCTCGTACCCCCCCACATCATACCCCCCAACTTCCGGGTTTGGGGGCTACCCCCCTTACCCCCAATCGAGTAATTTACCATACCCCAGCTACAATCCATATCCAACACCATATCCGCCCTACACAGGGGGCGGATACCCCGGGCCTTCGCCCGCCGTTGGGGGCACAGGTACCATAAAAGACGAACACATTAGAGAGTCTTTATTGACCGCAATTGAGGAGAAATTAATGAGACGGATGAAAGAGTTGTTTCAACAAAACCAAGCCGAACTTGAGACACTACAAAGGACACAAGAGGAGCTCAAGCAAGGCAAGATGAAATTAAACACGATTTTGAGTAGGCTTGAGAAGGAGAAAGTGAGTTTATTGACACAGTGTTTTGTTTTTTTGATTCGATTTTTAGAGCGATTTGGATAAAAATATAACTTTGTTGAAAGACAAGGAACAAGAGTTGGATAAAGCGATCGAAAGGTTGAGTAATGAAGAGGAGATTGATGTTGATGATGCTGTTACGACTACAGCGCCACTGTATAAACAGTGAGTGTTTTTGAAATTAATAAAGTGACCTGTGACTAAATGACAGTTGTCACCACAGGCCATTTTGATCGTTTAATTATATTTCCAATTTTTAGGTTATTGAATGCGTTTGCTGAAGAAGCTGCTTTAGAGGATGCGATTTATTACATGGGGGAAGCCCTGAGGTGTGGTGTTATTGACTTGGATGTGTTTCTCAGACAAGTTAGGACTCTGTCCAGGAAGCAGTTTATGTTGAGGGCTTTGATGCAAAAATGCCGCCAAAAAGCCGGACTTGCTGTTTAAATTTAGCCAGTTTTTATTATAATATAGTGTTATGCAGTGAATTATGTTATCTTATAATCATTAATACTTATGAAATATATATTTAATTACCAAAAAAGTTGGTTTTCTTTCACCTACAACTTTCGAAACTTTGAATCGAATGGGACAATAATTTACTTTTGTTGATTTTTTGTGTTTTATTTACCTCCAATACACGAAAATTCAAAAGACATTGTTTCAGTTTTTTTAATTAAGTACCAAGGTTAAAAAAAATTTGGTTTAAATTTAACTTTAACGTGTAACAATAATTAATTAGGACTTTAGGGGGTTATTGAAAATTGAAATATAATAAAGCTCTGCTTGAAATTGAACTGCACCGTAAATAAGTGCAGCTTATAATTGTCTAAAGCTTGGTTTAAACTAAGCCGTGCCTTGGGTGCCGCTTAAAATGAAAAAAGCAATACTTTAATTTATTTAATTTTTTATTTTGGCCGATTACGACCAAACCAATCCACCATTTTGTATTTTAAAATATTTTTGTAAAAAAGTTTCCAAGTACGCTAGTGTTGTAAAAATGACGGTATTATACGCAAAATGAGCTGCAGAATTCACTGGAACAAACCGTTTTGCCCTACGGCTTTTAGTTTTTGAATTATGAATTTTTTTATTGTAAAACTTTAAATGCCCGGAACCGGTGCCCAGAGCGACTCCGGGTTGGACGAGAAAATAGAGAATTTCGAGCACTATCCGATGCTGTATTGGTTTTTGCTCTAACTCTTATAGTTTCCGAGAAAAACGCAAAAAAGGTTGCCATTTTCACTTTTTTTTTAAATTTTTAAACACCGATTACGGCGAAACTAAAAGAGCTAGAGGAAAACGCTTTGTTCCATCGTAAAGAGCACATCAAAATCTATCAGATAAAATGGGTTTGAATTGATTGGAAATTGGAAATTGGAATACCCGGTAACGTAAACGAAAAAACACCCTAGACTTCACCTGTTAGGTTGGCAACAAATACAAAATTAAAATTAATAAAAGAAACTATTGCATTAAAACCCATTAATTTTACTTCAAGTCTTGAATTCGAAACAATTCTGAAATACAAGTAATGAAATTTGGGCCCCAAATGCCTTGAAAGTAATATGTTATTGACTCAAGTGACATAACCTCAAAAATTCGAAACGTGCTCTAGCTTGGCCCTTACACTGACCACAATGGGCAAAAAAGGCAAAGACAAGAAGAAGGGCAAAGGGGCCGAGAAAACCGCCGCCAAAACGGACAAAAAACAGTCAAACAAGCTGAAAAAAGAACTGCAAAAAATTGGAGAAGTGAGCCCCAAAATTGCCGAATTCTCCCTCAAGTTTGTGTTTTTAGGAAGACATTGAAAGTATCGTGTCCCAAATCGAGAAAGAGGAAAAGAAGCGCCAGCAAGTGACCGAGAGCGTCATCGAAGCCCCCACGAGACGTCTCAACTTCACCTTCATCCCCCACCCGGACAAGGAGCAGCTGATTTTGTACGGGGGCGAGTTTTACAACGGCCAAAAAGTACCCCCTTGTTTGAGAGTCACTCTTACTACAACCCCCTTTTTAGACGTTCGTCTACAACGACTTGTTTTTCTACAACATTCCGAACAACTCGTGGACTGTTGTGAAGGCCCCTGCGGGGCCTCCGCCCCGCTGCAGCCACCAGATGGTGGCCACTTCGGCCAACAAGGGCCAGTTGTGGTTGTTCGGGGGCGAATTTGTGAGCCCCTCCCAAGCCCAGTTTTACCACTACAGGGACTTGTGGGTGTACTACTTGGGGGCCAAACAGTGGGAGAAAATCCCAGCCCCCAATGGCCCCAGTGCCCGGAGCGGACATCGCATGGTTTATGTTAAAAAAAATCTAATTGTCTTTGGGGGGTTTCACGATAATCTGCGAGACTATAAATATTTCAATGATGTTTACTGCTTCAATACGGAGAGTTATAAGTGGACGAAATTGGAGCCTGGGGGCACTCCACCGGCCCCCAGGTCCGCCTGCTGCATGGTGCCCCTAAATGATGGGCGAGTCTTGATTTATGGGGGCTATAGTAAGGAGAAAATTAAGAAGGATGTGGATAAAGGGCACGTTTTCACGGATTCGTTTCTGCTAACACCGGAAAGTAAGTCAGAGTTTTCACTAGAATTGTCCAAGTTGGCAACAGTGATGTTAATCCCCGTTTCCCCTCAGAAAATGACACAACGGGGACCAAATGGAAGTGGGTGCAAGTTAAACTCGGGGGTTCCCACTTTTCGCCCCGCTGTAGCATGCCCATGACCTCCACACCCAACAATACCATGGCGTATTGTTACGGTGGTGTTTTCGATGTTGAAGAAGACGAAGAAAATTTGGCGGGAATTTTCTATAACGATTTTTTTTCGCTCGATTTGGAGAAACTTGTTTGGCGAAAGGTTACAATTTCGGGGAAGAATAAAAATAAAGAAAGTAAAAAAGAAGAAACTGTTGACGTTGAAATGGAAGAAGAAAAAACAGTTGAGCCAACTACCATTTCAGACGATGGTGTTTTTAAAGTCACTGTTGGTCCGTCTTTGGTTGGTAGTACTGAGAAAACAATCAGCAGTTGTGAAACAAAGGTTTTTCAACCATCACCACGTCTTAACTGTGGTTTAGCGATCAAACATGGTGTTTTGTTTTTGTATGGTGGTATGTTCGAAGATGGGGATAAACAAGTCACTTTTAGTGATTTTTATTCTATTGATTTGAAAAAATTGGATGAGTGGAAGGTAATAATTCGGGATGATACAGCGAGTCAAGAATGGTTTGGCTCTGATGATGGGTCAAACGATGAACAAGAGGATGAGGAAGAAAGTGAAGATGGGGAAGAAGATGAGTCTGATGATTCGGAAATGGAAACTGATCCTTAAAATAATTAAAAATGTTTGTTACAATAATAAAATTAATTAATTTTTATTAGTGTTTTTATTTATATTTGAAATTGGCGGCTCAAATCTAGTAACTTTGCGTGGTAATAGGTTGGCACCCCTGAGACCGCCATGCTGTGGCGTCGCGTTTGGTTTTGTGCGTTTTTAATGTTTTTTTCTTAAACTTACATCCTTGTGCCTCTTTCCATGTTTGTTCTTGTGTTATTACAGACAAATTAGTGATAAGACACGTTCTATGATGATTTCCTCTGATTCCAACGCCTCCTGTAGTCCTGAACCCGCTTTGTTCCTGTTCTCCAGTACCAGGTCAGTTTTCTCTTGATGTAATTCAACAAGAAACGAAAAAATGATGCAAAAAGCCGTTTCTAAACAATGAAATTAAACCTCGTACGTGACGTAATTTTAGGCCTATGGAAATTTTAATTATTTCAACGAAAACATGCGTCGCCATCGCTTGTTTTGTTAGGTCGAGAAGACCCCAAGAAATAATAAAATTTTATTTAAAAAAACCTTAATCGCCTGTAAAATCGTAACATTTACTTATGGCGTTGCTGAATCATTGTAAAATATCGCTTTAAAATTGTTCGAAATAGGCCACCAAGCGTGCACCGTTGTAATGCTGGTTGCATAACATGTCCATTTTTTTTTAAAGAAAATTGAAACCACGCTGTAGCTGTTCTAATAATGGTATCTGATATTAATATCTTCCGCTAGCTCAAATGGTTTTGTCGGAATCGGCGTTTGAAAAGTGAAAATTTCAACTCGTTTTTTGCTTTTTTCAAACTACTTTTTCAAAATTATGGAAATGCTAACGTTGCATTTTCTCTCAAATTTAGTTGTTATAAATTATTTATTGACAAAATTGTAAAGTAGTTATTAATAATTAGATCTCTTATTGAAACCATAAACTGCGTTAGCGATTAATTGAAGTGCATGAATAATTTATAACAACTAATTTTGAGAGAAAATGCGACGTTGGCATTTTTATGGTTTCGAAGCAGCTAATACAAATGACGCAGTTTTAGATCGATTACACACCCCTGAATTATACTCTAAAAATATAAAATCTAAAAGATTTTTGAAAATTTTCAAATTTGTTTCCAGAGTTATTATTACGTTAATTTGCTTTAGGAAAAACTGATATTTTGTTTTAGGGAGTTTGTTATGTTTATTTTTTATTTTATATTATTATTCAATAAAAAATATGTCAGTAAGAGGCTGGTGAAAATTTTCATTTGCAAGGGTTTATTTGAAATATCACAGTCTTTGAACCCTTTGCGATAACTGAATAATTTTTTTGCATTCAGTAACAGATGGTTTGAAGAGCCTTCCAGAATTTTCAAAATTGTAAACTGTCAAAAGTCAAGGTTTGTATGATTTTTTCAAAATGGTTATCAAAAAACGGCTATAACTTAAGTTTTTTCAAATGGAACGACCTTATTTTCTTAACGGTAATCGAAATATTATCGACATTTATGGTGACTTCTATCAACACGTCCTATACCTATCTCTTACAGTTTTTGATTTGGGATTTTACGTTGTAATTTTTTTAGTTAATCAAGTAGACACTGGGCTATAGCCCATAGCGGCAGAATTTTACGAGCGACAAAAATATCTTTATTTTGATTAAAAAAAATACCTAGTAAATAGACGGGTTACATTTTTTTAAATTAATTGATCAGATTTTTAGATTTCGTCGTATCTTTTTACTTCGGAAGTTCTTAAATGTGTGATTATTGAGTTTTAAGAAGTTTTTAATAGTTTCAATTCATATTATAGAAAATTAACGATGAGTAATGGTAGAAAAACCATACAGTAAAATGTCTTTGAAAAAAGTCAGCGGCAACGTAATATTAGGTACGTATAGAAAAAAGTCGTAAAAGTGAAAAAAAAACTTTTTAAATAAATACAGGCTGATTTTTTAATAATATTTAGAAAGTAAAAGAGATAGTTAAAAATCTGGTGCATGTTTGGTAAAATTACAAAGAACTATTTCAGGTTTTTAAATTTAATTTTCAAAACCATCTTGCATTTTTAGAAAACTTGTGCTAGACCTGGATTTGCTGTTTCATTCAAATAAACTGTTAAGTACTGAATTTTAGGGAAAATCAACTGATAAAAAGAATGAAGTTACAAGCAGATAGAAATTTACTGATTTGTTTTTATCAGATCAGATTCCATGCTCGAAATTGATAGAATTTGTTTGTTTTGTATCGGTTGTAGAGTAGTGTATATTAAAACGTCAATATGCAGTTTAACAGTTCATTTGAGGTGTCACATTTAATTTTGAAGGGCTTCTGGTATTACAAATGGGTCAAGTACTACAAATTTCTAAATCCCCCTGTCAATAAAAATTGTCTTTTTTCAAAGTTTCTAATTTTTTTCTCATTTTCTGAATTAACCAATAATTTTTTTAAGAAATGTTATTGTCAGGGCGGCAAAATTAAGTAGCCCAGAGCGCCAATGGACATAAATACTCCACTGGTTGGGTGATGAGCTTATTTTTTCATCGAAAGAAATTTTGAGAATAATCTACTGAGGTAAAATGAAAGATAATACATGAGACGTAGGTTTTTTGTTGCAAATCTATATATTAACTGTTTCAAAACTATAAAAACGCCAACGTCGCATTTTCTCACAAAATTAGTTGTTATAAATTATTTGTGCACTTCAAAAAATTAATAGCTAATGTAATTTATAGTTTCAATAACAGATCTAATAATTAATAACTATTTTACATTTTTACTAACCTTATTTAAAAAAATAATTTGGTAAAATGCGACGTTGGCGTTTTTATAGTTTTGAAATGGCTAATATATAAAATTGCTTGACCTGACTGACCAATCAGCGCACAGCCTAGACGGCTAAGGCACAGAGTATATAGCCAAGGCTATATAGAAACTTGAAATTTTTACAGTAGATAGCTTTTGTAACGTAGGGGTGTACTAAGAAAGGATTTTTCGAAAATCGTCCCCTAAGGGGGTTAAATAGGGTGTTAAAATTTGAATAAAAATCCGTCATTTTGTAAGTTATATCTTTGAAGAGCAGTATTTGGGCTTTCGGTTAAAAATAAAGAAAGACGTATTTCAGGATTTTTGGATAATCAACCCCTAAAGGGGTTAAATGGAGAGTTGAATTTAGAATAAGAGTTTAGAAAATCTGTCATTTTTAAAGTTACATTGAACTTACATCCTTGAAAATTAGTATTTGGGCTTTTGGTTAAAAATAAAGAAACACGTGTTTACGGATTTTCGAAAAATCAACCCCTAAGATCTTTAAATGGCGTAATAAAATTTGTATAAATATTCGTAACTTTTGAATTTACATTAATTGAAGCTGGTATTTGGGCTTTCAGTGAAAAGTGAAGAAACACGTGTTTTAGTTGGAAATACCAACCCCAAGGGGGTTGAACAGGGGTTAGAATTTGTATAAAAATCCGTAATTTTTAATTTGTATCCATGCAAATGGTACTTGAGCTTTTGGTTAAAAATGAAAAACGTGTGTTTAAGAACATTTGGAATTTCCACCCCTAAGGGGGTTAAATATAAAAATTGGTTATCTTTGAACTTATATTTATAAAAATTGGTATTTGGGCATTCGGTGAAAAATAAAGAAACAGGTATTTTATTATTTTTAGAAATTCCACCCCCAAAGAGGGTTAAATATAAAAAATCGTCATTTTTGAAGCTATATTAATGAAAAATGGTATTTGATCTTTCCGTTAAAAATGAAAAAAGACGTGTTTCTGGATTTTGAAAGTTCCACCCCCAAGAGGGTTGAATATAAAAATATGTCATTTTCGAAGTTATAACCAAGAGAATTGGTATTTGGGCATTCGTCTAAATATAAAAAACGCGTGTTTCAGGTTTGTTGAAAACTCCACTCCAAGGGGGTTAAACAAAAAATCCTTCATTGTTGAAGTTATACATATAAAAAATTCTTTATTGTTGAAGTTATCAATTGATATCTTAGACATTCGGTTAAAAAGGAAGAGGCATATATTTCAGGATTTTTAGAAATTCCACCCCCAAAAGAGTTCAACGCAAAACTCCTGCATTTTTGAAGTCATATCCAAGAAAATTGGCATTTGGACTTCCGTTTAAAAATAAAGAAAATGTGTTTCAGGATTTTTGAAAATTACATCCACAAGAGGGTTAAACAGGGAATGAGTTGAGAACAAGCATTGGGTCACGGTTTTAAAGTTCACAATAAAATTTTGTGTTTCTACTTTAGTTTTGCATTGTTTTTCTGTGTTTCAAAGTGGTTGTGGACATGCGTGCAAAGCCGTGGGATACTATTTCCAGCCAATAATTAAGTGAAAAACAAATTACTAACACTCCGCGATTCAAGTAGTACCGAACCAAATTTTAGTTTTTCTTTTAAAACGTTTTATTTTTGGTTTTGATGAATCACAATGTTTAGGAATAAGCCCCTATTAATAATTAACTAGGAATATTTGCATTTACATGAGGAAAATAAAATTTTCGTCTTGTGAATGTCTTCAAATAACTAAAAACAAATCCACTACCAAATATAAATATTGACTAGAACACAATCTAAAAACGATTATTAACACTTTACAAACGTCGTTAAATAAATATAATCCCAAATCTTTAGCACAACACGATTTGAAATCAAATTTGACAGGACGACAAAACATGACAGGTGCTAAATCGGCGAGAATACTACCAACCTAACAGTACACACTAAACACCCCGCTCATAACTAGATCTGTGATTTTAATGTCTCCAGGTTA
This sequence comes from Tribolium freemani, assembly GCA_939628115.1. Taxonomy (NCBI): domain Eukaryota; kingdom Metazoa; phylum Arthropoda; class Insecta; order Coleoptera; family Tenebrionidae; genus Tribolium; species Tribolium freemani. The sequence continues at coordinate 38,859,266 of OW626785.1, forward strand.
TTTAAAAAAGTCCAATTTCACAATAGTGTAATTTAAATAAAGTCAAATTTGACTAGACAAATATCTTTCATGGTTTATTGTAAATTACATTACAGGTGAGTTGAAGCAGTTCATTTACCAAATAAAAAACAAAAAATCTCGTAATTATCATACATTGAAATTTATTCACGGTTGCAAACAAGCTGCGATAAGAACTCCACAAGCGTCCTCGTGGGCCTTCCACTCATGCCCCGCCTCAAATACGGATAATCCAATCCGTTGCTGTACATCACTCCATACGTATCCATATGCAGCCAATCGCCACACGGTACAAACTCGTTCAAAAATGCCGCCACACGGCACGCCTCCCCATCTCTTGGCTTAAACCCTCTCCCGTATGTCTTGACATCAACTGCCGAATGGTGCCTCGCCACCAGGTGCGTAAAATGCTCCCATAGGGGGAACCTCCACACTCTATCCCCCGTATGCATCGATGCTGCCAACATATACTCCCACAGAGCCTCCGAGTTGCTAAAAACGCCACTGGCCGCCTTCCCCAGCGACTTCTTCATATCGCTAGTCATCGTCCCCACGTCCACAATAAGGCGTGGCCAAAAGTTCTGGGCGTAAACAAGGGCGTCGGCTAGACACAAACGCCCGGCCGTGTCAGTCGACTCGATCTTGATGCTTTTCCCATTCATGGCCTTGACAATGTCCCCCGGACGCATGGCAGCACACCCTGGCATGTTCTCACACAAAGGGATAAGGGCCCGAATGTTGAGGGGGAGCTGAAGCCCGGCCACCGCCCTACAGGCGGCCACAACACACGCAGCCCCGCCCATATCCCCTCTCATCTTCTCCTGTTTGCCACAAGGCTTCAGGCACAACCCCCCACTATTGTATGTTATGCCTTTACCAATCAGAACAACAGGGCGTTCATCACGCGCCGCCCCATAATAGCTCAACTCCAGAAAAATGGGCGGTTCACACGAACCTTGCGCCACAGCCAGGAAGGCAAACATTTTTTGTGTCTCCGCCCATCCGCGTACTTTCACTTCGACGTTAACGCCCGATTTGCACAAGACTTCCACCGCGTTTTGGGCGAATGAAGTGGGCGTCATGTAATTGGCAGAGGTGTCCATCAATTGGCGGGCGAGGTTTTGGGCGGCGGCTTTCTGGAGCCCGATTTGCCAGCCCGTCCAATCACAATCATCCCATAATTCCAGCTGGGGGATCAACAATTGGTGTTCCTTTTGCTTCTTCTCCTGGAAGAGCCACACTCCGAGTGCCGCGCCTTCGGCGGAACTCTCCGCATGTCCGAAACTCTCGACGAAGATTTTCGTAGCGCGCAAGTCCTGGAGGGCGCGACAACCCGCAGCTGCCGCCACCCGGATGGACTCCTTCCCCTCGTCCATTTGCTCGAACACGTCGTAACCTTGGCATTCTTTCCCCAAGCCGACGACGGCCACCGAGCTGATCTCGTTCTCCAGGTTGTAGAAGATGCGCACTTTGCCCTTGGTGGGTGGGGGGCCCGCATAGCGCAAAAGGTCGGTGAGGCGGTTGCAGACCAGGCGGTTGTAGCGCTCCCCGGTGGGGGTGAGCTTGCCGGGGTCCAGGGGGTCGTCCGGGTTGGTGTAGATGCCCAAGACTAGGCCCTTGTTGAGGTGGGCCTTGCAGGGGTCGTCGTCTTTGTTCTGCTGGGCGCAGCCCACGCCCCCCGACGTGTAGCGGCGCACCAGGAGGTGGCGCGGGGCCTTGAGGAGGTGCCCGACTATGCGAAGTGCCATTTTCTTACTTACTGGTCGGAGGTTTGCTTCATTACTCACAATTTTTGGGTTTGGGAGGATTGGTGTCAGGAAATTTTCGAATGATTTTTTTGTTTATTTGGTTACGTTGGCGATTGAAAAGTTGGGGGAAATCAAAACGGCGGTTTCTTCAACATTTTCTATTGAGACTTTTGGAAATACATGCATAAATAACAGTGGCTTTACATTATTATTCTCGTTTTCTGCACGGGTTTCGTACGTTTTGTACAGGCCAATAGTAAAATAGCGTTTCTTCAAGTCGATTTTAGATATGTATAGTACTACCTCTATAATATGCATAATAATACTGATTTTTTCACCGACTTTCCTATTGAAACTTCTCACAAAATACTAATTTTTACAGTTTCAATTGTAATTTGTAAAACTAGAGCAATCTCGGTTTCAATATCCAGTTTTGGGTGTCATTTAAGTAGTTTTTTAACGTCTATTTGAACTTCTTTTAAATTATCCGGAATTATTCCGGAAGTGTTTATTTTTGGAAAATTTTTACATTTAATAATGATGGAATCCTCTTGCAGTTGCATTTATTCCAAGATAAACTGATGATTTCTATTTTTATAATTGATTGTATTTATCCACGATTTTACAAATAAGAATAAACTATTGAAATTCGAATATAATGAAGATTATTTAAATCCATTTACTTGAGACTTTATTATACAGGGTGTTCCGTCTAAACCCCACATTAAGAGTATTGAAAGTTGTAATAAAGATATTTATCTGAGAGTTAGTACCCAAGCATAATCCTTAGAGTTATGTTCAATGAAAATATTTTCAAGATGGCAGCACTTCCGGTTATACCGGAAGTCGCTATTAACTTTCTTATTTTAAATGGAAAGCTATGTTTTTCACTGCGTTTTTGGATTAGTTGAGTTATTTTAAGGGAGTTTTTATCAACTTTCCCTATATCCAAGTTTAACCGTTTTCGAGATATTTAGGATTTTTGAAAATTTTTGAATTTGCACCTGTAGCTTAAAAAATCGGTAACTCGTTTAGTTTTAGAGATTTCGAAATCATGTTTGGACAATTGAAAGAGAAAGCCTATATCTGTTGTTCAGTGTGATCAAAATTGGAATTGAAGTTAATAAACCCAAAAATTTTAAGGTTAAGTTTGGACAACTTCAAGTACCCAAAACTTAATTTTTTCAAATGGGATGTCCCAATTTTTATTCTACTAGATGGAGGAGAATCTGTATTAGCATTCCCTATACCTATCTGTGATAATTTTCAAGTTATGTTGGTTTTTTTGTTATTGTAGGAAATTTCTTACTAACCACAGCTATTTTTGGATACTTTGCATAAAAACATTTCTGATTAAACTTAAACGACAAACTCTGTTCAAAATTGTGTTATCAGACTCTGAAAACAAAATAAATTCATCGGGTGTTGGTTTGAAAAACTTCAATTTCTCACCTTTTTTCATTCGTTTTCATGGCAACCTATGAGAAAAGGCCTATGGCTAATGAATTTCTCAATCCCAAAAAAAAAGGTATTGTAACTTGAAAATTATTAAACATAAGTATAGAGAATGTTAACACAGATCGAAGCAGAATTAAATTCTCTACCATCTAGTGAAATAAAACTTTTGTCATTTCATTTGAAAAAAATGAGTTACGGGTGCTTAAAGTTTTGCAAACTTAATTTTAAAAATTTGGAGTTTGTTATTCTTTTTTAGAAATTTGAAAAAACCAATGGAAGGATCTAGGCTTCCTCTTTCAAATGAGCTCAAAAATATTTCCAAATTTTTAAAAATCGCAGAGTTATCGATTTTTGAATTGGAAAGTGCAAATCCAAAAAAAATTGAAAAACCATAAATATTTCGTAAACGGCTAAATTTAGGTATACGAACAGCTTATGAAAACTACCTTAAAATAACTCTAGTAATTCAAAAACGCGTTAAAAAATATAGCATTCCATTTAAAATAAGGAAGTTGATAGCGACTTCCGGCATAACCGGAAGTGCTGCTATCTTGAGAATATTTTCATTGAGCAGGACCTAAAAGATTATGGTTGTACACAAATTTTCAGATGACTATGATTATTAGAACTCCCAACACTTGTAATGTGGGGTTTAGATAAAACAGCCTGTATTTTTTTACATTTTTTGTGTTTATTTTAGAACATTTTTACTTCCGATACTATTTTATTTTGAAGGAATTTTTTACAAGAATTTTTTGCCTATTTAAGAAAAATCATTTACTACATTTCGAAAACGAATGTTTCGAAAATTAAAGAATACTTTTTAACTCCGGATTTTTCCGGTTATAAAAAAATTACTCAAGTACGCGTAGTTGTTAAGAGTTTGTTTTTTTTAACAAGATTTGAATTATCCTTAAACTTTATAATAACATAATTTACTTGTGTTATTATAATTTATAATTGCCGGATTATTATTTCTCATTCTCATAAACTTTTCATTTTTCTGCTTATATTCTATTATAAGTAGTTTTACAAATTTAGGTTTACGTTTTATGATTAGCAAAATTATAAAAAAATTCGCTGAAATTCGGCTATAATCTGATTATTTAAATCCATTTTCTTAAAACCTTAGGTATATTTTGTAGATATTATTTGAATTTACACAAATCTTAGCTTTTCCGGTTTATTTTACAAGAAAAAAGTCATTCACTACATTTCTAAAACGAATGTTTTAAAAATTAGAAAATACTTTTTAGACTCCGGATTTGTCGGTTTTAAATTTGAATTTCCCGGTGTGTTTTAGATCAGAAAAGTCATTGATAAAATCATAAAAATCACACAAGTCCGCATAAAATCGGATTATTTAGGTTAAATTATCCGCTTGACACAATTATATTTTCTAATTATTTTTTAAATTTATTTGATTTTTTTTAACTAGGACTTTCCCGGATTACTCCTTAAAATTTACACAAATTAGGTTTCCCAGTTTATTATTAGATTTTGTTTAAAAAATAATATTTACAACATTGGTAAAAAAATTAGAAGTGAAAACTGACCTTTCTCCCAATTTTTTTTTCATGTTTTAGCCAATAATCAGATTTAACCTTGTTTTTTCATTCCCACCATTTTGTGATAATAAAATTAATTTAATTATTAATTATTTCTCCCGTTACATAATTTATAAAAGATCTCACAAAAACAGATCGAGATACAATAATTTTCCCAACTGCTTCAAATTTATTTAATTTTTTTACAATAAGATTTGAATTAACTCCCGGTTTATTCCCGAAAATTTACATTTTGGATTTTCCAGATGAAAAGCTCGTAGTTTAGTTAAAACCTGGAAAATAGTTTTTTTTTCCGGGATTAATTTTGACCGATTTCTTCATAGCTAAATTTCAATATAAATAAGCGATTTTTACTAATATTTCCTCATTGCGAAAAACCGACTTTGCCTTTACTACACAATAATAATAAATTCATTAAATTAGAAAATTTTCCGTAACAAATTATGATCAAAGAAAAGAACGACCTCTAATATTTTTTGTCCCGATGTGGACCTATTGAAACCGAGATAACTATCGAGTTTGTTCAAATAATGTACACAAATTTGTACATATCTAAACCTAATTAGTTGAAATTTCAATTCCTATTTTTGAAAATCGATCGTAAATTTCTAATCGAAACTGTGCACTAAGGTTTTCAAGACGGTTCTAGCCACAATTATTGACCAGAATAGCCTGAAAAATTAAATTGGCAACACTGAATCGAATTACCTTTATTCATCGCAAATTGAAATGAATCACTTTTGTAAAAAGCGCCACAATTTATTTTGATTTTTGGCAAAACAACATTTTATCGCTCATGTGGAGACAGAAGTGACCAGAATTTTGGAAACACAAAATATTCCTAAACTCGTATACAGGTTTTTGAGATACTTGTTAGTAATTTTTTCCATGCCCTACAAAATTTTTAGGGGGTCATTCACGAAACTCGATAACGCTCGATAGTGTCAGATAACTTGCAATCGTCGTTAAAGTAATTCTCGAAAAATTTGCAAATTAGTATTCATGGAAACCGTTAGAACTCGTTAAAGTAATTCATCAAAACTTGCAAGCACTTGCAAATGTCAGATAAGCATTTGTATTTTGCGGTACCTTGTTCCCTGCCGCAAAGTAATTGCAAGTTGAATTTTTTATCAACTTTTTAATTTTGTATTAAATTTCAAGTTGATTTCAAGTAGAAGGGGTTTGGAAATAAATGTGGGACTTGAATTTTTAGTGAAATATTGGTTTTAATTAAATTTCTTGTGAAAATTTTGGCGTACGATTTTTTTATAACTTTTTTTATAATTGTGTAAAACAAAAATTTTGTTATGCTTATTTTATTCATAATTCAAATACATTGTATACGGTGGTAGTTTAGATTATTTCTAAAAAAAAGTAACTGTTTCCTTCCTTTATTTTACTTCCATCTCAGTCACAACTAGGGTTGCCAGATATCAAAATTTCGAAAATAGGAGAATTCACTTGAAAATATAGAAGTTTCACAAAATATATAGAAGATTCAAATAAATCATTTGTTACTAATTAAGTAATTACATTAAGTGATTAAAAAAAGTTACTTACGGACAGACAGCCATTTCGAATTTTGCATTTAATGTGTTATGGCGTTGGTTCGTTTAGTAATTGTAATTTAGAGCTGATGGTGGCATTTTTATGCCGAAACGTCCTCAAATCTGTATTGTATTGTGAAATTGTTTTTTAATAAAAGAACCTGATAGTCAAAAGCTTCATTTTTTAATAATTACCCTAAGTAGATAACCTGAGATCGAAAATAAACTCAATTAGAGCAAGCTGTGCCTGCAGAACTTTAGCCATATTTTAGCTGTTTATTTACACTTTAACCACATTTTAGCCGTTTATTTACGACCGCACTTTTGAAGTTATGTTGGTTTTACACAGCATATGATGTGGCTGAAGTTACACTTCACTTTGAAGGCTTGCTCTAAATGAGTTTATTTTCGATCTCATGTTATAATTACTATAATACATTAAAAGTTAACATTGAGATAAATGAAAACAAAGAAATTAGATAAGAACAATTAATCATCAATTTAAATCCATTCCAACAAACATAAAATATATAATAAAAAATTATAAGACATCGTTTTAAAATGAGCATTGCAACTTTTCCGCTTTTCATTACTTTACTTATATAGAGTGAGTAAAGTAACCCTGGGCTACTTAATTTTGCCGCCCCTGACTATGACAATGTTTCTTCAAAAAAAAACCTATTGGTTAATTCAGAAAATAAGAAAAAATTTACAAATCCTGAAAAAAGCCAATTTTTATTGACAGGAGGACATTTTTTGTCGAACTTCAAATACAAATAACCCTTCAAAATTTTAAATGATATCTACACTCCTCTTGTGCACCTTAAATGAACTGCTAAACTTCATAATTGCTCGAAAAATGTTAGGGATATTGACGTTTTAATATACACTACTCTATAACAGTTAAAGAAGTATAACATCAAACAAATTCTATCAATTTTCGAGCATTAGATTCTGATAAAAACAAATCCGTAATCAGTAAATATGTATCTGCTTTTAACTTAATTTTTTTATCACTTGATTTTTTCTAAACTTCAGTAATATCCTTAACTTTATTTAAATGAAACAGCAAATCCATCAGTTTTAGCACAAGTTTTCAAAAAATGCAAAATAATTCTGAAAATTAAATTAAACCTCAAAAAGTTCTTTGTAATGTCACCAAACGTGTACTAGATTTATAACTATCTCCTTTATTTTCTAAATGATATTAATATTATAAAAAAATCAGCCTATATTTATTTAAAAAGTTTTGGTTTTTTCTATAATATTACACTACCGTTGACTTTTTTCAAAGACATTTTACTGTATTGTTTACTACTCAGGCTTTTTCTACCATTATTCATCGTGAATTTTCTACAATATGAATTGAAACTATTAAAAGCTTCTTAAAACTCATTAATCAAACAATTAAGAACTTAAGAAGTAAAAAAATACGACGAAAACTAAAAATCAGATCAATTAATTTAAAAAAAATGCAACCCGTCTTTTAAGTATCTTTTTTAAATCAAAATAAAGATAAAGATAATAAAAATAAAGATAATAGCCCATTTAGCCCATATGCAAATATGCCACTGGTTTTTTTGCAAAATGATTGCAATCTAAGAACGTTTGAAAGTGCCAATCATCAAAGGCCTCCCTCGCGAAATATAGAAGATTTAGCTTCTATATTTTAGGGACATAGAAGATAGAAGATTTTAGTTAAATATAGTAGACTTCTATTAAATATAGAAGGTCTAGCAACCCTAGTCACAACCCACAATACAGGGTGATTCTTAAATAGACCGACAAAATTTTATCACAGTCTTCCAAGGATAAGTAGAGACGATCTGTACCATATTTACGTTTTTATTTCGTAGGGGTAGAAACCCCTTAATCCGTGCCACTTACGACGCTCATGAGTTCAAATTGGTTGTTTTGGAAAAAATGTGCTCGTTTTCATCATGAATATCGAAAATACACAGTGATCATTGTTGCATTGATCAAGTACATTGTCATCAGATGATTATCATGCTTTCCACTAACTGTGCTAATACTACTTACGAACACATCAGTGGCGTACGCTTTATCTTCAACATAACTTTAAAAAAATTTATTCCGAAAACGATTATACAAGAAATTTTTTTACTATTTTTCCCGGCATGTACTCATTTGACACTACCATGGGTAGAATTTTGTCGGTCTATTTAAGAATCACGCTGTATAATATTATAATTTTTCTGTCGATGTAACATTTTTGCACAGCTTCCAAAAGGAGATACCACAGACCACACGTTATTATACGTTTCAAGACCTGTAAAACACGAACGGCCTTTCATAATCTGTGTACGTTGCGGTCCTTAAACTAGAAAAAAATAGTTACAAACAGCTTCTTTCTATTTTTCCAGTCAATACTTCGGTCCCAATGGCTGAAATAATTAGATTCTCTTTGGCCTTTTGAGGTTTTCACCATTACTTTTACCACATCGAAGATTGTAAAACAATGTATACTCCAAGTTTATGTTCACTCTAATTATGGATTTTTTAACTAAATATTTCGTATTTGATTTCTTTGAAATTTTGGTCAGATGTAATTTAAAATCGTCGATATCATATTTTGTGTTAATGATACTAAAAAGATCAAACTAGAAAGACAGGATTCCACCGAGCTACATATTTCTATTGTACATTTAATGTTATGCTTTATTAAAATCATTAGACAGTACTATTACGAATTTTGTTCTTTCTTTTTTTCTCTTTTTAAAGAAGCCCTGTTGAATCTTGATCTTTTAAACTTACATAATAATTAGTTAAGCAACCAACTCTTTGTAGTCAAACACACAGAACACTTTACTAAAAAAATGTAATTCAAATTTACATTATTCCTAATTAACTTTAATAGAACTAGAGTATCTATATTATAGTTCTTACACAATTATCGTGGTTTTGTATGTTGCCATCTAGAAGCTGTAAGAATTGTAAAATCACTCTTTACATATTCCGACCCTTTTTATACACTCCGATAGTTATAAACTGACTATTAAAAGGGTAATTCCGATTTTATAGTAATTAGTTTTAAAAAATATACGGATTTTGGTTGTTTTTATTAAAAAAAAATAATAAAAAGTAAAAAAATAAATAAATATTTAAATTTCGCGCCAAATGAGTAGGACATACTCCACTCCAGCAGATGGCGCTACCGTTTGCGATTCATATCACAGTATACTAAGATACCCATCTATACGAAGTATTATTATATTATCTATGGCTTGCATTGCTATATGGTTGCTATAAACAACTTGTTAACTATCCGATAACTTACAATTTTTTTGTGAATTAGGTTGCAAATATTTCGATAAGCATCGGTAACGAAATTGCAAGTTATTGCAGTTATGTTTCGTGAATGACCCCCTTAGTAATAATACGAGAAAAGCATAATTTTGCACATTTGTACAATTGATTTTTTTTAATTTCAATCTCTGGCCACTTCTCAATTGCCATCACCCGTTTGATTGGTCCATTGAGCACTTTACAACGCTGTTATCTGCACTTTGCTGTCGTTCGTGTTGGTGCTGATCTGGTGACCAGCGTGTAGCTATAGCTATGTCTGCGATTGTGCCAGAGATGCACTGGTGGACTCCTTAACAATGTGGCTATTTTTGCTGTTTTTCTCGTCCAACCAATCATACATGGGATACTCACAGCAGAGAAGGAATTTGAGAAATTGGGGCACTTCTACGTAGATTCCGGGCGGGATGGGGATCAGGGGGCTGGTCGAAGACTTGTAGTAGCGATACTCGGAAATGCTACAAAATTATTAGTTTTCCCGCCAAAATTCAAGACAATACGTACTCTCTGTATTTGTCGTCGGAAGACCGTTCCAGGAGTGGAATTCCCGATAGGAACAATATGATAAGGGTTGTGAAAATGGGGGACAAGATGGCGATCCATTCAAAGCCCTCTAGGACGTTCAGCGATATGACGAAGATGCCCCACCAGAGGACGATCTCTCCGAAGTAGTTCGGATGGCGTGACAGCCGCCAGAGACCTCAAACAAACGGTCAGTTTTGCTAAATTTTTTTAGTTTTTGGCTTACCATCATTGCACCATTTTCCCTGATTTTCTGGATCTTGCATGAAGGAAAATTTCTGCAAGTCGGCGTAAGTTTCGGCGAGAAAACCGACTACGAAGAAACAAGTGCCTGTCGAGTCTAGAGTTGTCATTGTTTTGGGGGCTGGAGGGATGGAGTGACGTGGAGAGTTGATTATGATGACGGGGAGACTCACCACGTACACCCAAACGGCCTAAATGTAATTTTTTTGTTCGATGAAATAAGCGATTTGTGTGCACAAAAACGACAAAAATAACATCATTTTTATGTTTTTTTAAAAGCTTTTATTTAACTCACAATGTTGTCGGTCTGTCGGTTATTTTTTCGGGGCCAAATTTGAAAGGGTTCCCGTTGTCCCACTGAATTGAAATTTTGCATACTTACTTAATCTGCGTGACAATGCAATCCTATGTAGTTAAATAACCCCTAAAGGGGTTAAATGGGGTTTGGAAGTTTTAGGTTATGTTTACAAAGGGGTTGTCGATTTGTAAATTTGAGAGGGTTCCTGTAGTCGCAATGAAATGAAATTGAACATGCTTACGTAATCTGCATGACAATGTAATTCTATATAGTTAATTACCCCCTAAAGGTGTTAAATGGGGTTTTAAAATTTTAGGTTATGTTTACAAAGGGTTCTCGATTTGTACATACCGTAACTTATACCGACATAGACGGTATGTTGGTCATTTGGACGTCACGGTAGATGCACAGTGTAATAACAATAAATCTATGCAATAAATAAAGAGTAAAAAACAAAAAATAAAGATATACAGTGCTTTCATTTCAAAAGGAGCCAGTCTCAGTAACTTTTGACATTGAACAAATCTATTTTTAAGCAAAAACAGGTCGATTAGGATCGCGAGGGGGAAGTTCAAAACCAACATTAGTTACATTTTAAGTTTCATCCCTTAATCGCTAGCTACCCCTACTTTAGAATTTTAAATGGCACCCCCTACTTTTTCAAACATTTTCGGAAAGGGAAAAAATTTGCGGATCGAACTGTCAAAGAAAGAAATTTTGTTGTCTATTCGTTTCTTAGTTAAGGGTGGTTTTATTTTTGAAATTTTTAATCCTAGTAGCCTTTGATTTGAAGCCAATTTAATTTAAATAAAAAAATTGTCGATTATAGATGCGATGAGAGAGTTAATACTAACATTACTTACATTTTAGGTTTCATCCCCTAGTCGCTAGTCACCCCTACTTTAAAATTTTAAATAGCACCCCTTATTTTTTGAAACATTTTCGGAAAGGGAACAAAGGAGTGTTTCTAACTGTCAAAAAAATTTTTTTATTGATTCGTTTTTTAGTTAGGGGCGGTTTTATTTTTGAAATTTATAGTCCTAGTAGCATTTGATTTGAAGTCAATTTAATTTAAAAAAAAATTTGTCAATAAGAAGTTCAATGAAATAGTTCAAATTCAAGATAAAGTACATTTTACATTTCATCCCCAAATTTAAAATCATCCTTACTTTAGAATTTGAAATAGCACCCCCAACTTTTTAAATATTTTTGGAAAGGGGATAAAAAGCTTTCTAACTGTAAAAGCAGAAATTTTTTTTCGATTCGTTTTTGAGTTCAAAACCAACATAAAATGTTTCAAAATGTTGGGGGTGCTATTACAAATTTTAAAGTAATGGTGGTTAGCGACTAAGGGATGGAACTTAAAACGTATTTTATGTTGGTTTAGAGCTCTCCCAGTGCAATCCAAAACAACATACCTACTTTTTATTTAAATAAAATTGGCTTCAAATCAAAAGCCACTATAACTAAAAGTTTCAAATATAAAACCACCCCTAACTAAAAAACGAATAGAAAAATATTTTTTTGATAGTTATATACGCTAATTTGTTCCCTTTCCGAAAATGTTCCAAAAAGTAGGAGGTACCATTTAAAATTTTAAATTAGGGGTGGCTAGCGACTAAGGGATGAAACCTGAAATGTAACTAATGTTGGATTTAAACTCTCTCATGCATCTCTAATCGACAATTTTTTTATTAAAATTAAAATTGGCCTCCAATCAAAGGCTACTAGAATTAAAAATTTCAAAAATAAAACCACCCTTAACTAAGAAACGAATAGACAACAAAATTTCTTTCTTTGACAGTTCGATCCGCAAATTTTTTCTTTTTCGGAAAATGTTTGAAAAAGTAGGGGGTGCCATTTAAAATTTTAAAGTAGGGGTAGCTAGCGATTAAGGGATGAAACCTAAAATGTAACAAATGTTGGTTTTGAACTTCCCCCTCGCGATCCTAATCGACCTGTTTTTGGTTGAAAACAGCTCAATGTCAAAAGTTATTGAGACTGGCTCCTTTTGAAATGAAAGCCCTGTATAAAAAAATGTTTTTTAAAAAAAACTTTTATTTAAAAGATGCATTAAAAAGTAAAAAATAATGTATTTCAATCACAGGAGAATATTTTGTCTTACAGGTTAAAATTCTAAAATTGTTAAAATTCTAAAATTTATAAAAGCTTGGGGAGTTATAAAACTACGGCATTACAGAATTACTTTGTTCAGTTGACAACTCCCAAAGCTTTTATAAATTTTAGAATTTTAACCTGTAGGAAAAAATATTCTCATGTGATTGAAATACATTATTTTTTACTTTTTAGTGCATCTTTTAAATAAAAGCTTTTTTTTAAAACATTTTTTTATATATCTTTATTTCGAAGCAACATTACTTTCAAAGAAAATGCTAAACGATTAAAAAAGTAAAAGTAACCAAATAGGTAATTGTTCGAACAATTTTACCATGATATAAAGATAGCATCTAAAAACAAAAAAAAATGAGCTTCAAAAGGGAGCTTAAAATTGTCAAGTCATTTTCGACCCAATTATGGAATTTTTTTGTACTTATTGCTTTACCGATATCTCAGAGAGTTAATTAATTTTTCGATCAACTTAATCAAAATCCTACGGAATAATAACAGGCCTATTTTTGCGAAAAAGTGCTCAAGAACGTGCTTAAACACTCGAAAAGGCAAAAATTAAGTCATTTCCTGACCCAGTTATAGACTTTTTCGGATGGTTTTATAGAAATCTTGTAGAAAAAGTGAGTATTTGGGGCCAAAATCAAATCAATAACGTTTTATTTCGATAGTAAGATGAAATTTTTTGATGTAATTGACCAAAAGTTTGCAAAATAAGTGAGTTTTTTTGTTCAGAAACGTGCCTAAAATAGCCAAATGTTTCGAGATAAGTTTTACAGGCTTGTTCGAGTGAAATCTTGTAAAAAAGTAGGTTTAGCTCGAAGAATATTCGAAAGGAGGCAAAAATAATGCCATCTTCGGTTGAATGTTGAAATGGGAAATTTTTGGGACAAAATTAGCAAAATATGACAAACAAGTGAGTTTTGAGCTCAAAATCGAGCTTAAACACTTGAAAATAGTATATTATATTATCAAGTGATAGAAATGCATCATTATATGCGAGTGAGAAATCAAATTTTTCTCACAAGAGAGATAAAGCTGTCAGATTTACTCACTTGTGAGTAGAAAAACAGCTTTATCTCTCTTGTGAGAGAAATTTGATTTCTCTCACCGAAAACAGCGGTATAACGTACCTAAAAAACTGCACCGGTAAGATAAAAAAATAATTTATTTTAACACAGTTAAAGAATTTAATTGAGTTTTTTTATTTCGTCCTAGAAGATGAAAATAAATTTTTAAACGTTTAACATAAATGTATATAGGTAAGCCTGTTCAAATAAAATCTCGAAAAAGGTGAGTTTAACTCGAAAAATATGCTAAATGAGGAAAAAATAACGTCATTTTTTATTGATATTAGGTAATTTTTGACCGTATTTAGCGAAATCTCGTGAAATAAGTAAGTTTTGAACTCAATAAAAATATATAAAAAAATGTTTTTTAAAAAAAGCTTTTATTTAAAAGATGCACTAAAAAGTAAAAAATAATGTATTTCAATCACAGGAGAATATTTTTTCTTACAGGTTAAAATTCTAAAATTTATAAAAGCTTTGGGAGTTGTCAATTGAACAAAGTAATTCTGTAATGACGTAGTTTTATAACTCCCAAAGCTTTTATAAATTTTAGAATTTTAACCTGTAAGAAAAAATATTCTCCTGTGATTGAAATACATTATTTTTTATTTTTTAGTGCATCTTTTAAAAAAAGCTTTTTTTAAAAAGCATTTTTTTATTTTTTGATTTTTAGTCTTTATTTATTGCATAGATTTATTGTTATTACACTGTGCATCTATCGTGACGTCCAAATGATCAACATACCGTCTATGTCGATATAAGTTACGGTATGTACAAATCGAGAACCCCTTTGTAAACATAATCTAAAATTTTAAAACCCCATTTAACATCTTTAGGGGGTATTTAACTACATAGGATTGCATTGTCACACAGATTAAGTAAGTATGCAAAATTTCAATTCAGTGGGACAACGGGAACCCTTTCAAATTTGGCTCCGAAAAAATAACCGACAGACAGATAACATTGTGAGCTAAATGAAAGCTTTTAAAAATGTGATGTGCTTAAACATTTGAAAAATTAATATTAAGTCATTCTCGACCCAATTGTAGAATTTTTGGGATTAGATTAGATTAGAAACTTCGCAGAAAAAGAATATTTTTTATTCCGAAATGTAGGTACTTAAAACCGCTCAATTCAAAAGTAATGTTATTTTTATCACAGATTTTCTAACGGAAAAAGCGTGTTTCTGGCAAAAAGATATTAAAAAAAATCACCGTTTTCGACCTAACTAAACGATTTATTCGCCTGCTTGAGCAAAATCTTGACCAGAAATTAATTTTTAGCTCTAATTTAGTCTTAAAAAACGGTTGAAAATTGTAATTTTTCGGACAATTTTAAACGAAATCTCGGAAAAATACAAGTTTTTTGACCACAAATTTCGCAAAGAGAGTTTCAACCGTAAAGAAGGAAAAAAAACGCCGTTTTTAACGTAAATATACAATTTCTAGAGATTTTTTAGCTAGATCTTGCAAACTTAATAACTTTTGGTCTAAAAATCTGCTTCAATCCTCGAAAAAATAAGATTGAAATTTTGACCTAATTGATTTTTGGGTCAGTTGAACTAGAGGAATTTTTGAAATCAATTAATTTGTAATAAAAAAGGAAATTATTGGCTCGAAAAAATTAAATAATTGTTCGTTCATTTGAACAAAAACTTGTAGAGGAAACATATGCAAATAAATAACGTTATTATTTCGTGATTTTTGTGACTGAAACACGAGGATTTGTAAATAAAAAACGTTCAAAAATGCAAAAACCAACACCAAATTACCAAATTTCCAAACTTATTTACCTGAAAAGTCCAAAAAATCGCAAACCGAATCGTGTTACTCTTCTTATCCTCAAACTGCTTATCTCTCCCAATTTTGATTATCCTGTACAGGAGATAACCAGACAAACGCATCCCCCACAAACACACAAAAATGGTGACCATAAGTTGGCGACTGTCGTAGCTTTTCTGTGATAAAATAATTCCGCTTCAAAAAAAAAAAATAATAAGGGGTGAAATAATTTTTACCTTGCCTCCACTTTGGCCACAAAAAAATGTAAGAAGGGCAATGATAATAAAATTGATGCCTCCAGCGAAATCGGTCACTTTGTCCATTTGAAAAGTGGCCGCAATTATGAAGAAGATTATTTGCATGGTCACTGTGACAATGGCACTGATGGCAAAGTGGTCTTCGTCCAGGATCTCCACAGCCATTTTTGCGGATTTTGATCACGTCCTGCTGGTCCTACACAAAGTGGTACATTTTTCGTGTCGTGCAGTATAGTTAAATAAAAAAATCAATTCAGCATCCAAATTAAGACACAAAACGTGATGATCGATTTAACAAATGGGATGTTGCACAATGTTTATGGCAACATATTAAATTTGCAAGACGATGAAATAAACAAACACAAAAATTTACGATTTTGTGGCCGAATTAAGCAAAAACTGGACCAGAATGCAACGTATATTCAACTCACAGAACATTTTGTTGAGGTTTCGCCGTCGCGACGCCGACGTCGTTGGGTCAGACACCATAGAATAAGAGAGAGGGAGAAGCGAATCTCTCTGTCTACCCCTCGTTTTTAGCGAAAGCGCTGCCTAACCTTGAGTGCACGAACTAACTCGACAATAGCGGGAAATTCAAACAGTACGTTTTATTTATTTTTCATTTTTGAAGGATTCTAAATGTTAATAAAAATTTTAATAAAAAAAACATCTGCAACATTTGCAATAGCACAAAAACATTTAACATTGCCTAATAAAGTGAAACCAAGTTCGTCCCATGAAAATTTATTAAAAAAAATAACGCCCTGAAATGTATAGGCAAAGTTAAAAACATAATCATACGTAATAACTAATAATGAAAATACAGGGTGTTTCAAGTTTTAGGTCCAGTCAAAAAATAAATACTTCTAGTTGTCCAAAAGAAAAAAAATATATCTCAAACGATAGAGTTTCTAACACGCTTCAATTTGATGCTTTAATGTTATACGAAATTTTCATGGTATGAGCGTGAATTGTGAAAAACTAGATAAAAAATTTTTTGTTTCCAAATTATTGCAATCGTTTTCTCATAATAAAATTCCTCCTATTTTTTAAGTGAGACTTCCGAAACTGAAACAGTAAAAAACCCAAGGCG
The DNA here is from genome assembly GCA_939628115.1 of Tribolium freemani. Lineage (NCBI taxonomy): Eukaryota > Metazoa > Arthropoda > Insecta > Coleoptera > Tenebrionidae > Tribolium > Tribolium freemani. The sequence continues at coordinate 38,876,320 of OW626785.1, forward strand.
TATTGAGCAATTGAAATTCCAATTTGCAAAAGATCAAATAAATGTTTTATCTTAGTCACCTTTGAAAAAACAGAGCTCGTGTCTTTGCTTGATTCACAAAAAGTTGAAACGTCATTAACTGTCAGACTAAAATTTTACTTGTCAATTAAAAAATGCCCTTTTTTTGCAAATTGAAATTTCAATTGCTCAATACGCCTTGGGTTTTTTACTGTTTCAGTTTCGGAAGTCTTACTTAAAAAATAGGAGGAATTTTATTATAAAAAAATTATTGGAATAATTTGAAAAAAAAATTTTTTTAATGTAGTTTTTTGCGTTTTACGCTTATGTCATGAAAATTTGGGATATCAGCAAAGCATCAAATTGAAGCGTGTTAGAAACTCTATCGTTTGCGATATATATTTTTTATTTTGGAATACTAAAAGTATTTATTTTTTGACTGGACCTAAAACTTGAAACACCCTGTACAATGACCAAATATAAATACACCAGTGTTACTGGTTTCATTACTTTTCTACACACTGTTCAGAAAAGCAAAAACATTACCAGAATTTTGATAGTAACGTTACGAAATATACGTTAAATCCACATTAGTAAAACTTTGGTGTTCCTAACGCTAAATTTAACATTTCTCAGGTAAACAAACTCCCGATAAATTATTTGTGGTATAATTATTCTAGTTACAATAATTTTTTCAACAATGTTTTTTTCGAAACTTATTCCCGGTTACAAAGTTATTGGATGCATGTAAAAACGGCCCTAAAACGTGTAATAGTTTGATGTTAAAGTTCTTGATAAATTTTGTATTTTTTACGTTATCTATATTGCATTATTTATTCTAAATTACTCGAACACAAAAATTTCACATTCTAAATCAACATTAACTTTAAAGTTCCTTTATTTCCATTATGAAACTGGCCCTAAATCATTTCAAATAATTTTGCGAAGTCTGCTCCTAAGAGGCGAATTTCAACTTGCAATAGTCACCATTTCACAGATAACTATTAGCTGTTTCAAAAGTAAAGTAAACGCCAATGTCGTATTTTCTTTCAAAATTAGTTATTATAAATTATTTATGCATTTCAAAACATTAATAGCTTATATAATTTATAGTTTCAATGAAAGATCTAATCATTAGTAAGTTAGTAACTATTTTATATTTTTATCAACCTTATTTAAAAAAATAATTCGGTAAAATGCGACGTTGGCGTTTTTATAGTTTTGAAACAGCTAATAGATCAAAATGAAGGATCGAAATACAAATAACGATGTTTGATCACAAAAACACTATAAAAATCACATTAAATCGTTTCCTGATGTCTTTAAAACAAAATGTCGCCAAAAACCGCAACCACAGCTAAATAATCCACTGTTTTCAAATCAAAACATTAAAAAGAGAAGTATGTGTACGTCCTTTACTTTTAGCAAAATGTGTTACAGATTCCTTTAAATTTACAGATTTCTTTCCGACTGACGCGACCCCTGATCCGGAGTGCATGAACTATTTTAGCCGTTTTCCCAGGGTTTTCCCCCTTTGCCCCTCCCGTGCCAGTAAACCGATAATCTGTATAGACCTTCAGGGGCCTGGTCAGACACAGAACTGACGAGAGAAATGCGCAAACATCGACTCAGATTAAGATTTTTACCAAAATCTTCCGATTCGTTTAACTATAAATTGTAAAACGTCCAATAATAAATAACTGCACAATTAACACGCCCAGTGCTTTAGAATTGACGATGCATTTGACTTATTTTTAGAAATATTTAGTTAAATAGCTTGAATTGTATATATTTTGAGATCAATTTGAAAATGGCGCCACTAGTCGCAGCGCCACCTACAGGCCCATAACCCGGTGGTGCTAGTTTATTTATTAGAATTATTTAAAAAAATGTTTAATAGAACAAACTTAGTCTCGCAATACAAAGCCTTTGCCAGGTGCATAAAGGGGGCACAGGTAAAATACGTTGTCTCACTTCCTTATTGAATTAATCGCCAAAAATGCAAAAAAAGTGGGGTTATGTCAATTTTTATTTTTCCATTTTTTAGAAACTTATACCCAAGTATGGGGCCACAACAGTTGACAAACTCGATAATTCTAGTGCGCCCCCTTCGTCAAGTCCCACCCACTTCGAAAAACACAACGTAAAAAAGTTAGGTTATGTCACCAAATAAAATCACTCGTAATTTAATTACAGGAACTCCTAGGTAGCTCCCACTTGATTAAAACATTGTCCACGATTCAGAAAAAGTTTACACGCCACAAGGTATTTAAAATAGTTGCGAAATTGCAACCCTAACCTCACTTTCTAGAGGCACGTATTTTGGGCTTCTAGCGCTGTCGCAGCGTCGTCAGTGGTCGTGGAGCCGATCCCTGAGCCCCCACCGGTGCCCCCCGAGGCCGTGGATACAGTTTCGGAAATAGTCAGTCAAGTGAATGCGTTAGGTGAGCCCACTTTTGCCTCCTTGGGGCTCGGGGGCAAAACACCGGTCGGTATCGCACAGACGTGCTTCGAATACCTCCATATCAATCTGGGGGTGCCGTGGTGGGAGGCTATAGTCATAGGAACGCTAGTTATTCGACTTTGTTTGTTCCCTTTGGTTATCATAGCGCAGCGAAATGCGGCTAAAATGAACAATTACATGCCACAACTTCAGGCAATTCAGCTGAAGATGACCGAAGCCAGACAGACAGGGAATCAGCTGGAGGTGGCGCGATATTCGCAGGAGTTGATGATTTTTATGAAGGAAAAACAGTTGAATCCGCTCAAAAATATGATAGTGCCTCTAGCACAGGTATGTTGATTATGAGTGCTGTAGGAAAACCCGAAAATTTTGTATTCAAGACCTTGGATTTTTTATTATGAAAGTAACAGTAAAACCTCCATGATCCGAACTACAGGGTGAGTCAATAGTGGGTTATTTCTGATTTTTTTTTAAATATGCAACCAATAATACTGATTCCAGCTGACCAGGTCGGTTATCTTTAAAAAAATTAAAATTAATCCACGATTACATTGTTTTGGGTATTGTCAAGTTTGTCTTGATAGTTTTGCTAAAATTTCTTTATGGACTATTATTATTTAAAAGCTAAAAAACCAGTGTTTATTCAATTAATGTTTTAAAAAAATCAAAGGAAACATCCAGTGGTAAGTGCAATTAGTATTTTTGCTTGCATCTTAGGACGTGTCAGAAGTAACCCACTATTGACTCACCCTGTATTGCAGAGTTCTACGGATTATAGGTTTTTGTTTTTTTTTTCTTAACTAAAATGGATAAACAACTGAAGTATGTATTTTTACATGCTTATTATTATTTATTATTATTATTTTATCAGAGTTCGGATTATAGACTAGATGTCTTTATTTTTTGTGTTGCGAGATGTTCGGATTAAAAAGGTTTGACTGTATACTTTCTTCGTATAATAGGTGTAAATTTTTATTGTGTCTCACTGTATAGCTCCTGTGCACGAATCTAAAAATATTTGCAACTTTTTCGATTCTCGTTCAATTCAAAAATAATAAAATTATTGTCTTAATTTGGTGAGTTTTCGGTTTGTTTTAACAAAATGGCAATTAAAAACCGAGAATTTTCGTTAAAAACTCCATTTTCGACCAAGTTTTTTTTCGTGGCGATTATATAAAAAAACTTTGGATTTTACTTAAAAAAAACGTGCTTAAACACAGTAAAAAGGCTAATTTAACATCATTTTTGGCTTCATGTGATACATTTTCGGTAAGTTTTAGGCGAAATTTTGCAAAATAATTCTTTCTCGTTGACAAATGTCTTAAAACACGAAAAATAGAAACAATGTAATTTCCAACTTAATTTAGTGATTTTTCAAAATAAAAACTAATTTAATCATTTTTGAATTTATTTAACAAAATCTCATGTTTTATCGGGGTATTTTTTTTTACGAAATTCCGATCAAAAAAACTGAAATTGAGTGAAACAAACAAAATAATATCAATTTCAATGACATTTTGGCAAAATTTTTCGAACAAAATCTTGCTAAATAATTGAAGAATTTCTGACTGCAAAACGCTGAAAAAAAACCGATGTAATTTATTGTCTTAGTTTCGTTTAAAAGCCCAATTTTTTTGCTTGTATTTTCGATTTTTTGACGTGTTTTAATTAAAGTAAATAGGTCTCCAATTCAAAACCAAACTAATTGAATCAAACAGGCGAAAATAATGTTTGTTTAACTAGTTTTAGTGAAAAAACTTCAAAAACATGCTTAAACATTGTAAAAAAAGCAAATTAAACATAATTTTCGGCCCGTTTTGAACGAAATTTTGCGAAATAATTGTGTGTTTAGCTGACAAACGTGCTAAAACATACGAAAGTTAATTTCCAAGAGAATTTTAGTAATTTTTCACATAAAAAAACCACTACTTTTGCACTATTTTTTTTTACACAGGGGGCATACATAAAAAAAGGGGCCAAATTAGAATTAAAACTATGGATTTTCCATGCAAAAAATCAATCAAATAATTTTTAGATGCCCGTTTTCGTGTCATTTTTCATGGCTTTGAGGGAGATGTCCAATGTTCCGGTTGACAGTTTGAGGACAGGGGGGCTGTGGTGGTTCACCGATTTGACAGTTCCTGATCAGTATTTTTTGATGCCTCTGATCACAAGTGCCACACTTTTTGCCACGATTGAGGTACAATTTGAGTATTATTATTATTATTATTATGTAATTTTATTTTTTAGTTAGGGACAGATACTGCGAAACTTTCGTCACAGAATTTGCAAACAATGAGATACGTGTTGAGAGCCATTCCTGTGATTGTCCTTCCGTTCACAATCAATTTCCCGGGGGCTATTTTGTGCTATTGGGTGTCTTCGAATTTTATTTCCTTGCTCCAAGTTGGGTTTTTGAAAATACCAAAAGTGAGGAATTTTTTCAAAATTGAGCCGATGGTGACGCATAAGAATTTGCCAGTGAAGCCGAAAGGGTTCACGGAGGGCTTGAAGGACTGTAAGTTGGAAAATTAAATTTATTTTTGAATACTCAAAATTTTTTTGGCACATTTTTGTAATAAATATTACTTATTTTGACAGAATGTCGGTCGAGAATAATAACATTGTTGCCTTTTTAAGGGCTAATGTACAGTCTAAGCTAAGATATCTTTTTACCGCTAAAAATCCGCAAGATTTTTCTCAAACTGACCGAAAAATCGGCTACTGATGTTGAAAATAACGTTAAATATTGTTTTTTTTAAACACTTAAGTTTGTTTTGTTGCAAGATCATTGTTTTTCCACTGTTTCGTTCAACCTGTGATAAATCTTGGTCAGAAATAAGTTATGTGCTGTTTATAACAGGTTTTCAACATTTTACATTTTTAATTAAATAAATGTTTTAAAAACAAATAGTTTTCAAAGTTTGACATAATTTAAAGGATTTTAGATTTTGTTATATCACGCGATAAAACACACCTTGGGTGAAAATTACGTTAAACTTGTTTAAACTAAATTTTTTCGCTAAAAACTAATTTAGTTTGTTATACAGGGTGATTCTTTTAGGGCCTACATTAGAAACTTTTTAAGTTCTAGTAGAGCTAGATTTAAAATTTTGTTTACGATCCAAATCGTCCATTCTGAGTTCAACTAAAATATTTTCAAAATGGCTGAACTTCCGAAACTACGAGAAATTGGCGCCAACTTTGAAATTTTAAATAGTAACCACACATTTTTATTGCATTTCTGAATTCACCTTCTTAAACTGAGTAAACTTTATTCAAGTTATTGGTACTTATCTGTCATAGTTTTCGACATATGTCAATTTGTTTGTTAAAATTTTCATTTGCAGGGGTTTATTTAAAATAACACAGCCCTTGAACCCTTTGCGATAAATGAATTTTTTTTTGCATTCGATAACCAAAGGTTTGAAGAACCTTATAGACTTTTCAAAGTTGTCAACTGTCAAAATTCAAGGCTAGTATGATTTTTTTTAAAGGTTATCAAAGAACAGCTATAACTCAGTTTTTTCAAATGGAACGACCATATTTTCTTAACGGCAATCGAAAGAACATCGATATTTATGTTGACGTTTATCAACATGTTCTTTACCTATCTCTTATAGTTTTTGGAATAATTACAAAAAACGGATTGTACTTTGTAATTTTCATCGTTAATCAAGTAGGCATTGCAAAATGGTCAACAATTGTCAAACTTCAACATTTGATTTAGTTTTTAACTATCTTATTGTGGAACAAACAGTAAAACAGTAATATTTAATTATTTAATTATTATAACTTAGTGAATTATGTAAAATAACTCAGACAGTCTGCCATCTAATTTTGAACTTATTCAGTGAAAATGGTAGACAAATCGAATACTTTTTTTAATTAATAGCACAACTTTATCGTATTTTTCGAAAGTTTACTCGATTAAAAATGAAAATAATGAGCTAAAATTTCGTTTTTTGCGATTATTTAAAAAACTGTAAGAGATAGATAGATATAGAAAAATCTCCATAAAAATCGATGTTCTTTTGATTGCCATTGAAAAAATAGGTTCATTCCATTTGAAAAAATTGTGTTATAATCATTTTTTGATCATCATTTTCAAAAAATCATAGTAGCCTTGCAATTTGACAGTTCAAAATTCTGAAGATTTTAGGAAACCCTTCGAACCTTTGGTTATCAAATGCAAAAAGAATTATTCACTTACTTTAAAGGACTTAAGAGCTGTGATATTTTGAATAAAACCCTGCAAATGAAAATTTGCACAAGAAAATGGACATACGTCAAAAACTATGACAGATAAGTATTAACAAATAGGATATATTTTAATCAGTTTCAAAAGGCGAATTCAAATATGCAATAAAAATAGGTGGTTACTATTTAAAATTTCAAAGTTGGCGCCAATTTCCCATCGTTCCGGAAGTTCAGCCATTTTGAAAATAATTTAGTTGAACTCAGAATGGTCGATGTGGATCGTATACAAAATTTTAAATCTCTAGCTATACTAGAACTTAAAAAGTTTCTAATGTAGGCCCTAAAAGAATCAGCCTGTATATTTCATTCGGAAAAGTGAAAAATTGGATATTTCGGTAAAGAATGGCGTTATTCGAGCTAAAAACCAAACTTTTTTGCTAGACTTTTTTCAAACCGGCCAAAAAATCACCGATTTAAGTCTAAAATTATGCTATTTTTGAAAAGTTTTTGTTATAACTTTGCTCAAACTGGCGAAAAATAGAAAACACGTTTCTAAGCTAAAAATTCATTTTTTTGTCTTAAAGAAGCAAAAAACACACACTTTGACGTTAAATTTGATTTATTATCATTGTTATTTTTATAATTTTACTGGATTTTACTCGAGTAAACTAAAAAAAACATACAGGGATTTTTTTATTAGTATACATTGCCCTATGTATACAGTTAAAAAATCTAAACACCAATTGTTTTCCAGTTTTGTTAAATCTGGAGGGAAAATTACGTATTTATGTTGAAAATTATGTTATTTTTTATTCCTTTTGAGTACTTAAGCAAGTTCTTTTCGTTAAAAATTCACCTAAACTGGTAAAAAACTAAATTTAATCGAATATGTTATTTTTAACCACGTTTCTAAGCTAAATATTCACTTTTTTGTCTCCTTCTCCGTTTTTTTGCGAAATTTTGTAAAAACAGGCTAATAAATCATGTATTTAACTCTAAAGTGAAGTAATTTTTCACTTTTTCGACCCAAAAAGTGGGCTAAAAACTCATATTTGCTGCTTGATTCTGCTCAAAAATGGTCAAACAAGTGTTTTAAAACGTTTTTGAGCTATAAACAACTACTGTAGTGTTTTTTGCTAGTCTTGTTAAAAAAAAGGCAAAAACACACTTTTTTCGGGTGTCTAAACTCGTTTTTGAGCAAAGAAACTGACCATTTTTATTTTTTAGCCAAAAAGCACTTATTTTGCTAGATTTGAATACACTGAAAAATTGCAATTTCAGTAAAGAAATTTTAAATTTCTTAAAAAGAAAAGAATACCATTTATCAGTTAAGAACCATTTTTTTGCCAATTTTTGTTCAAATTTTAATTATTTTGAGCGTGAAATAAGTTTATCTCAAACTGTTATTTTTATTGTTAATCACGTTTCTAAAAACACGCTTTGGTGAAAAATGGCGTTACAATTTCATTTTTCAAGTGTTCAAACTCGAAAAGTAACTTTTAGCCAAAAAATCACTTATTTTACTAGACTTGACTGGAAGAAACAAAAAGTTCAAAAGAAAAAATTTCATATTTCTGTAAAGAACAAGTGTTTTAAAGAGAAATATACCGATAAATTACATAATTAATTAATTTAAGCAATATTTTACGCCAAAATTTCCGTTTTTTTTTCCGCTAGATTTCGTTCAAAAAATCCATAAAACACTAACGTTGAATTAGAATTCTTATTAATTATTATTTTGCTCGTTATCACTCGAATAAACTAAAAAATTGCATATTTTGGTAAAGAATGACATTATTTTTACCTTTTTTGAGCTAAAAACTAATTAATTTCAAGAGATTTTTTCTAAACTAAAAACTCACTTTATTATTCAAAAAAATACACACTCAAAAATGGCATTGAACCAAAAATGTGATTTAGTGTGTTACTTTTTATTTCCTTGTTATAGCTTGGACTAACATAAAAATCACCCGAGAATTGGAAGAACGCCAACGATTAGACGAAATGCAATTTCAGAAGGCTGGACGGGGCCCCATTGTGAAGACTTACAAATACGACCCAACCAAACAGACTTCATCGGCGATTAGTGCCAAAAAACGGTAAAATTTGTTACGATTTAGGTAAAAAATAAATAATTTATAGTTTTATGAACATTCTCAATTTATATTTAAAATCATAAAACTAACCCAAATGAAAGAATAAATGTACATATAATGGCAAAAAAACAGTCTAGAAAAACCACAAAACAGTGTTTAGTCTAATCTTAAATAAAAATCACAATTATTGACTACTATTCTCCTCTGTGTGCGAAACAATCCAGGGATGTTTCATCACTTGACTCAACTCAAGTCTTTCATTTGGATTAACTACAAGCAATTTCCTAATCAAATCTTGCGCCCCCTCGGAGACATACGGTGGGAATTTATAGTAGGCCTTGCTAATGTTCCGATAAGTCTCCTCGTAAGTGGTGGCTTCGAATGGGGGCTTCCCTGTCAAAAATTCAAAACACAAAACGCCCAAACTCCACAAATCCACTTTTTCGTTGTGCGTTTGCCCCACGACCATTTCAGGGGGCAGGTAATCGAGGGTGCCACAGAGGGTAGTCCTACGGGATGAGGGGGCGTGTACAGACCACCCAAAATCAGCGATTTTGATTTGTCCCTGGGCACAAAGTAGCAAATTTTCGGGTTTTATGTCTCTGTGAATGACTTTTTTCGTGTGGCAGTAGCTGAGAGCGTCCGCAATTTGGCGAATGTAGCGGGCACATGTCTCCTCCGGGAAGCGCCGATTGGGGGCTGCTTGCAGCGCCTTGTAGCATGTACCTAAATCGGGGGGTTATCAACGTGTTGAGTGATGTAACAGTGGTCCAAAGTGGAGAAAACACGTGATTTTTTTCAGCATTTTTCTACACTTTCTTATAATTAAATCAATTAAAAAAATTCCTAAAAAACTGTTGCTGGAACCAAAATTATGTTGATTTGATTTATAAATTTTTTGGGGCTAGCACGAAAATCAAATTATATAGCAAAAGTTTTAGCTACATTTCTAAGTTATAAATTTGCCTTTTTGTCAAAAATTCTCTTTATGTTTACAATTATTTTTGATTGTTATTTTTTACTTTTTTTGATTGAATAAACAAGACCTTTTGTTGTGAATTCGCTTAAAATGGCAAACAATTAAAAATTGAAAATGTTATATTTAATCAAGTTTCTAAGCTAAAAATTTACTTTGTTAAACATGAAGCACGTTTTCGGCCAAAAAAATTAGATCAAAAAAGACATTAGTTTTCACTTTTCTTAGCAGTTATCCATTTTTTTCTGAATTAAAAACTTAAAATCACGGAATAATCAATTGAAAATTACGTTTTTGTGTCTTTTTTGTGCCTTTTTCATTGGTTTAAATACAAACTTGAGCAATTCTTCACGTCAAAAATTATCTTTTTTCGTTAGATTTCGTTAAATGCCAAAAAACCTCAGACTATTTTCATTTTTTAAGGCTAGTGACATTTTTTTCGGATTTTTTGCACAAAACAACAAGTTCTAAATAGGGTTGCCACCTAGATTTTTCTCAAACCCAAAATAATAGTAAGAATAATAACAATAACTTTCAATATAATTTCTGATACAGTTCATTTTTTTAAATAATCAACTGTCAGTGTCAAAATTCTGATAAAGACCAGACTGTATCACCCTAAAAGTTCATGTTCAACTACTTTTGAAACTAGCTGTATACGGTATATGACATTTTGCACACCAGATTTGACAATCGGGACGTAAGTTTTAGGTTGGGTTACGGAGTCACTGAAATTTGGATTCGTAAATCGCTGAATTAAATCCATGTGTTGTACGTGTTGTAACTTAAAGATAACTTTAAAAATTTGTAAAGATTTTTAAACTGAATTTGCCAGGTAAAAAAGTCTACCAACTGTAACTCAAAAAATTTATTTATGGGAATATTTATGGTAATACCAACCTGACGACTCTTTGACAGTTGATTATAAAAAAAATCGACTATACATATATCCCATTTCAGTTTCAGCAGAATTTTGCAACAGCGTATTTGAATTTTTTGGGGTGAAATAAAGCACAAATAAAAATAGATTTCGAAATGAAAAAAGTAAAAAAATATGTAAATCTACTTTCATACACAATATTACAAATTTAAATACAATTTTATTTTTCTTCAATCACATTGTTTATTTATATTTTTTATTATTTCTCATTTATTGTCTGGACCAAAACCTTGATCATTTTTGCTGCCTTTTGGTCCAATTTGTGGTAGAAACAACAAAATTTTAATTTTGTTATCTTTCTTTTTCTTGTAACTAATTATATTGTAACTATTTTACTGCCACAAATAAATTATTATTATTATTATTATTATTAAATAAATACCATGTCAAAAAAGAGCATAAATATATTTTTTTATAAAATCACAAAATTCAGTGTATGAAAAAAAAAATAAAGAAAGAAAGAAATAAAATTCTTATACTTAATAAAAAAAAGGAAGTATTTATTCATTTAAATTAAACAGATGTTTTTGGTACTTTAAAATTTACATTGTTAAATATTTTGGTTTAAAAGTCTATCGAAATGGCTATAAAACAATAGGTGCCGATCACATCATTACTCAAAACCGAAAAAGTGAAAAATTTAACTGAGAATTGTGTGTTGACTAAAAAACAGATCTGTTCAAGCATTTTTGCCAAAATAAAATCAACCACATGCATCAACTAAAATTATTTTCAAAAATACAGGTGTTTCAGAAACGAGTTAATGAATAATAACACTTTCTGAAATTAATCTTACACATTCTGAACTACAATTGGAAAAGGTGTTTTGTGTAATCAGTAAGAGAGACAATTTAAGTCTTTTCTGCTAAAATAATAAGAGTTCCATTTAATTTTTTTAAGAGACTTTTCTTCATTTTCTAATTTCTTGACTGCAAGTTTCTAAAAGAATGTTAAATAGGGTTGCCACTTATTTTTTTTTCAACCCAGGACTCCAAAACAATTGGAGTAGTAACAGTAATAACTTTCAATATATTAATTTCTCGTATATGTTATGTTTTACTTGACTTTCTTTACCAATTTACAGAGTTTAATCAAAATAAATTTCGTAATGAAAAAGCACAACCATATTATTATTTTAGAATCTTTTTTTTATTCAACATACGCCTAAAACAGGTTAACTGTAGCGCCTTTGGCCCCCATTTAAAGTTCACAATTAAAAAAAAATAATTACCTCAGATGCAAATTTTTATAAATCTTTCTCAACCGTTTACTGAAATAATTATTGCTACTTTCAGGGGGCTCTTCCTTTAATAAACGGGTTTTTCGAATAACTAGGTTTGTTTTTCATTAATTGGTTACTGAGCCCCATTTTAAATGTGTCAAATTTAGTGATTTCAAGTTGTCTTTACACGTTCCAAAAACTGAATTTCGGGCGGGTTTTGGGCACTTTGGACCACTGTATGGGGGCTTACCGTTCGGGGCATATTCCAGTATTATGTAAACCCTCGATTCGTCGTGGAAATACCCATACATTCGTAGAATATTGTTGTGTCTCAAGTGTGACTGAATCTCGATCTCCCTCCGCACTTGGTGCTCGTTATTAAAGTCTTTAATCGCACTTTTGAACAACACTTTAAGCGCAACCACGAATTTTGACTGTTTCTCGCGAGCTAAGTACACATTTCCGAATTTACCACGACCGAGGGGCTTACCGATATCAAAGTCCGCCAAGGTCCAGCGCCGCCCTTTACTCGAGTTCTCCTGAGACGCGTCACTCGCAGCCCCCTTCTGGGCCTTGTTCTCGGACAGGGCCCCCTTCTGCACCGGGGGGCCCTTTCGGGCCGCGGAGCGCGGAACGTTGTTCTCCTTGTTCTGGCACACGGGGGGCTTCCTTTGTGACATATTTAACACAAAAACACTTCACTCCGACCACACAATTTTGCACAATTTCAACTTGTGATAAGTTCGAATTTGAATTGTCACTTCTTAAGTCAACGGTTTTGAGTTGCCAACCCACCAACACGAAAAAAACCAAAACAAGTCAAAGAATCACGAAAAGAATTGCTCCTAATTATAATAAAACGTAAAAACATAAATAACAAATAACACCGTTCTAGCCCGACAATTTAGTAATTATCTTTTTTAATGTAAAAAAAGTCAACAGATATTTTCGTACAGTGGGGAATTTTATTTCGCGTGGTTGCCCACCAGAACCTAACCTCGAAATTCACCAAATTTTGGGTTTTTGCCGCAGAAATGGCACTATTCGGCCACTTGCGGGGCCTTTGTGTCTTTGGGACCCGCCTCCGGGTTAGTCTAGCGCGGCTGCACGTGTTGTCAAGGCCCCCACGGTTCACCCCCCCGAAAGGGGCCCGCTCTCTCTACCGCTTGTGGATGAAGCCCTCCCAGCGTGACTTGAAGGTTGCGGACAACATCCCGGACACCTACGACCTGATTTACCGCAACACCATGGGTAAATACATCCTGGGGGCCCAAATAATCACACTTTTGGCTGGCGGGGCTGTCTTGTTGGGCTACGCCCTAATGTCCGAGTATGAGCAAGTCGAGCGCGAGGTCACCAAGTGGAGCCCCACATCTCGAGCCACTGACGGCCAGGAAGTTATCTATGTTACGTTTTTTGTGCTGTTTGTGGTTTTGATTCAAACAATGATCAGACGTGTCCCCATCAGGATTTACAAAGTGCCCCAAACGCCCAAATACATTTCAATCAATTATGGCCCCTTTGGCAAACAAAGGTTCAGTTTCAAGAGGGGCGAAGTCTTTCACGGGAGGGAGACCGGCTTTCTGCCGTGGAAGGAAAACAGATATGTTGTTGAGACAAAAAAAGACAAGCGAAACTTAATTATGCTTGAGACTTATTTCAGAAAACCGGCTGATTTGAATATCATGTTGGGAGAACAGAGGGATCCAGATCTGGAAGAACCGTCCAGTTGAAACATTTAAAGCGTTTTATTTTTATTAACTTTAACAAGATGACTGTTAATATAAAATTCACAGCTTTCTTGATTTGTTTGACAAACTCTACAGTTTCCATGGTTACCACAATCATAACCTTAATTGATCAAGGAAGCTGCGATATAATTTATTTTATTGCAATAAATGTAAAAATGTCGCACCAGTCTTAAGTCTAGGCCTGTAACAATAAATGGCGGCAATAAACTCGCTAAAAGTAACATTGTAATAAAATTATTTGGCTTAATAGACGATTATTTGCAACATACGGAGGACTAAAACGTTTAAACGACCCGCCCTTTTTGCTAGTTCCGTTGAGGCCACCAGATGGTGTAATTCCTAGTCCGTCCACAAAAAAGTAACAAATTGCAAGTATTTACCAATTTGTGTTCCACTCAGGTTCCACGACAGAGTGGCATTTTTTTCTAAAAGTAATTCACTGTTTCGGGCAAAAATAAATTTGTTTTAGTGATTTTTGGTCGTACGGTTGGTAGTGAAACAATTGGCGGTGCATCAAACTTTGTGATGGCCGTTTTGCGCTGAATAAAATTCGGAAAAAAGGTGTTAAATCGCTTAGTTCGGACAAGTTTTAGTGCACAAGTGTACAAAGACGATGAGTGCTTCAGTTTGGAGTGGTTGGAGGTGAGGAAAATCGCGATTTTTATGTGAGTACCAAGCTTGGGTTATTGGTGGAGGGGTGCATTTCTAAATTCGATTTTTGCGTTTAAATACCAAGAAAAACGCATTACGAGTGTTAGAAATAGTGGGTTTGTGGATTTTTGTCGTTTTGGCCCCGAATTAGGGTGTCAAAGCCTTCTAGCGCATTTCGATTTTTTCTAGATGCTTTAGGATGATCATGACGTCATCAACCATGAGACTAGATTTTTTTAGATTTATTGAATCAGTATTTGGTAAATAAATTCTTAATTCTTTGTCCATTTGGATTAGTTGAGTTATTTTAAGGGAGTTGCTATCGGCTTTCCCTATACCTAAGTTTAATCGTTTTCGAGATATTTAGGATTTTTTGAAAATTTTTGGATTTGCACCTGTTACTTAAAAAATCGGTAACTCTCTTAGTTTTAGAGATTTCGACATCATATTTGGGGAATTAAAAGAGAAAGCCCATATCTGTTCTTCAGTGTGTTCAAAATTGGAAATGAAGTTAATAAACCCAAAAATTTTAAAGTTAAGTTTGGACAAGTTCAAGTACCCATAACTTAATTTTTTTTAGTAGGATGCCCCAATTTTTGATTTTCTAAATGGAGGAGAATTTTTTTCTGCATCTATCTGTATTAGCATTCCCTATACATGTCTGTGATAATTTTCAAGTTATGTTATTTTTTTTATCATTATTATAGGAAATTTCTTACTAACCACAGTTTTTTGCATAGTTTGCCAAAGAAACAAACAAACAAACGACAAATTCTGTTCAAACAAAAACAAAAGAAATTCATTGAATGTTTAATTTCTTACATTTTTTACAAAATGTTATTGTTACTTGAAAACTATTAAACATAAGTATAGGGAATGTTAATACAGATCGATGCAGAATTAAATTATCTACCGTTTAGTGAAATAAAACTTTTGTCATTTTATTTGAAAAAATTGAGTTATGGGTGCTTAAAGTACTCCAAACTTAACTTTAAAAATTTGGGGTTTGTTATTCTTTTTTAGAAATTTGAAAACACCAAAGGAAAGATCTAGGCTTCCTCTTTCAAATGAGCTCAAAAATATTTCCAAATTTTTAAAAATCGCAGAGTTATCGATTTTTGAACTGGAAAGTGCAAATCCAAAAAAATTTAAAAAACCCTAAATATTTCGTAAACGACTAAATTTAGGTATAGGGAAGGCTTATGAAAACGACTTTAAAATAACTCTCGTAATCAAAAAACGCATTCAATTTTCAAATGACAATCATTATTAGAACTTCCAATACTTCTAATGTGGGATTTGGACGGAACAGCGCATTTTATGTTAAACAACAACACTTTAAATTTGTTACTGATCTCTTTTGATATTTTAATTCTCTAACAGATAATTTTCTTCACTTCGCTAAAATTTTAGTCCTCCGTAACAAACGAAACGCGACCGCATATCCGAAAATAGATTGATTTATCTCATACAAAAAATACACTCTGTCCTAATGATGATATGACTTGGAAGGTACATAATCTCGATGATATGTATGAGGCGATCGAAAAATTGTGGAAGTCTTTTAACAAGTGTCTGATATTGTCATGTTCTGTTGTCAAAGCGTTCGCTTGACTTATGATGGACTCACGGAAGTTCGTTTGATACTGATGTGAATTAAGAGAGAGGCCAGTTCGAGGTCTTCACTGTAGACGTTTTTGAGCCAAACGCTGCGATAACCCGTTCTGAGACATGTCACCTTTAAAAATAATTTTGATAATTGGATAATTAGGGGGTTTGTTATTAAATGGGGGCACTTACAGGGTACGTAGCTTGCCCTATAAAATTAGGTTCGCCGAAAACGTCCTCGTCCTGCACCAGGAACCTCAAGAGAGCAAAGTAAGGGTTGTAGACAGGAAACTCGATCACTTCTTCCATCCAGCGCGGGTTGAACCCGTTATCAGCTGAAAGAAATGTATCACTAAAAGCTAGAAATTTTATTCTTTTGCTAAAGGTTTTTAACTAATTAATTAGTACGATCTCTTAGTTTGTAGTTCATTTTTCTATTACAAACACTTGAAGACCAAAAAATTTTTACGACCTAAACCAATTAGCTATTTTCGTCCTTGAAATTTATTGAAATAAATACTTTACAACGCAAAAAACGAGCTAAATTACTTAAAACTGCCTGAAATCATATAAATGCCCTTATTTAAAGAAAATATGAGGAAGCAAAATATAGACAATGCCACTCTACTAAATTTCATTCAAAAAAAAACAAACTAACTATACAATATAAACCTAAAAATAACTAAAAACAGCATGAATACATTAAGAAAATACTAAAAAATAATAAGAATAAATAGCAAATCATATTTTCTGAGAAATATGTAACAATAAAAGTATGTAATAAAATTGGAAAAACGTAAAAAATACAGGCAAAAAGAAAGTAGCAAGTGGGGTAAATAACATACCGCAAGGGCGTAAATAAATTAACATAATTATTTTGTATCTTTTGTACACTTTAACTAATCAATTATGAAGGATTCTTTATTATCAATATGTAGGTAATAATATATTTATATTTTATTTCTAGTAAGTACAAAAAAATAGAGCAAAACAAAATTAGAAAAAGGAGAAAACGAAATAAAAAAAATTATTGAGAATTTTACAGAGATTTATCTTTCTGTTCTTGCTTTATTTTGTATGGGGTGATTGTTTTGGTTTATTTCTATTGTGTTTAAATTTTATAGTAAGTGTCCATTAGTATTTTAAATAATAAATAAAAAACAATTGCCTTTTATAAAATAAAGCAAGAAAAAAAAAGATAAGCATTTGTGTTTAATTGCTGTCAATATTTTATTTTTATTATATTTGTTGTTTTTAATGTTTTATTTCATTTTATTTTTTTTTCTTATGGTCTGAAAGATAATGTACCAAAACTACAGAAATGCCAACGTCGCATTTTACCGAATTTTTTTTTAAATAAGGTTGATAAAAATATAAAATAGTTATTAATGATTGGATCTCTCATTAAAACTGTAAATTACATTAGCTATTATTTTTTTAAGTGTATGAATAATCTATAACAACTAACTTTTGAAGAAAATGCGACGTTGACATTTCTACACGGTGTCCCACGAACGAGTTTTCAAAAAAAAATTTGTTTTCGATTTATTGCTCTTTAAAAATAGCCCCCAAGAAAGACGTTTATTTTTATATCTTGAAAAATATTTAACCAATTTTTATGAAATTTGGTATGCGAACATTATTTTTATTTATCGTAATATGACAGCGTAATTTGTATTTATGTAGGGTGTCCCAAAAGGGGGATGTGGGTGCCTCCTTGGAATAAATTGTCTTATAATTTTTTAGTACAAATTAGTTTGGTTTTGCTAAAATTGATTAAAGTAAAGAATGCTTTATGTAGAAAGACTAGAAAGAGTTGGATATTCTAACAGAAAAATAAATTAACAATTAAACATTCAATTTAGGGCCGCTTTTACTACCTGGGGATAAATTTTGAAAAATACATTGTTGTAACAATTGTAACCATAGTAATTATACCACGAATAATTTATCCGGAGTTTATATTACCATTGTAAAATCCACCCTTAGAAACTTTTTTGCCTCTTGCAATTTTTTCCTGACTGCATCGTTTTACATTTTTGCATTTTACTCGAAAACCATTAATTTTAAGAAAAAATTTCAACAGACAAAAAAGTTTTTAAATTAAATGGGTTTTCAAATGATAATAATGGCAAAGACAAACTAATTTGTGCTAAAAAGTTATAATATAACACAATTTATTCCAAGGGGGCACCGACAGCCTCTTTTTGAGGCTACAAATTACGCTGTCATATATGATAAATAAAAATAATGTTCACATACCAAATTTCATAAAAATTGTTAAATATTTTTCAAGATAAAAAAATTACGTCTTTCTTGGGGGCTATTTTTAAAGAGCAATAAATCGAAAACAGAATTTTTTTTTAAATAAAAAATACGTATCAATTAATTTTTAATTGTTAATTTATGGTTAAAATATTTGCACTCGTTCGTGGGACATCGTGTATAGTTTTGAAACAGCTAATACTATCTAAAATAGTAAACAAAAATGTCGGTTGTCATTTAAAAAAATTAAAAATGTCATCACAAATGTCACTACAACGTCAAAATGTAGCATTTAAAAAAATAAAATCGACTTGTTCGTGGATTTTTTTTTTAATTTCTAGCTTTATCCAGAAGGAAAATTTGCCCAATTATAATTCTATAAAATGTTTGAATGAAAGCAATTCCAAATCAAAACACGACCTTGGGATCGATTTTCTAGTACCCTAACTTACCGACTGGTTTGGTGGTTAGCTTCGTTCCCGAATCAAACGGCGCTCCAATCACTTCAACCTCAACGAATGGACTTGCTGTTCCCTTTTTGGGCCTAAATAAATGTCTGGCTGCTATTATCCTCAATGTTACAATCCAGGGCTCCACCCCAACCAATGTATTCCTATCAGCTGGATCAAAATCATCCCGGATCATAAAATCAGGTTTCAACAAGTATCCACAATTCCCATTATCCCTAAATTTGGCTTGATTCAACTGCATTGGTTTATCGCCAGTTTGGTAATTCAAAGCGACCATTTGCGATCCAATATTCCACATATTAATCGGATTGTAATTGGATGAATCGACTCGTTGTCCTTTCGGATACACTCGTGAGAACTGGTGTTGGTGGTATTTGACAAAAAACTTTTTCTCTTGTTGACACATGAGTTTTTCGGCTTTTGTTTCAGGAAATGAAGACATTTCGTAAAAAATGAAACCTTGTTGACGGGCACGTTCAATATTGAAAGTGATTGAACGACAGTAAATTATCAAATTGGACATTTCTTTAGCGATACGGAACGTGCGCTCCATCTCGCGGTGGTGATTTTCGAGGGCACAGGCCCTTTGAGCCACCTCTTTTATGGCCAACATCCACTCCACTGCCTGTAATAATAATAATTAAAAAAAAAACTGCAAAAAAAAACTTGACAGTTACCATTTCTCGCGATTGTAGCGCCACCTCTAAGGGGGTACAAGCTGTCGATGTCACAATTTTCACCACCCATTCGAGACCTGGACGTTCAGGATGATGAATCAAATCAACGACGGCACCATTCATATCTAGCTGGCCTTGCAGCATCGATTCACCCGACTGCGTTTTTCGTAAAATTGACAGTTTTAATAATCTTAATTATTAAAGGCACTCACTCGCTATCGCTCGTTCGTGCTTTAAACTTTTTTTCGTCGACTGTTCTTTTATTCCAGCAATGCAAAAGTAAACATCAGTTGACTACATTTTTTTCTATGATCAATAAAATTCAAAATAAAACAAAAATAAATTTGAAACTAAAACTTTTCATTTTTCATTTTTTTACAGTGCTCTGCTCACAAAACTGGTCAGTTTTATTTCATTAACTTCTGAAATTGAGTAAATTACAGCGTGAGTCTGCTAAAAGTTTTTTTACTTTTATCTTAAAAATTAATAATCACACTGAAACGAGCGTTTGCTATTTTTTTTTTTCTCTATGCATATGAATTTTTTTTAAATTTTTCTACAGTTCCTTATACACAATCAAAACTAATTAATTAATATTGAGTCACTGGAAAAAATGTTTTTTTAAATATATTTGCTTGAATATTGATTTCTGCAAGAATTACGTAGAAAATATTGTAGCTATAGCCTCAAAAAGACCTCCAAAATAATTTATTGGCTGTGTACCTCATATTTATTGTAACCAAATTCTAATTCTAATTCGCAATTAATTTGACCTTCTCTCAAATTAATTGAACTTATTTCTTACATATTAGTTTAATAATTAATTAATTAATTAATTAATAATTCTTGCTGTTGCAATACTCAAATTAATAGCGACTAATTTAAAATTTTATCACGATTAAATGTGCGCTACACTGTTAATTAACTTAATTTTTAAAGTAATTTTTTTTAAGCTAGCGACAATTTTTTTAATGTAACAACATACTCGTACCTCATATCTAAATAATAAATTTTAATAATAATTATAATAGATTTAGGGTTGGTTTTTAGAAAGCGAAATTAAAATTTAATTCAGAATTAAACTAATTCGAATTAAGTTACCAATTATTTTTTTAAATTTTAATTGCGATTAAAACGTTCTGTAGGCTCAGTTTAGAGAACATTTTACGAGATGTAGTCACATTTTGATTTATGATTAACTTGATGCTATAAAACATAAATAGCTTAATTTTGAATTAGTTTAATCCTGGATTAAATTTTAATTCGCCTTTGTAAACCAGCCCTTAATGTTAATTTATTAATTAAGGAATTGTAGAAAAATTTTGAAAAAATTCCCGTAGAAAAAAACAAAGTAATTTAATAACAAATGCTGATACATAAGCAAAAAATTGTCTAACATGAATGTCTAAACCGGTGCACAAATCGGCTTTTTCAGTTTTTTCGATTCTCAGCAAAGAATCGTCCAAAATAAGCCGTTTTAATCTAAACTGTAACATAAATCGTTCTTTTGAGGCAGAATAAGGCGTTTTCAGTCCGTTTTATGAAAGTTTTCTCGTTTTGAAGCAAAGAAAAGCAGGTGGATTATATTTTAGGTTACATTCACCAATTGCTAGCCATTTTTAATTACAATTTTAAATAGCACCCTCTATTTTTTTTAATATTTCTGTTTATCACTGCTTTCGTGTTCGTCACGAAAAAACGAAAAGTTTTTAGTTAATGTTTCCCTTTTACTTTCACATCATTTTCTGTTGTTTTTTCATTATCTTCAATTATTACTTATCTTTAAATTATTATTTATTATCTTTCTTAGAAATTTTAGCTTTTAAATGTTTCTTTTAACTTTCCTGTGGAGTGTAATCTTTCAAATTCAAAATGTCAAAATTTCCAGATCTACTTCTATCTTCTATTTTTTGAAGATCTTGATAACGCTTCAATTTGCTGCTCCAATTTTATTGAACCTTTATCTAAAGCTGAACTATCCGACTTTTCGGTTTCCTTTTTCTTTGAAATTCTAACAATTTTGAAGCTGTTTTTACCTTTTGAATTCTAACATCATTTTTGGCTTTATATATGTATATATTTTTTTCTAGGAATCTTAAGTAATATCGTGTATTTTTAAGTATTTTTACGTAAATAACTTGTGAGTGTTTTAAAAATGATAAAGTGTAAATGTGTGAGACGCGATTTTTGTTTTCTTTAAACTGCGTTCAAGAAAAGTTCGCCAGGAGCCACTATAATTACACCTCAAGGAATCGTTGCTGACTTGAAAGAGGTAGGTGATGAATTAATTAACAAAACGGTCAACGAAAAAAAATATATAAATTTTAATCGATTGATTAAAAAAAAAACAAAAAGAATTACCCCGTCGTCACTGCCGTCTTGACTCTCCATCCTGTCCAATTCCATGACGTAGTTAGCTGGGAAAAAATGTTGTTTCATGCCTCCGTAATCGCCTCGCCACCAGCCGGGACTGTTTTCTGGTTTAGTGACGTTTGTTATGATTGCATGTTTACAAAACGAGAGTTCGTCGGGTTGTTGGGCTCGATAATCGTAGAGGGCTTTGACGGTGATTTTTGGGGGTGTAAATGCACTGGGGTCCATGTAGGAGGGGCTGCTGTTGTAGCCGACGTTGTCATCTTGCTCCTAAACCATGATAACACAAAAAAAATCGTAAAAAAAATTTTTTTTTATTTGTTAAAAATGTTCCACGACGAAGTTTTTGTAAAATTAGATCTGAAATGCGTTATTTTTGCTTGTTTCGCTCGATTTAGACTTTAGAGCATTTTTTTTACAAAGACAAGCAAGAAAATTGGCAAAATTACTTAATCAAATCATTTAATTAAAAAAAATTTAGAAAGGGAAGCAGAACATTTGGAAAAGAAATATTTGAAGTGAGTTACAATGTCTGTATGTTTAGCTCGATTTCGAAGTTTTTTACCTAAAAACTCACTAATTTTTCAAATTAAACAAAATATTTTTGAGTTTTTTCGTTAACAGGTTTTTTATCTATTGACATTCTTATTAAAAAAATGCTTTCCTTTCGGTTGTTTTTCCTCAATTTAAAGCATTGTTTTCACTAAATTAAAAAATTTCACCAAAAATACGACAAAAAATTTGCAAAGTTTTTAAATTCGTTATTTCGTCTGTTTCAGTAAATTCTTAAGATTTTTTTTATCGAGAAACTCATAAAATTTGACATAATTTACCAAAAAAAAAAAAGAAAATCGCGGAATAGGGTAGTAACTTATTAAATTTGAAAACTGTACAAAGCAATGCAGAGAATTTGGAAAAAAAGAAATATTTAAAATGAGCTGTTTGAGTTTTGCTGGATTTTTCTCATTAATTTTTCATATTAAAGAGATAACTTTTTTTAATTTCCTGATATTCTTATGATATTCTTCTTTAAAATACCAGTTTGATACGATTTTAGAGCATTTCTTAACCGAAAAATTCTTAAATTATAACAATTTTACTAAAAACAAAGCAGAAAATTATCATCATACGTTATTTTCTCTTATTTTGCTCGATTTAGAGGTTTTTTTTACAGAAAATTCGCTAATTTTCAGATCTTGTCTTGCTCCTAAACGATAAAATATTAATGAAATATTTTGTGTTTGAAAATAATCCGAGAAAAATTACATTTTTAAAAAGACAAAAATTGTAGAAGAATAATAAATAAAAAAGCTTTCAAATTACTTATTTGGTAATTATGCATAATTTTTCCATTTTCAAGTTTAAAAAAAATTTGACACTGTTTTTGATAATTTTTTTTAGTAATAACTAATAAGTTCAGGAGTCATTCCAAGATTAGGTACAAATTAAAATTTTTGTTTTTTTTTAATTTCAAAAGTCGTAATTTATCGAAAAAATTTTTAGTAGTTTATTTAGAATATTAATATGAAAGTGAGTTAAATTTTCTGAAGACGGTGAATAAATTTTAAATAATAATTTAAAATAGCTTATTTACAAAAATCCGAGAAGAATTACATTTTTTAAAAGACAAAAATGATAAAGGAATAATAAATAACAAAAACTTTCAAATTACTTACTTGGTAATTATGTATAATTTTTCCATTTTCAGGTTAAAAAAAAATTAGCAACAAAATTTGACAAACCGTTTTTAATAATTTTTTTAGTAATAAATAATAATTCAGGTGTCATTCCAAGATCAGGTACAAATTAAATTTTTTGTTCTTTTTTAAATTTAAAGTCGTAAATTACCGAAATTTTTTTTAGTAGTCTAATTAGAATGTTAATATGAAAGTGAGTTAAATTTTCTGAAGACGGTGAATAAGTTTTTAAATAGTATTATTTATAAAATAGCTTCTTTAAAAAAATCCTAGAAAAATTACATTTTTTAAAAGACAAAAATGATAAAGGAAAAATAAATAACAAAAACTTTCAAATTACTTAGTTGGTAATTATGTATAATTTTTCCATTTTCAAGTTTAAAAAAATTAGCAAAAAAATTTGAAAAATAGTAATAACTAATAAGTTCAGGAGTCATTCCAAGATTAGGTACAAATTAAATTTTTTGTTTTTTTTTTTAATTTCAAGTCGTAATTTATCGAAAATAATTTTAGTAGTCTATTTAGAATATTAATATGAAAGTGAGTTAAATTTTCTGAAGACCGTGAATAAATTTTAAATAGTATTATTTATAAAATAACTTATTTAAAAAAATCGGAGAACTACATTTTTTAAAAGACAAAAATGATAAAGGAATAATAAATAATAAAAACTTTCAAATTACTTACTTGGTAATTATGTATAATTTTTCCATTTTCAAGTTAAAAAAAAATTAGCAAAAATATTTGACAAACCGTTTTTGATAATTTTTTTTAGTAATAAATAATAATTCAGGAGTCATTCCAAGATCAGGTACAAATTAAATTTTTTGTTCTTTTTTAAATTTAAAAAGTCGTAAATTATCGAAAATTTTTTTAGTAGTCTAATTAGAATTTTAATATGAAAGTGAGTTAAATTTTCTGAAGACGGTGAATAAGTTTTTAAATAGTATTATTTATAAAATAGCTTCTTTAAAAAAATCCTAGAAAAATTACATTTTTTAAGACAAAAATGATAAAGGAAAAATAAATAACAAAAACTTTCACATTACTTAGGTGGTAATTATGTATAATTTTTCCATTTTCAAGTTTAAAAAAAATTAGCAAAAAAATTTGAAAAATAGTAATAACTAATAAGTTCAGGAGTCATTCCAAGATCAGGTACAAATTAAATTTTTTTTTTTTTAATTTCAAAAGCCGTAATTTATTGAAAAATATTCTAGTAATCTAATTACAATATTAATTATGAAAGTGAGTTAAATTTCCTGAAGACGGTGAATAAATTTTAAATATTTATAAAATAGCT
The DNA here is from genome assembly GCA_939628115.1 of Tribolium freemani. NCBI lineage: Eukaryota > Metazoa > Arthropoda > Insecta > Coleoptera > Tenebrionidae > Tribolium > Tribolium freemani. The sequence continues at coordinate 38,901,010 of OW626785.1, forward strand.
TTTTTAAAAAAATCCGAGAAGAATTGGTTTTAAAAGACACAAAAATGATAATGGAATAAAAAATAACAAAAACTTTCAAATTACTTACTTGGTGATTATGTATAATTTCAAGTTTAAAAAAAATTAGCAAAAAAATTGACTGTTTTTGATATATTTTATTATGTAATACCTAGTCAGGAGTTATTCCAAGATCAGGTACAAATTAAATTTTTTCTTTCTTTTTATTTTAAAAATCGTAATTTCTCGAAAAAAATTCTAGTAATCTAATTAGAATATTAATTATGAAAGTGAGTTAAATTTCCTGAAGACGGTGAATAAATTTTTCGCTTCCTGCCCTTACAAGAATAATTAACAATTAAATCAGCTCATTAAAAACGCAAGTTTTAACTATCGTATCACCCCTTTACCATCACCATAACAATAACGCCCCTCAAACATTCAAATTATCCAACCCGTCCACATAAATAATTTATAATCCTCTTCTACAGCCATTTCACCCACCCTATTAACTCACCTCATCTCCATATCTCTCTCCGACACCACTAAAGAAGTTTTTTTTTCCTTGAGCAACAAAAAATTATTACATTATCTGTTGCTTGTGAACATTCCGAGTTCTTCGACCCACTGACTGACTCACACGAAAACATTTAAAATAATCCGATAATTAAAGCCGACTAGAAATGCGTATCGAAAGAAGAAACCTGTTCTTCACTTCGTCTTCACCCTGGTGCAATCAATTGTGGGGAAAAAGAGAAAGAGATATATTAGACGAGCTGCTGCTGCATTCCAAACGAAGGGTTAAAAAACCACGAAGGGAGTCACAGACAGTGATTTTCGGTTTCATTGTCAAGTGCAAGGTGTTTCGAGTAACAGGTCGATGGTGGTTTAGCTGTCAAGATGCACGAAATGGAGCTGTTTTGATTAGTAGTTGGTTGAGCTTTTGAAAATGAGTGGGGTCTCAGTGCTGTTCCTGCTGGTAAGCTCACCCAGATTTATTGATTTCAAGAAATGAATTAAGTTAAATAAAAATTACAAAAAGTTTCATTTTTGGAGCTGTTGTAAATTGTAAATTTTTAATAAAATTAGCAATTTCCAGTTAACCAGGCAATATTTTCAGTTTCTTATTCATCATAAAAAAGTTTTTCCTCTTCAGTTTATTATTGAGTAATTTTTTCCGACTTGACTCGATTGTAGGCAAAAAATGAAAAAAGTTTCTAGAATTACAAAATTTGTAAGCTTTGGTCTGAAATGCAAATTTAAGCGATTTTATTCAAAGTAGCTACATGGTTGTAAAATTATGTCTTGAAATATGCCTTATTTTCGGCTGTTTTGCTCAATTATTTTACGGAGGAATTTACAGAACTGTAAAGAAATTGTAAAATCAGAAATTGTTTGGCTAGTTTTAGAATGTTCCTTACCAAAGAATAGAAGAACTCAATAAATTTGAAATAAGTTTTTACCAAAAACCACAAGCAATATTTTTCAAAATAGTTTTAAAATGCATGTTTCTGTAGATTTTAAAGCTTTTATAATAAAAACTAAATATAATGCTTATATCACCAGATTTAGAAATTTTTTTGCATCGAAACTTTAAATCCGAAAACCAGGACAGACGACAATATAAAAATTTGTATTAAGTGATTTTTTTGTTTGTTTTGTTCAATTTTCCAAGTATTTCATCGAAAAACTAAAAATTTTTTAAATTAAAAAGACAAAAAATGTATATTTTTCGTTCCGGATAAAATTGATAGTTTTTTCTTGTTTTTTTTAATAGGTACTATTATTTAAAATTAGGTTTGAAACGGATAATTTTTTCCAATTTCGAATTTAGGGCTTCTTAACCCTGAACTTCAAAAAAAAAACAAAAACAAAGCATAAGTTTATTTTGAAAGACGTTTTTTATACCTGTTTTGGTATAGACTTATTTCACTAAAAACAAAACAAAATCAGAAAATTAGGTATCATTTGATTTAGAAATTTCTTTGCATACCTAGAAACTCACTAAATTCGTAAAATTTCGGCAGAATTTAAAAATTTTAAAGAGTAATTGTAAAAATAGGAATAAACTGCGATATTTTTCCATCTTAATCGATTTTTTTATTTATTTTTTATTACAGAACAGGCAGAAAAAATATAAAATTTATTCAAAATGAGTATGTTTTGCTCGATTTTCAAAGCATTTCACCAAAAGATTCTCTAATTTTTCAAATTGAAAAGACAATATTTTAGTCGCCACAAAATTTACACAACCTTTTGAGTTATTTTATTCGCTTTTCAAAGTATTTCATCGAAAAAATCGATTTTTTGTTCGCGTGATAAAATTTACAGTTTTGTACGATTTTATAACTAGAACAATTTCTGTAAAAACAAAAAAAATTTTAAACTTGTTTTGTAAAACCTTATTTACGCTTGTTTCGGAGAATTGTAGTTTTTCACTACAAAATCAAAAAAGTAAGTTGGAACTGCGATATTTTTACCTATTCATTTGATTTAGAAATTTCCTTACATACTAAAACCGCATTAAATTTAAAAAAATCGTCAAAAAAACAGACTGTTCGTTGTATTGAGTATTTTACCGCCGATTTCACCGAAAATTTCCCACATTTTTCAATTAAAACCACAATAAAATGTACTTACCTTTAACTTTTAAAAGCTGAAAATTTATATAATTTGTTCTAAAAAATATTGTTTTCACCAGTTTCACTAAATTTTAATGCGTTTTTCAGCAAAAACCTTACCAAATTTGACATATTTCGCAAAAACTAGGCTGACATTGCAATTTTTTTAGACCTAAACTGCGAAGTTTTTGCATGATTCACTCGATTTAGAAATTTTTTAATATAGAAACTTACTAAATCCGAGAAGTTTCGTCAAACAAATAAAGCAGATAAATGTGTAAAATTTGGTTTGAAGTGAGTTAGTTTTGTTTGTTTTGCTCGATTTTGGAAGTATTTTAACGAAACACTCACTGATATAATAATAATAATAATAATAATAATAAAGGGCTCTTATTGAATAAAATTAAATAACAATACACAACTTAACCTCGAAAGAAATTTAATAGAAATAATAAATGATAATAAAAATAAATAATAAAATAATAATAAAAAAACAATAGTAAACAATATAAGACTTAAATAAAAATAAATTTGGAAATTACTTAAGAATAAAAAACTAAAAAGAAAATCCATTGCCAGTCTCTCAAGGAAGAAAAGTAAATTAAACAGGAAAAAATAAATTTTACATTTATTATCAACATCAGTTAGCCAATTAATTCATTTGAGCAAAAAAAATATGTTCATATTATTTAACAAAATTCACTACAAGGCAGTTTTAATACTTTTCCAAAATATTTTTTTACAGCTTGCAGCTCTCTCACACACCCTTTCTTACCCCACTTCCCACCCCTTACCAGACCGCGGTTTCACCCCCAACATCACCACCACCCCCAACAAAACCGTCTCCGATCTCGTCCAACGCCAAACCGACACAATCAAACAAATCGTTTCGAACCACCATCGTGACTACCCCATCATTACCAAATACCCTGCTGATGACAAACAAAAAAAACCCGAAACGTCGTTCGAAGATCTCAAAATCAAATGCCAACATTTGGCTCGTCTCGCCGCCACGCCACCCCCACGTAACACCACCACCACCACCACCACCCCCGGCGGCCATTACATCACCGCCGACGGTGTTACCACCCCCAAAACCGCCCCCGTTAAATACATCAAACTCGAACCGGTTATTTTACAAAAGACGATAATGAGTGACGGACGCACGGTTTACTATTGGCATAAGAGCATTCCGAGTCAGATTGCTGCCGCCCCCACGTCGCCACCGCCGCCCCCAACGACGACAAGCGCCGTCCCCGGTGGTTATAATTTTCGTAATTTTTTTCCGTCGTTTTACCCGATTGGAGGCTCTGAATCGGTTAGTCAGACTACAACAGAGAAAACGACAACCACGGAAAAACCACCCCCACCCCCAGAAGAAGGGGTGCATTTGTATCAGCAACAATTGAAATTTGTGGTTCCGGTACCTTATTCACCACCGGAAGAACAAACAGTCAGAAAACCGTGGGATTTTGACCAGTTTGCCTATTATCCGAAGCCGCTTCAGCCCGAAAATGTTAATTTACAAGTGCCTTATGTGCCCACCTTTCATGTGATCAAGGCAGTGGCAATTCCTGACCAATACGAAGGCGGCTCTGAAGACGTCTGATCAAGCGATTTGATCACAATTAAGAAGACTGATTATTGTAATGTATATTTTTAATTCATTATTTTATTGGCTTTTTATTGTAGGTTTAGAATTATTTTTATCAATACTATTATTTTAAAAATTAGTAAAATGTAGTGGGGTCGGTTTCGTGCAATTAAATGTACAAAAAATTGTCTTTCGAATAAAGTTTTTTTTTTTAAACTTACCATTGTCATTCTCTTGACGGCCTCCTCGCTGATTGGATAACTCAATTTGACACGTCGATAAAGTGGATGGTTTTCGTAATAGTTGATTAATTCGACTAGGCTTTCGAATTCGACGTTACCGATGGTGTAGAGACGACCTTCCAGTTTGATTCGACAGTGTTTGATTTTTTTATCCGCTCTGAAATAGAAGATTTTGCTATATTTAGAGGCTTTTTTTACACGAAGAAACTTTCAGCGGGTTTTAATTAATTTTGAGACAATTACGGCAAAACTATTTGAAAATGTGGAACTATTTTGGTCCAAGCCTTTGTAAAATGATTCGATCGATTGGCGTTGAGAAAATCGCCAAATTTACAATAGTTTTTTAGTTATGAATTTGTTTAAATTTTACCTACTTTTGTTTTTTTGCAATTTTCTCGAAAACTATAAGTTGGAGAACAATAACCTTTTTTTAAAAAGATAGATAATTAAAAGAACTTTTCAACGATAATAAACTTCATGGTGTTATCTCTAATAGTTCCGGAGCTATTGCTCGATAAATGTTCCGGGTACCGGAAATCGACCAAAATCTCGATAAAATTGGAAAAACCAAAATTTTAAAAATCGAAGCTATTGACTTTTTTTCTACTTTCAACAACTTCAGAGGGTTATAAACGCATAAAAAAGTTACAAAACTTTGCTAGAGTGATTTAAAAATTTTTTTTTTATTTTTATGAAGGTATGACCATTAAAACTTTAAGCAAAAAAATTCTAAAATTTAAATCTCGTGAAAAGCTGGCATAATACGAAAAATGAGTCGCAGAATTCACTGGAACAAACCGTTTTGCTCTACGACTTTTAGTCTTTGAGTTACGAATTTTTTTAATGTAAAACGTTAAATGCCTCTGTACCCGGAACTGTTGCCCGGAGTGGCTCCGGGTTTTGACGAGAAAATAGAGAATTTCAAGCGCTATCCGATACGTTATTGATTTTTGCTCTAAGTCTTATAGTTTTCGAGAAAAACGCAAAAAAAGGTTGCCATTTTCACTTTTTTTTAATTTTTAAACGACGATTACGGCGAAACTATTAGAGTTAGCGAAAAACGGTGAAAGCGATTAGAACCGGTATAAAAATCCCTACAAAATGGCATAGGTTTCAAGGCGATATCTCGCAAAAAAAAATTTCAATTTTCAAACGTCAATTGCGGCGAAACTAAAAGAGCTAGAAGAAAACGCTTTATTCCATCGTAAAGAATACATCAAAATCTATCAGATAAACCCATTTCAATTGATTTTGAGATACTTTAAAAATTGACCATTGTGAAGGAAGGGGTGTAAACAAATTTTTCAATTTTTTTATTTTCTCAATTACGTGAAAACTATTCGAAAATGTGGGACTATTTTGGTCTAAGCCTATGTAAAATGATCCGGGGAATCGACTGGTGCCGAGAAAATCGCCAAATTCCCAATAGTTTTTTAGTTATGAATTTTTTTAAATTTGACCTAGTTGTCCTTTTTCTATAAATTTTCTCGAAAACTACAAGTCCGAGAACAATAATCTTTTTTGAAAAAGATAGATAATTAAAAGAGCTTTCCAACGATAATAAACTTCATGGGGTTATCTCTAATAGTTCCGGAGTTATTGCTCGATAAATGTTCCGGGTACCGGAAAACGACCAAAATCACGACAAAAATTGAAAAAATTCAAAATTTTAAATCTCATGAAAAGTTAATATAATACGTAGAATGAGCCGCAGAATTCAATGGAACAAACCGTTTTGCTCTACGACGTTTAGTTTTTAAGTTATGCATTTTTTTGTTCATGAATAAAATACCCCACTATGAAATGGCTGACCTAATTTTAAGCAAAAAAAATCAAAATTTTAAATCTCGTGAAAAGCTGATACAATACGTAGAATGACCCGCAGAATTCACTGGAACAAAACGTTTTGCTCTAGGACTTTTAGTTTTTTAGTTACGAATTTTTTTGTTGAAGAATAGAGTACCATTATGCATTAGGCTACCCTAATTTTAAGCAAAAAATTTCAAATTTTTAAATCGAGTAAAAAACAGATATAATATGTAAAATGAGCCGTAGAATTCACTGGAACAAACCGTTTTGCTCTACGACTTTTAGTTTTTAAGTTATGAATTTTTTTAGTGTTAAACTTTAAATGCCTCTGTACCCGGAACCGTTGCCCGGAGCGACTCCGGGTTTTGACGAGAAAATAGAGAATTTCAAGCGCTATCCGATGCTTTATCGATTTTTGTTCTAAGTCTTATAGTTTCCGAGAAAAACGCAAAAAAAGGTTGCCATTTTGACTTTTTTCTAATTTTTAAACGCCGATTACGGCGAAACTATAAGAGTTAGAGAAAAACGGTTAGAACCGGTATAAAAAGCCCTACAAACTGGCATAGGTTTCAAGGCGATATCTCGCAAAAAAATTTTCAATTTTCAAACGTCGATTACGGCCAAACTAAAAGAGCTAGAGGAAAACGCTTCGCTCCATTGTAAAGAGCACATCAAAATCTATAAGATAGAATGGGTTTGAATTGATTTTAAGACACTTTAAAAATTGGCCACTTTTAACGGGGGGGTGTAAACGTCATAGGGTTATCTCTAATAGTTCCGGAGTTATTGCTCGATAAATGTTCCGGGTACCTGGAATCGACCAAAACTTGACAAAAATTGGAAAAATAAAAATTTAAAAAAACGAACCTATTGACTTTTTTTCTACATCTAACAACTCCAGAGACTTGTAAAGGCATAGAAAAGTACATAAAACTGTGCTAGAGTAAGTTAAAAAAAATTTTTTTCATTGTTTCCTTGACCATAAAATTTTAAGCAAAAAAATTCAATGAGCCGCAGAATTCACTGGAACAAACCGTTTTGCTCTACGACTTTTAGTTTTTAAGTTATGAATTTTTGTAGTGACATACTAAAAATGCCTCTGCATTTTTTTCTCAAAATATCCCAACTTACCTAAAACTAATCGTGTAGCAATTTGCATCATTTTCACTCGGCCTAACCAAAAACGCCCCTTCCATCTTCACCCTCCTCAAAATTTCATCAGCTTGCATCTTCCCTGTATGTTTATGATACCATTCTTCCGTCTCGTGTTTTTTCGGTTGTGGCACCGGCTCTTGCAAAGTAATCGAAAATTCAGCAGTGACTAGAGGACAATTCCGATAATGCGTAATCAAACTATACAAACTATCGAAATATTTCGCATCAGTTAGATAATATCTCGTGTGTTGTTTATCCGGCTTTGACCTAATCCGACAATGATTCACTTGTCCATTGCGCCAAAACGACAAACAATACTCCCCAACAAATGTCACACTTGCCCTCACTAAAAACGTCCCATCTCCCAGATGCGAGTAGGCTTTGAGCAGTTGCTCAGCTTCCTCTCGCCCATTGGCCAATTTGCCATGAAACCACTTTTCGCTAAAATGCAACTCTTCGTTTGGAACATCCGATTTCAAGCGATGAAAGGCGGCAGCACTGTCGTCTTCATCTTCACTGCGTTCCGATTCCTGATCGGGTTTGTAACTGTCAGTGTAGAAAAGTTTATTTTCGGTGAGGACGAAAAAGTGAGGATTCCATTCCTTGTCGACGGGGTCCTCCAGGTACATGATGCCGTTACGAAACGAACTGCGCAAGTCCATTTCGCTGCCTTCGTGACGGATGAGAATTGAGGAGGATTCGTCTTGGCCTTCGGGGAGTTTTTTGTGCTTGAGGATGATTCGACGACGGAGTTGGTAGGGGGAGGGGAGTTGTTTTTCGTTTTTTTCCACAGGGTGGGTGAGCAAAGACTCGCCAAATACTTCCTAAAAAGAGACATTTTTTGGATTCGAATAAGTAAGATTTTTATTTAAAAAATGAGGCAAATTGAACGAAATACATTGCTTAACAAAATCACTTAAAACGAGAGAGATTTTGCTATATATACAGGGTGAGTCACTGATATGGGCATGCTCGATTACACCTACACCGTCAAAGATATCGAAATGAGTCAAATGTCACAGCAAATGGGAGGCCAAAATGCATTTTTTAAAATTATTTTGCTCTATACAGGGTGTTCCATTTTTACAGTGCAGCCTATAACATAGTTTTTTTAAATGGCACCTCCTGTATTTTATTACTAGATCCTATTCAGTGTCTCATTTTACATCTTTTCTACCTCTTAAGTTTTTTCCTAAAAGTGGATAGTTTAGGAGATAATTCGGTTTTTCTGAAAAATGCGCACAAAATATCTTGAATATTAATGTAGCGTGTCATAAAAAACAATAATTTCTGACATATTAACATCAAACTGGCATTTATTGTACGTCACTTTTTTAATTTTGTTGTGAAAATGATTTTTTCTTCGAGATATAAACTCTAATTTTGAAAAGAAATATTTAAACAAAAATGAAAGAAACGACGGCTCTACCAGAGAAAATATACAAGAAAGAATTATAAAAACTTTTCATAGAATAGATCATGCCACATTAGAAGCGGTGAATTTTTAAAAAGAATTGACGAATTTTGTACTTTATTGCTAAGAAAGCCGTCATTTTAAACAGTTTTGTAATTGCAAGTAAAATGTTATCGCTACTGATTTGTTATACCTCAGTAGATATTTTTTTATTTTCTTATTTCTCCATTGTAAATTTCTTTCATTTAATAATTTCTTGTCAAAATTTATATCCTTATGAGATTTGTAGATTTGCATTTTACGGGAACAAATAAATCATTTTCACAAGAAAATGAAAACGTGACATACTATAAAGGCTGTTTTGACTTTAGTATGCCAGAATGTATTGTTTTTCATAGCACGCTTCATTAGTATCCAAGAGATTTTGTGTGTATTTTTCAGAAAAACCGATTTATCTCCCAAACTATCAACTTTTAGGAAAAAATTTAAGAGGTAAAAAAGATGTAAGATGAGACACTGAATCGGACCTAATAATAAAATACGGGGGGTGCTATTTAAAATAATTAAGTTATGGTCCTTCAAAGTTTCCTAAAATGAATTGTCACAGAAAGGAGATGCTACAATGAAAATGGACGATTTTGCCACCAAAAGATACCTCAAACAGTTGTTTCCATATGGACAAGGTCCCAACTTGATATCGCGAAAACCAAGGGTATTGCGATTTTTTAATAATGTGACTCACCCTGTATATGCCATACTGTCATTGCATTCTCTTATGGTGCAGGATTTGAAAAATCAATAGTGGGTTATTTAATACTAATTGCACTTACCACTTGATACTTTGTTTGATTTTTAAATACATTAATTGAATCAACATTGGTTTTTTATCTTTTAAATAATAATAGTCCATAATGAAATTTTACCTTCAAACTGTCAAGATAAACTTGACAATACTCAGAACAATGTAATTGTGGATTAATTGTGAAATTTTTTACCGATTACCGATCTGGTCAGCTGGAATCAGTATTGAGTATTATTGGTTGCATATTAAAAAAGTCGGAAATAACCCACTATTGACTCACCCTGTATAGTGATATATAGTTTTTTTTAATAATTAAATTGTCTTTAGTAAAATAATAATTACACAAAAATACGAAACAAAATTTTCTCTTCATCTGTTCGGTCGTTTTTGTCAAAATTATTGGTTTTCAAGCCAAAAAAATCGCTAAATTATAAAATTGAAATGAATAATTTCGTGTCTATTTCTATTTCTAGTTTTTTCACAAATTCAATTCAATTTGCTCTCTGAGATGCATTATTTTCGCCTATTTCGCCAGTTTTTGAGCGTTTTTACAGAGAAACTCATCACAAGCAAAAGATTTTAAATTTCAACTTAGGTTTTTTTAGCAAGAATTTCACAAAATCCAAAATATTTTGCCAAAAAGTAAGGAAAAAACGGTAGAGTGTATTTTTTGAGCTTGTTTTATTCGATTTAAAACATTTTCGAGTGAACAATTAAAGTCATTAATATTACAGAAATTTTGTCCAAATAACTCCAGAAAATCACAAGAATTAAGTTGCGTCACTCTAGTTGGTTTCGCTTGATTTAGAGCGTTTTTCACTAGAATTCATTAAATTCTAGCCACTTCGTGAACGTAAACAGAAAATTACTGCATTTTTTTTTAAATAGATAAAAAATTATTAAATACGAGTAATTCCACCAAAACAAAACAGAAAAACACAAAAACTTAATCTGAAATGTGTTGGTTTTAGACCATTCATTTGTCACCAATATAAAATCTAAATCTAAAATACATTACTTTTGCCAATTTTGTTCAATTTAGAGCGATTTTAACGAGATGTCATCAAAATCTAGCAGAAAAATAAATCTGAGACGTTTTTTGTTTAATAAAAAACGTTACATTCCAGATTTCGTAAAAAAAAACAAAACAAAATAAACTGCAATAGAAAATAGAAAAAATAAGTCCGGAGAAGATTGTTTTTGTATATTTCATTTGACTCAGTCTGAAATACTTTATTTTCGTTTTATTCTCAAAGTAAACAAGCGAAAATCTGTCGTCCGAAATTATTTTCCCACAATTGTCCGGATTTAAAGCATTTTTCAACTTATTAAATGCAAGAAATTTCGATAAAATGTAGCGGAAAATCGATTAATTAATAAGTTCTATTCAATTTAGAACATTTTTTCTGTACTAAGTATAAAAATTTAATACGGGAAACATTTGAAAAAGACCTTTTTCTTCGAGAAACTCACCAAATTTGAAATATTTTGTCAAAACAAGGGTTTAAGTCTAAAATGCATTAATCTCGAGACCATTTAACTGAGAAGTTAAATACCACCCTAAATGAAAAATTAACAAATAAAAGTAAAAACTTCAATGCTCGTTAAATTCATAAATTTCCATAAAATAAATAGATTAAAGAATCTAAACGAAAAACAGACATCGTCAAAAAAGTTATTAAATCAAAGACATTTTGCCAAAATAAATTAGAAAATTGCTTTTTCACCGAGATATCTGCAAAAATTAACTACGTTACCATAATTTGTTAAATTCTAGATTTTTTCTTAAAATAAGACAAAAATTAGATACTAAATGCATTATTTCACTCGATTTGGAGTTTTTTTAATTTATTTTATCTTTTTTTACGCATTAAATTCACGAAATTTTGTTCAAATAAGGCAAAATATTGACAAAGTATGTATAAAATACGTTAATTTCAGTGTTGTTTAAAATACATTTTTAAAAGTATTTAAATACAAATACAAATACTTTTCTGGCAAAGTAATTAAATGTATTTCAAATACAATTTTCCAAAATGTATTTAATTACATAAGCAATGTATTTAAAAGTATTTAAATACTTATTAAGGCTGATTAATAGCTCCATTAAATTTTAATGCGTTGTTAAAAGTTAATAACGCGGATAAACCGATCATATTGGTCCAATTTGGTCACGTGATCAGTTAATAACGCATTTAATTAATGCGTGTTACTTAATGTAATTAATTAATCCCATTAATTATTTCAATTCCATTTAATTAATGGGATTTAATCGGGGATTAAAAAAATCGACCCTTAATGTGGATTGTATTTTTTTATGACCTGTTAATTATTGAAGGTCAATATTTTTCCTGTTAAGTCATAGCTTCGTTTGTCATGATTGTTGCCAACAATTTCTTAATCTCTTAATAACAATGAGAGTGAAAAATATAAAATATATAAAAAAAATGTATTTAATTACGTATTTAAATACAACCTATGTATTTCAAATAGTTTTTTAAATACATGTATTTAAATATTTAACAACACTGGTTAATTTTCAAGTCTCTTGCTGAATTAGAAGAAGAAATTCTCCAAATCCAGACAGAAAAAAAACCAAAAGTTGAGTCAGAAAAGCTATATTCAAAAAAATTGATTTTTTCTCCTGCTATGGCGTTTTTCACAGAAAAATTGGAGAGTTTTCGTTAAAACAGAGTAGAAAATCGCAAAAATGAGATCATAAAAGGGTAGTTTGTCCTGTTTTACTCGACTTGAAGCGTTCTTCCGTTAAAAAATCGAAGCAGAAAATCAGAAAGAAGTTTCAGTTACTTCTCAATTCTTTAGTTTTTAGATTTTCTGTAATAAATGAGCACTAACTTAGATCGTTTGCATTAAAACTGGGACAAAATTGCCAAAAAAGCATTTTTTATTGTTAAGAAACCGAACAGAAAATCTGCAAAACTAAGAAACAAATTTCTGTTACTTTTCACTTGCAAATTTTTTTCCCTTTTATTGAGAAAAAAATTGGAGAAATTGGTTCAATTAAACAAAACATATACTATTCTGATTTCAATCGAAAAATCTAATTATTTATTCGTGTATTAAAAAACTTGTGGTTTAAAAACAAACAAACGATAATGGTTCAGCTCTGTTTTTATATTTTTTTTTTATAAAATATCGAATTATTTAATCCAATTGATAAATGATGCAATGATTCGCCTCGATTTCTCTTGATAAATCGCGATAAATAATTTCTACAATCTAATAAATCAAATATGTGCATTAATGAACCGATAAATTCGATACTCAACTCAATTATTTATCTAACGAATGGATTACCTGCATAGCTGTTGCCATTTTCCTTTGTTGCGGCAACGAACAGTTATCTTCAATTGACAAAATCACTGGATATTCCGATGTGGCAAAAGCGTGTTCCTTTATAGTTTTAATCACATCCATAAATTTAATTTTCGTGGTAAACGTATGCCCATGATAAATGAACGGCATCCCATCTGGACCATCCCAACAATCCAGTTCGATACATCGACAACCCATACGTAAACAACGGGCGTACGCTTCAACGGAAGACTCGCTTGATAATTGATCACCTGTTAGATATCTATTGGGAAAAAATTAATTTAAAAAAAAAATCACAATTTTTCGCAATTTTATTACGTATTGTGTGACGAAGCTATCCAGTAGTGTGACAAAGGCTTGGACATGTCTTGATGGACTGAATCCTTGTTAGGGTCCCATAAATCGTTCTGTTTCGAAAATAAATAATCGAGAAATTCACTGATTGTTAAATGAGGTTCTTGTACCTCCCTTTGAGGGTCCTAAAACCACATTTTTCAATTTTTAAATATACCACGGTTGGTCTGAAGATGTCTTAAGTTTAAAAAAATGTTCAAGTCTAATTTCAGTTTTTTAATATACCTGATACCTTTCTTTACAACAGAATATAAAAGAAAATATTTGATTGATTTAAATCGAAAAAAATAGCAGTTTTAGTATATTGAATGGGAAAAATCGCCAAAAAGTTTTTAATCGAACGAAAACAGTTTGGAAATGTGTGCTATTATAAAATTTAGCAGATTAGATACATGTAGATATTCAAATTCTTGCTGGTTGCAGCTTTCTAAACTAAATAGATAAATTTCCCTTGAACATAACATACATGTAAACATACAATATGTTCAATGTTTAAGTAGGTTCAAATCTGTTATCAGATAAGTTTGGTTTTAATAATGAACAATTTAAGAAAGATTTTCTTCAACTCAAAATAAGCATAACTCCTAAAATCCATGCAGTATTTATCATGTGTGTATCACAATTTTATTAATATGTGAATTCAAGTTTAGGAAAATTTAGCGAACAGGTTTCTAAATCTGTATATGCCAATTTAAAAAATGTTTAGAAGTATAAATTAGCCGAAACAAATTCACAATTTTTTCACAAATTCTTACAATATGTTAAATTTGATAATTGCACACATTTGTAAAATTTTTGAGATTTGGTTCAGAAATTTTTCATTAAATTTACAAAAATTCTGACCGAATTATTTTCGTTGGACCCATGGATAAAAATTTGGTAGACCTCTCAAGACAAAAAATCAAATAAGAAAAAGTGATTGATTATAAAATAAATGAGTGTTTCGTCTACTATCATTCTATGATATCTATGCAGACAAAAATAAAAAATCGTAAAGCTCTGAAAAACCTGATTTTTTTTATTGAAGCACAAAACTAAAATTTTGACAAATGATCAAGGAATAATTTTTCTAATACGAGTTGAGACAACCACTTTACATTCCTGATATAGCAGCTAGATTTTTTTTGAAAGAGGCCTGAAAAATTAACTTTTTTAAAGAGACCTGATTTTTCAGTAATTTTGAAATAAGTACAGTCTAAATGTGTGGGTAGAAACTTTTTCCATTATGTATTTTTGTTTCATTAGCAGCAATAAATCATTATAGCGACTTGAAAATACTGAGGGAGTTTTGTAATCACAAATATTTGATTGCGATTTTATGAAATTAACTAATTAGTGAATTAGTGATTGTTAAAAAAAAGCAATTGATCATAACGAAAATATTTAATAAAGTGTTCAAAACAGTGTTTTTTTAATTCTTCTGGAAAATAAGTATTAATTAATTAAAAAATAATAGGTGTTTATAAAATAAAAAATATTAAAACTCAATTAATTGAAATTTTATTAATTCTGCAGTGTCTTTTTGAATCGACGGTATATAATGCTTTAAGTTAAAAATTCTTAATAAAAATTTTTTTCGGACGTTTTGCACCAAACATTTAAACATTAGGTGTTCTAGAATGACATAAGAAATAATAATTCTGCAGCGTCTTAATATTAATTAATTTGATTGCGATTTTATGTAATTAATGAATTACTAATTGTTAAAAGAAAACTATCAATAAACTGTCATGGAAGTATTATTGATGTTAACAAAAATGTTTAATAAAGTGTTCAAAAAATATTTTAATTCTACTGATCAAATATTAACTTTTTAATATTAATAAAATAAGAATTACTAATTATTTAATCGAAATTTTATTAATACTACAGTCTCTATGCTTTAAGCAAAAAATTCTTAAGTAATAACAATTTTTTACGGACTTTTTGCACAAAACAACATTTTAGCACCGCCTGTCCTAAAATTTTTGCAGCGACTTAATATTAATAATTTTTTAAATTAATTAATTTATTTTAATTAAAAAATAAATACGATATAATTCTTACATTTTTTCGTTACACTTCACAGTAACATACCCTCTCTGTATAAAATTCATTGGTATTAAGTTGTTGCAAAATTATTATTTGTCATTTTAAACATTTTAAATGTTGTTTTGTGCAAAAGTCCGTAAAAATGGCATAATTAAGCAAAAATTAAAAATTCAACTTGAATTATTTGCCATTCTAAGAAAATACAGTTTTCGGAATTCTTTGTTTATTAATTAATGGCAAGTTTCATAATCACATTTAAAGAAGCATTAAATTAAATGTTGTTTAGAATGTGAAATGTTTGTCAGCAAATCCGTAGTAACCAGCACATTATAAACAACATTTAACTTAATGCTCTTTTAAATGTGATTCTAAGATTGGCCCATAGATTTTTTTACAAAAATTAAACCATTTTTTGAACATTTTATTAAATATTATCCTTAACATTAATAATACTTCCTTGTCAGTTTATTGATTGTTTTTTTTTAACATTCACTAATTCATTAATTACATAAAATCGCAATCAAATATTTGTGATTACAAGACTCGCTAAATTTGCAAGTTTACGAAGCGATAATGATTGATTGCTGGCAATGGAGACGACATTTTCAGATCGGTTTGCTGTACAGGGTGCTGCATATTGGATGTCCGAATAGGGGTCTCCGAAACTAAAAAGTTTAGAGAAAAACGAGTGACACATTATCGGGTCCGTTTTTTGAGAAAATAATTTTGGTCAAAACCGCATCCTGCTATCATCTTTTGTTTTCGACTTATAAACAAAAGTTGACATTTCAGCGAAATCTTAAAAAATTTATATCTTCCTTATTATAAAAGATACACATTTGAAACAAAAACATTATACAGGCACTTTTTTACAGAGAATCTGATAATGTTGTCAGCGATTTTTTTTAATCATTAGTTTAGCTGTAATAACATAAAGTTGTATTTTTTTAAATAGGAATCATAGGCGGCTGTGATATTTTTGAAAAGCTTATTTTTTTATGATTTGATATGTCTATTTGTGTAATACATTATTTTTAAATATTTAAAAAAACATAACATTTGTCTTTTTCTTTATAGTAGGCCATGAAAAAATTTTGGATTTTCATTTAAAACTATAAAAAATATATTACCCAACAAGTATTTACAATTTAATAATTTTTTAAAAACTAATTAATTCAAAAACAGCATAATAAATTAATATTAGATCAAATTTTTGCAATTAATAAAAATTATTTGTTTTTAGATTTAAAATGGCAAGCTTACTTATTGCTATTCTATTTTCTAATTAAACATGCAATGTCGGAAAAAGAAAAATCTTATTAATTGTGTGATTGCTTGTCAATAAAATTTTATTTTTCAAAAAAATGTCAATCCAAACACCAATATTAAATCCCATCTGCGGTAAAAAAATACACAACATTATCAACGTCACCTCCATTGCACTTCACTAAA
Organism: Tribolium freemani; assembly: GCA_939628115.1. Lineage (NCBI taxonomy): Eukaryota > Metazoa > Arthropoda > Insecta > Coleoptera > Tenebrionidae > Tribolium > Tribolium freemani. The sequence continues at coordinate 38,917,817 of OW626785.1, forward strand.
TCATAAAAGTGTTACCAAATGGTAGTGACACATCGTTTTCAATTTTCTGCACATTTTTTATGTAATTAAAATATGCAACGATCGTATATTTTGTTCAATTGAAAATAACTTTAACATAGCTATTTTTATAATTTCACATTTTTTACTTTAATAACCGTTCACAAAATTTCTAGATTATTTCAACCTTTTATGTGAAATAATTTTTCCATGGCTAACTACTTTCAAATATTTTAAATATATTTTTTATCAAAAGTATATAAAAATATCAAACTGTATTTATAATGTTTTAAGTTCAATAAAAATTAGCTTTTCGAAAATGTCATAGCCAACTATGATTCCTATTTAAAAAAATATAACTTTATGTTATTACAGCTAAACGAATGATTAAAAAAATCGCTGATAACATTATTAAATTCTCTGTAAAAATGTGCTTGTATAATGTCTTTATTTCAAATGTGTATGTTTTATAATAAGGAAGATATAATTTTTTTAAGATTTCGCTAAAATGTCAACTTTTGTTTATAAGTCGAAAACAAAAGACGATAGCGGGATGCGGTTTTGACCAAAATTATTTTCTCAAAAAATGGACCCGAGAATGTGTCACTCGTTTTTCTCTAAACTTCTTAGTTTCGGAGATCCCCTATTCGGACATCCAAAATGCAGCACCCTGTACACTGTTTTTGTGTTTGTTTTATTCACTTTAGGAAAACTTTTCAATTTTTTTCGAAAAAGGTCGATGAAATATTTTCTTTTATATCCTATCGTAAAGAGAAAGGTATCAGGTATAATAATTAAAAACTGAGAGTAGACTTCCAGAATTTTTTCAAAGACAAGACACCTTCAGACCAACCGTGACACACAAGAATAATGTTTTACTTTCAAAAAATCACAGATAAATCGCGAAACGGCCCGATCGTCATTACTCAAATCATCGTTTTGTTCCTTGGCTAGAAAACTCTGCACCTCTTGCAAACTCACACTTTTCAAATTCGCCGAATACAGTGCGAGTTTATCGAAAATTTCGGCACCGTTCTGCAAGAAGTGAGCAAAAATAACACATTTTGTAAAATGTGACAGTTTAAATACTTTACACTTTCGTCAAAAATGATCTTCTGGTAGAGAACGGCGAAATCGTCAAAGCCGATTTCGGCACGTTTACGCGTATCGACTTCGTTGAATAATTCACGGAGTTTGTTTGTGGGGATTTTGTAATTGATTCGAGGTAGGAACGCTTTCAAGTCTTTAATGTTTATGGTTTCGGTGGGGTTTTCCATGGCGTAGAACTCACGTCTGAGCCATACTTGCACCTGGAGAGGGTAGGGAACGCTGATTGTGTCCTTGACCAAGTAGCGCAAGCCTTTCACCCACAATTCGCACTCTTTCTCCGACAGAGCTGTAAATTATTGGTGAACAAAACTACAAATGAAAACCATTGATTTGTTGATTTTGATTTGTCTTTGTGTCCATTTGTTTTCAGTTTTTTTTTATTTTAGTTATTTACATTACATTCTTCTGTTATTGTTTCTTTATTTGAGGTTCATTCATCCTTTCTTTATCTTTTTCCTGGTTATTCTTATATTACACTACACAACAACGAGATGGTTTTTGCAAGTTATTTCCATTTTTCTGATGGTTTTACAGACAGTAAACTAGTTTTTGTCAGAATAATAACTTGACAACTAAAGTTAATTTACAAGACATTTCAAAGTTTGTTACATATAAACGACTAGCAGTTGCCCACAACCACTTTGAAACACAGAAAAACAATGTAAAACTTAGTATAACAAAAAGTAGAAACACAAAATTTTATTGTGAACTTTAAAACCGTGGCCCAATGCGAACCCGAGTAAATCCTGAAACACATTTTCTTTATTTTTAACCGGAAGTCCAAATGCCAATTGGATATGACTTCAAAAATGCAGGAGTTTTGCGTTGAACTCTTTTGGGGGTGGAATTTCTAAAAATCCTCTTCCTTTTTAACCGAATGTCTAAGATATCAATTGATAACTTCAACAATAAAGAATTTTTTATATGTATAACTTCAACAATGAAGGATTTTTTGTTTAACCCCCTTGGAGTGGAGTTTTCAACAAACCTGAAACACGCGTTTTTTATATTTAGACGAATGCCCAAATAACAATTCTCTTGGTTATAACTTCGAAAATGACATATTTTTATATTCAACCCTCTTGGGGGTGGAACTTTGAAAATCCAGAAACACGTCTTTTTTTCATTTCTAACCGAAAGATCAAATACTAATTTTCATTAATATAGCTTCAAAAATGACGATTTTTTATGTTTAACCCTCTTTGGGGGTGGAATTTCTAAAAATAATAAAATACCTGTTTCTTTATTTTTCACCGAATGCCCAAATACCAATTTTTATAAATATAAGTTCAAAAATTACGGATTTTTATACAAATTCTAACCCGCGTTCAACCCCCTTGGGGTTGGTATTTCCAACTAAAACACGTGTTTCTTCACTTTTCACTGAAAGCCCAAATACCAGCTTCAATTAATGTAAATTCAAAAGTTACGAATATTTATACAAATTTTATTACGCCATTTAACCCTCTTAGGGGTTGATTTTTCGAAAATCCGGAAACACGTGTTTCTTCATTTTTAACCAAAAGCCCAAATACTAATTTTCAAGGATGTAAGTTTAATGTAACTTTAAAAATGACAGATTTTCTAAACTTCAATTCTAAATTCAACTCTCCATTTAATCCCTTTAGGGGTTGATTTTCCAAAAATCCTGAAACACGTCTTTCTTTATTTTTAACTGAAAGCCCAAATACTAATTTTCAAAGATATAACTTAAAAAATGACGGATTTTTATTCAAATTTTAACACCCGTAAAGTCCGACATGTGTTTTTTTCGAGATCTTTTTTGTGTGTTCCTACTCATTACATCATTACATTCTAGTCTTTTTCACCGAAAAACTGAATAGTAAATACGTAAATTTCGCCTATTGCGATTTATTCTCCAGATTTGATGAATTCGACAACAAAACAAAATTATGTCGAAAATTTGTGCTTTTTGTTTTTTTTTTTGGTCAAAAAATTTAATAAACTGGTCTTTTCCAAAACATTTCGTCACAACAAAGTAAAAAATCGGAAAACTTTGGCCTGAAGTGCAGTTTACAATATTTAATATTAAATAAACTCCTAAATTCTAGACCAATTTTAACAAATTTTTTAGATTATTTCGCTCATTTAAAGCCGTTTTCACAGAAAAACTTTATTTATCTAAAGCATTTTTCCCCAACAAAATCACTAAATTCTAGTTTTTTGTATCGAAAGAAAAAGTCTACTAAATCCCAAAATCGGAAAAAAATTAGTCTAAAATGTTTAAAAAAAATCTAAAAAATTCAAATTATTTCGCTCGGTTATTACTTATTAAAATCAACAAACAAAATTCCATTCCATTTCACAAAAAAACTAAATAATCATCTTTTTTTCGAAAAAACTAAGAACTAAATCCGGAAATTAGAAAGATTTCATTAAAACAATACTGAAAGTGGTAAAAAACACACGAAACGTTTCAAAAAATTAAAACGTATTCACCTAAAAAAAGTCTGAAACACCTTACGTATTTACTAAATTCAAGAAACAAACACAAAAATTATGTCGAAAATTATTATTTTTGCGAATCTGACTTGATTTAAAACGTTTTTTTTTTCTTTCAAAAAACACTAAATTTCAAAAGATTTCGCTAAAACAAGACAAGCAAATCATAGATATTTTTTTGAATTTAGAACGGTTTTTACCAAAAAATTCCGCCAGACCAAGATAAAAATCTCAAAATTTTTGTTTGGCTTCACTTCAGTCGAATAAATGAAACATAAAATCGTTTAAAATGCATTGTTTTCGCCTGATTTCTTCCACTGAAAGCATTTTACATAAAACATTAATTCAAATCGCGAAACATTTCGTCAGAACAGATACAAAAATTGTAAAAATTAAGTCTGAAATACATTATTTTCGTCTATTTTAGCAGCTATATAAAACTTCACCAAACATTGTTTAATTATCATGTTGTTGAGGTACAACATCCAGTATAGTCACGATCACAAAGAATGGCATCCCTAAAACCGCAGCCACAAATCTTTGACATGAAATGGTTAATGTGTACGTCTGGATAGCTTATAAACTATCTGGATATTGTGTAAACTAGCTCTGCAGTTGTTGAAATTTATAGCCTAAAAAATTATAGTCGCACTTTTGCCATCCGGCCCGGTTGGTGGAGGTCATTCTTTTTAATCGTGACTGTACCTTAGATGTTGTTATAATAATAATAATAATAATTGAGGGTGTTTTACAACAAAAACATTTCGCCAGAATAAAACAAAATTCAATTCGAAAGTCACATAAAACACCATTTAATTAAACTAGAATGCGAGATTATTTTTTGTTACTAAAAAAGATAATTACTTTCAAGATTGAAACAACTAAATCAAACTAAAACACAAAGTATTTATTTTTGGGATAAAATTAATTAATTGTGAATTTAGTTTTTCCAATATTTTATAAAATAATTACGTGTAGGCACACATTGTGTAGGTGATGTTTGCTTATTTTCTATTAAAACTGTCGTTGCGAAAATTATTGTTTATTTTTTCGTACTTGAAAATGTTGTAATTTAAAAGCAAATAACTATTTCTATCTTGTTTATTTTTTAAGTGTGCCATCATAAAACTTAATATTTTGTTTGCAAATTTTCACCAATACAGTAAACCATGTTGATTAATTCTTGCTGAGTAAAATCCATTTTTGTATCAAGTAATTAATAACACTAGCGAGATAAATAACTGTCTCACTTTAAAAGAATTGTGGCAGCAGCCTATTTGAAAAATTGATTTTTATGTAATAAAATAAAAAAAAATTGAAAATCTCGAGAAATCTTTTAAATTTGCTATACAAACCCCATATCATTAGAAAGCATATCAAAAATGCTATTGATAGGTATAAACAAATACAGGGTGTTTCATTTGAAAAAAATGAGTAATTCAACTTTTTGCGTTTTGGCACATCCTGTACATTATCTGTGCGTTTTAACGAAAAGTCGACTATTTGCTAAAACTACAAGATATTCTAAGTTTTTCTGTCGCAAATTTATCGGAAACTATTCATTGGCTGCTTCACAGTGATTTTTTAAGAGGGTTGTTTTTGGCACAAAAAGTTGAATAATTTCGAAACATAAAAAGATTATACAAAGTACCATTATTTTTTCACGTAGAGTCTAATTATGCAAAAATATATAGGGTGTTCCATTTAAAAAATTATAACTTTGGTTTATCACCCTGTATACAACATCATCCTGTATAAAATATAAATATTTTTAGTTCGTGAACTTTAAGTTGATCTATCGAATAATAAAAACGGCATCCCAATATTTTCAATAGCAAAAAAGTTATAGACCGATTACGCACACCTGGGTCACGCTGTATTAGTATTTTTTCTTAGCAAATCTTATTTAAAAATACATTGGCACTTTGCATTTAGATTATCTTACCTAACATTTACAATATTTTACTTAGTAAATGCCTATTATTTACTAAGCAATTTATTAAAAATTCCAGCTTCTGATATTCAATCAATAGAACAAAACACTGATTGACAAGACTTTAAACTCCAATTAGTGAATAAATTAATGAAAAAATTACCCGCAATGCTGAGCACTCTCAGCTTAAACTCGGACCCATAATAAACGACAAAACACTTGAGATTTTCGATTTTCTTGGAATCGTCAGCCCACTTATCAAAATCCTTGGAGCTTTTCCCGAGTCTAATCTCCTTAATTTTCCTGAGATCAACAGCCCCATCATGTACCGGCTTGGAATTGGTGGCAGGTCTAGTCCACACAATCTGTCTCGTTTCCCTCCTAATAGCCAAGGTCTTGTGCTCTGCCTTCTTCCTCAGTGAGTACTTCATGACAAGGGTGCCCCTCTCCAGCTGGCTGATGATCTGCTCCATCTCCGGGATGTAGCCCGAGCCCGGAGAGGGCGAAAAAGCCCCATTAAACATCCCAAACATCACCCTAATCCGCTCCTGGTCCAAGCTACAAAAATGCTGTTTGTTGTTGTTTCGGAACACCATCATTTCGGGCCCGATTTCGCGAATTATTAGAGCACGAGAGCGCGTCCATACTGAGGGTTATAAATAACCACCAAAGACAAGGAAGTGATAGATAAGCGAATGATTATTATCTGGTCGCGCGCAAACTGGCGGTAATTACGAGATTGGGCCCATCGAAATGATTTGGATTAGTGTGTGCTATTTTTGGTACCTGCTGAGAGAACAGGAAGTGGGGCTTATTTGTGGCAAGGCATGCCGTTGGTGAGTGGGTCGTGGGTCGTCAACAGGATGGTGCACTTTCACGTGTTTGGATATCTAACATTGTCACATTGACTGATAACGTAAATTAATTTGTTTGAGTGATTTAATCCGCATTGATAATAATGCACTTCGAAATTGACAGTTGACAGGAGTTTGACAAGAGACAAGGTCACGGACATAGAGTGGGAAAAGTAAGATGGCGTAGCGACATCTACTAGGCGAACAGTAACATAAAATTTAAGAAACATTTCCATTAGCAAAAATTTTCTTTGTTGTCCCTGTCTGTGGCAACATTTCTTCATAAAAAAAACAAAAAATAAGAAAAAATTACAAATCTCGAAAATGAACAATTTTTATTGACAGAGGGAGTAAAGGGACATTTCTTATCCTAGCATTTAACCCCTTTCGCCCTTTCTAATACAAATCACCCTTTAAAATTTCAAATAGTACCACCATTCTGCTAAAATTTCAAATGAACTGTGTTAACACAAATCTATATACAGGGAAATTTTTTTAACTCTGAACATAGCCCTAGTGCCAATCTATAAAAACAAGGGAGAAATAAATGACCCAAATAATTATAGACCAATTGCGATAACACCCATTTTTGCAAAAATATTTGAAAAAATACTTAAAAGGCGAATTAACCATTATTTTGAGACAAATAATTTGTATTCAGAAGCTCAGTATGGTTACAGGAGCAATAAAAATACAACTATGGCATTAAATAAATTGTCAGAAATCATTTTAAATGCATTTGAAAATAAAGAACATGCCGCCGTAGCTTGCTACGATTTGACAAAGGCATTCGATTGTGTAACGCACAGTATTCTAATTCAAAAGTTGGTACACTACAATTTTGATGACGACAGTAGGTCATTAATACAATCATTTTTGTCCAACCGTCTCATTTTCACTGATAATAATAATAAAAAATCTGGTTTCAAAATGGTTGAATACGGCGTTCCTCAGGGCTCTGTACTTGGGCCAATTCTTTTTGTAATCTATATTAATGATCTATCAAATGTAATGATTCATGTAAATAATATTTCAAAAAGTAACTTCAGTGCAATCATATTCGCAGATGACACCACTGTAATAGGACATTCTAGTGAAATTGCTGAACTAGATAATGGTATGTCATTGATATATAAAAAAATAGAATCCTGGTTTGCAAGCAATGAATTATTATTAAATACTAATAAAACACAAAGCATAAAATTTTCACTGAGAGAACTAGAGAATGACAAAGACAGTATAAAGCTATTAGGTGTGAATCTTGATACAAAAATGACATGGGAAACACACATAATATTATTAGAAAAAAAATTATGTAAATCTCTGTTCTTAATACGTAGATTAAAACAAATAACATCCGACTCTACTGTTATAGCGGCTTACTGTGGTTATTTCCATAGTACACTAAATTATGCACTTCTGGTATGGGGACATTCAGCACATGCAAAAAGACTTTTTAGCTTACAACGGAGATGTATACGGGTAATAGCTGGTTTAAGTTACCGAAGTGACTGTAGGGAGTCGTTCAAAAAACTAAAAATAATGACATTACCATGTATGTACATTTTACAATGTTTGTACCACATAACAAACAATGTGAACAACTACCATTCATTGGAACATCCCTATAGCACACGCAATCGAGACTTGGTATATCATGATTTCTTGAGATTATCAAAAACTAGAAATTCAGAAAACTATTTTGCCATAAAATTTTATAATATCTTGCCCAAAGACATTAAATCGTTACAACAAAAATCTTTCAAAAATATGTTATACACTTATTAATGATCAATGCTTTCTTTAGTTTTGAAGAATATTTCAATTATTTTAGAAATGATTAACATTGTATTTATTTTCTTATTGACGAATGTAAATTTTCTTTGTAAAATTGTAAACATTAAACTATTTACTTACTTACTTACTTACTTACTTACCTATGTTCAATCTGAAAAAAAACATATCAAAGCAATAAAGCATTGATCTAATTTACGTTACCAACGATTTGAACCAATTTGAAGTGATTTCGAATATTTGTTAAAGTAATTTATCATTCCTTCCATGGCTACTATTACCTGATGATTAATAAATTTCATAAATATTAATCTTTCAATACTTAAATAATCTTGGAAGATTTAATTGACAAATTGAAATTTTTTACAGCGCGTAGAATAATTAGTTGCATATTAGCTGTTTCAGAACTATAAAAACGCCAACGTAGCATTTTCTCTCAAAATTAGCTGTTATAAATTATTCATGCACTTCAACAAAATAATAGTTAATGTAATTTATACTTTCAATGAGAGGTTTAACCATTAATAACTATTTTAGAATTTTATCAATCTTATTTAAAAAAATAATTCGGTAAAATGCGACGTTGGCGTTTTTATAGTTTTGAAACAGTTAATAGCATTACTCGCAATGCTTTGATCTGTTGTTTTTTTCAGATTGAACATAAGGCTAGGAACTCTAGGAACTCTACATAGGGCTATGTTCAGAGTTAAAAAAATGTCCCTGTATATAAAATTGCTTGGCCAGACTAACAAATCAACGCACAGCCTAGACGGCTCTATGGATAGAAACTTGAAATTTTTACAGTAGATAGCTTTTGTAACGTAGGGGTGTACTAAGAAAGGATTTTTGGAAAATCACCCCCTAAGAGGGTTAAATAGGGTGTTAAAATTTGAATAAAAATCCGTCATTTTTCAAGTTATATCTTTGAAAATTAGTATTTGGGCTTTCGGTTAAAAATAAAGAAAAACGTGTTTCAGGATTTTTTGGAAAATCAACCCCTAAAGGGGTTAAAGGAGAGTTGAATTTAGAATTAGAGTTTAGAAAATCTGTCATTTTTAAAGTTACATTGAACTTACATCCTTGAAAATTAATATTTGGGCTTTTGGTTAAAAATGAAGAAACACGTGTTTCCGGATTTTCGAAAAATCAACCCCTAAGAGGATTAAATGGCGTAATAAAATTTGTATAAATATTCGTAACTTTTGAATTTACATTAATTGAAGCTGGTATTTGGGCTTTCAGTGAAAAGTGAAGAAACACGTGTTTTAGTTGGAAAAACCAACCCCAAGGGGGATGAACACGAGTTAGAATTTGTATAAAAATCCGTAATTTTTAATTTGTATCCATGCAAATGGTACTTGAGCTTTCGATTAAAGATGAAAAACGTGTGTTTAAGAACATTTGGAACTTCCACCCCTAAGGGGGGTTAAATATAAAAATCCGTAATTTTTGAACTTATATTTATAAAAATTGGTATTTGGGCATTCGGTGAAAAATAAAGAAACAGGTATTTTATTATTTTTAGAAATTCCACCCCCAAAGAGGGTTAAACATAAAAAATCGTCATTTTTGAAGCTACATTAATAATAACCCGCCTAAATAATCGAAAATTCCAAAAATAGTACAATTTTTGATTTTTTGTTTGACATCTTTTAAAACTTCTACTTTCCTCTACTTTGATGATTTTTGTCGTCTGTTTTTAACAAAGCTTTACAAAAAACTGAGTCTAAAATATGTATTTAAAGGCTCGAAAATGAAAAATTATTATGTGGAAAAGGTTAAAAAGCACATTTTTGTTTTTAATTTAGTGAGTTTTCTTCCGTCAAATATTATTTTTCAAAAAAATGTTATTACCATAAAAACGTACGGAATTATTTAATTTTTCACAAAATACTGAGTCAAACACGTGTGTTTATAATGATTCGAAACAGAAGAAATTCTAAAACTTTGTATTTTTTGGCTTATTGTTGATGAAATTTTGCCTAAAAACAAGCTAAAGAAAGTGAAAAAGACAAAATAACAAATCTTTGCATTTGACAGTTTTGGCCAGTTTTAACGACATTCTCTAAAAAAAATTTACTTTGAAAATATGGTGAAACTTTCGATTTTTGAAAAACTGAGAGATAATAAGATTTTTGACTTCATTTAGTTTTTTTAAGCTTCTTTAGCTTGATAATGCAATTTTTTACATTTTTAGCAAAGCTTTATAAAACACTTGAACAACCCAAAAATAATATTATTTTTGGCTGAATATGATTGAATAGCTTGCTTTTAACGAAATTTCACTAAGATTCTACTAACTTTGGTAATTTTTTAAGTTGTTTTAATTAAGCCTTACAGAAACAGTCACACGTTGAATTACTGTACCATATTCTCTTTCTTTCTTTTATCTTTTTCTTCCCATTGTCCTGAAGATGCCCCTTACAAGAGCGGGCGAAACGTGGACTGATTCCCAAATTAACGCGACTAACTCAAAAAGACCTATATCTTTGTTTAGTCAAAAACGTGTTTTAAGGCTTGGAAAAGAGAAAATAGCACAAGTTTGTGGTCTTTGACTTATTTTTGACGAAATTTAGTCCAGATTATTTACGTGAGAGATTAAATAAATTATTATTTTTAGACGGGTTTTGACAAATTTGTGTAAATTAATTAATAAATCAATTTTTAGTTCAAGGACAAAGCAAATTACACAAAATAAGCTAAAATTTCATCAATCATTAATTAAACGTAAAATATGGTAAAAGAAATACCTTGTAGGTCTAATTAATATAAGTCTCAATTACTTTTGACATTGAGCAAATCTATTTTTAGCAAAAACAGGCCGATTAGGATCGCGAGGGGGAAGTTCAAAACCAACATTTGTTACATTTTAGGTTTCATCCCTTAATCGCTAGCTACCCCTACTTTAAAATTTTAAATGGCACCCCATACTTTTTCAAACATTTTCGGAAAGAGAAAAAATTTGTGTACCTGACTGTCAAAGAAAAAATTTTTTTTGTTGATTCGTTTTTTAGTTAAGGGTGGATTTATTTTTGAAATTTTTAATCCTGGTAGCCTTTGATTTGAAGCCAGTTTAATTTAAATAAAAAAATTGTCGATTATAGATGCGATGAGAGAGTTAATACTAAAATTACTTACATTTTAGGTTTCATCCCTTAGTCGCTAGCCACCCCTACTTTAAAATTTTAAATAGCACCTCTTATTTTTTGAAACATTTTCGGAAAGGGAACAAATGAGTGTTTCTAACAGTCAAAAAAAATTTTTTTATTGATTCGTTTTTTAGTTAGGGGCGGTTTTGTTTTTGAAATTTATAGTCCTAATAGCCTTTGATTTGAAGCCAATTTAATTTAAATAAGAAATTTGTCAATAAGAGGTACAATGAAATAGTTCAAATTCAAGATAAAGTACATTTTACATTTCATCCCCAAATTTCAAATCATCCTTACTTTAGAATTTGAAATAGCACCCCCAACTTTTTAAATATTTTTGGAAAGGGGATAAAAAGCTTATCTAACTGTAAAAGCAGAATTTTTTTTTCGATTCGTTTTTGAGTTCAAAACCAACATAAAATGTTTCAAGATGTTGTGGGTGCTATTACAAATTTTAAAGTAATGGCGGTTAGCGAATAAGGGATGGAACTTAAAACGTATTTTATGTTGGTTTAGAGCTCTCCCAGTGCAATCCAAAACAACATACCTACTTTTTATTTAAATAAAATTGGCTTCAAATCAAAAGCCACTATAACCAAAAATTTCAAATATAAAACCACCCCTAACTAAAAAACGAATAGAAAAATATTTTTTTGATAGTTAGGTACGCTAATTTGTTCCCTTTCCGAAAATGTTTCAAAAAGTAGGAGGTGCCATTTAAAATTTTAAATTAGGGGTGGCTAGCGACTAAGGGATGAAACCTAAAATGTAACAAATGTTGGTTTTGAACTTCCCCCTCGCGATTCTAATCGACCTGTTTTTGCTTGAAAACAGATTTGCTCAATGTCAAAAGTTATTGAGACTGGCTCCTTTTGAATTGAAAGCCCTGTATAATTAAAATATTGAAATACTAAAAAAATGTAAAACTTCAAGTATTAAACCGCAGAAATTTTGTAGATTTTTTTATGTAAAGCGCTCTGGAATCAGAATTAAAAAAAAAACTAAACAAATTAATATTTTTGGATTTTGATAACTGCAAAAAAGGGCATCACTTTTCAAACACCAACTTTTTTGGAATTTTTTGGCAATAATTGAGTCAAATTTTTTTGAGGCAAAACAGCCAGCGTTTTCAACACTTTTTCAATTCTATGTCAACACAAAAATTGTATGTCATAATGACATCAATGAACAGTACTTTAAGGCAAAGTATTTTTAATATAATTACAATCGGAATTTTAATAATAGTGGTAAATACAGTAGACTGCATTCTTGTGAATAAGACCGAAACGTTAAATAGTAAGTTTCCAGTTTAGTTTTAACCAGACTCAGAATAACGTAATTTTAGGGCTAATTAGAGCAAATGACGGAAAACCGGTTCTCGCCAATTGGTAAACCCCACAATTGTGCCAACTTTAGCTAAACTTGCCCAATTTTAGTCACCCGAGTAAATCGAGCGCTCAAAAAAACTACTACTTGATTAAAAATGCTCTTATGCTTGAGCCAAGCTGGACCAACTTAAACCCCAGTTCAACGGCTTTGCCAGAGTATGAAAAATACGACTGGAAATATGCCGCAACAAAAGAGCCACGTAAATCAAAAAATTATTAAAATTTTGGAAAAAGTTTCTTGTTTTAGTCGACCCAAAAACGCAAGACCCTACTGGCACTAGCGAAAGCTACGACTTGTCCAAACACCAAGTCGAAAACAGCCAAAGCTTGAAATTTGACCCTTTTGTAACCTCTCCTGGTCTGTACAAAATCACAGCCACTTTAAGTCCAAAACAGGAGTTCAAAAACTTGAAGAAAATTTCCCCTTTTGAGTGCTTTTTCCAAATCAAAGCTATGCTCCCTCTTGTTGTGTTCAGAGGTGGTCCAAGTCGGATTGTTCCCAATGATACTGAAATTGTGATAAGTGGGGCCGATTCGATGGACCCCAATTCACCAAATGCCGAAAATTCGTTGCAATTTGAATGGAGTTGCACTAAGGGCAAAAAGAACGATGCATGTGCTTCCAAAGCCAATTCCACGGAGAAAGAGTTTCGCATTTTGGCAGAGGAAGTCGTTGACGGAGAGATTTTTAACGTTAAACTTACCGTCACGACACAGTTTAAAACTTCAGCGTCTGAAAGCCAGACCATTGAGGTTGTGAAGAATGCGGCAATGCTGAGAATCAGGTCAAATTTTTTTTAAGCTTATAAATAAAGCAATATTGGAAGTCGTAGACACGCAAAAAAGTGCACCAAAAGCTTTTTTTTGGGCAAATTTTTAAGCGATCGAATTGCGTTTGATCTCGAGTTATAATTATTTTTCTTCCATAATTCAAATAACGATGGTATTTTATTGTTTTTAAAATCATCTGCCGATTACGCAGAAACTAAAGGAGATATCACAAACGGCATACTTTTGTTTAATTATCTACATTTTTTTTTTCAGAAAAAAGTATTTAAAGCTTTTAGTACGTAAAACGTTCTGCCAAATCAATTGGTATTGAGAAAAATGAAACAGTTTTTTGGATGGTTTAAAAGTTATTGACGGATTTATTGAGGTGAATCGGTTAGAAGTATCTTATTTAAATCAGCGTTTGCTATTAAAATGAGTGTTAAATACTTAATTTTTTCCTCCATAAATGTGATTTTTTTCAGAATTTTTCTACAACTTGTAACTAATATTAATAAATTATTAATTATTACGAGTGAATCGCTGAAAATATTAGCTAATTCCTTTTGTACTTCATATTTTGTAACTAATAACATTTAAAAACTTAATTTCAAAATTTAATTTTTTGGGGCTAGTGACATAATTTTTTACGAAATACTACGTCCGTTCCAAAAAACAGAACGTAGAAGAAGTACATTCTTGAACTAAAACTTAAAACTCATTTATTTTAAGATTTTGCTCAAATAGGCCAAAAAAAAACCGTTTTGTTGATAGAAAATCATTATTTTAATTTCTAAATTTATTTTTCAAAATTCAAACGCCGATTACGCAGGAAAAAAAGGCGATATTATTTTTAATTGAAATATAAAAAAAGTGTTTTCACATTTTTAAGATATGTTTTATTGTATTTCAACCCAAGAATGACGTTGGTTTTGTGTCTAAAAAGTATTTTATTTAAATCAGCGTTTGCTAATTTTTCTTATCTGCATGAAAATTTTTTCAAATTTTCTACATTTTATTATAATGAATATTAATTAATTATTATTAAAAGTAATACGATGCGATCAGCTGAATTTATAATTAGAGTAGGCGGTCGTGACATACTGTTTTACATAATTATTTTTTGTACAAAACAAAATTTAAGCATCGCTAAAAATACTACGTTTGTTCGAAAAACGTTTTTGAACCAAAAACTACAGATTTTGCTTAAATAAGACAAAAAATCAAAATCATTTTTGAGAATTCACATTTTTTTCCTAAAGTAGTCGAGAAAAAAGCACTTTATTTTCTTGAACGTTTAAACGTTGTAGCATTTTTGTGTCAAAAATGACCTTGCGTTAAAGCAAATTTATGAATAATTATGAATTATAAATTAATTTTTTAGACAAAAATTCATTATTAAGTTTGCGAAATATTGTTAAAATAGTCCGACAAATCGCCCACTTTGGTTCAAATGCCGAATTGTTTTCTATCGACCTAAAAACTTACTTTTTCTGAAGATTACGCTTAGCTGGACAAAAAAAATAAAATGTCAAACTAGTGAAAAAAAAATTGACGTTCTTTTTGTGTCTGACAAGTTGAAGATTTCATAAATTAAGGATTATTCATTTTATTTTTCCTATATGCATGTGAATTTATTCAGATTTTTTCTACAGGTTGTTATTATAATCAATATTAATTAATTAATATTACGAGTAATATTGTAATTTTAAAATAAGGTACGTATTTCTATTAACACCCTGAAAGGAACAATGCTTAAAATATTGTTTGTATAAAAATACTATATAAAAAACAAACTCAAAAAAATTGTGTTTAGCGACAAGAGACAACATTAAATTTTAAATTTTAATCATAGTTTCGTCAAAAAATAGTAATAATAAAAATACGGCGTCTCTAAAAAGTGACCGATTTTATTTTAAAAATTATATCATAATCATAATTGGACAATTATTTTGAAACTGAATTATGTTTTTAGACATTAATAGCATTAATTATTTAATTAATATTTGTTATAATGAGTTAGTAGAGAAATTCCAAAAAAATTACATATCTAAAATAAAAATGAAATATATTTAATACTAAACTCTGATTTCTGTGGGATTGATAATTTTTAAGATACAGTAAAAATATGTGTACTTTTAATAGAATCTCCCTGTATGTTACCGATTTGTAATTTTTGCTTTTTGTCAAGAATTTTTTTTGGTTAAGGATTAAAGTTAAAATATCGGAGGAAAATTTCGCCAAAGTAACTTCTTTTAAACTTTAGAAACAGGCCAAATAACGCTGCGTAACATTGAGCCTTGTTTAAAAAAAATAATTTTTTTAAGATGTACTCCTAAAACAAAAAAAAATGTAATTTGCAAAAAAATTCCTATTGAAGACGATGCCATCCGTTAAAATGTTCTACGATATGTAATTTATGAAATATTTAAAGCAATAGTTTTCGAAAAAGAAAATAGATTCTTATTAAATTTATTATAGTTTATTAATACCTGTGTTAATATACTTACATATACAGGGTGAGTCATTGATATGGGCGTGCTTGATTGCACCTACACTGTCAATGATATTGAAATAAGTCAAAGAACACTGCAAATGGGAGGCCAATGTGCATTTTCTAAAATTATTTTGCTTTATACAGGGTCTTCCATTTTTACAGTGCAGCCTATAACATAGTTTCTTTAAATGGCACCCCTGTATATTTGTACATATTTCAATTTGCATTTCTTTAAGCTTTAAAAATCCGTTTAGTTTTTTTAATTTGCTTTAACCGTTCAGAAGTTATTTAATTTTTTCTACAATTTAGTGCGTCTACAGGCACATTATTAAAAAATCGCAGTACGCTTGATTTTCGGGATATCAAGTTGGGACTTTGTCCATATGTAAACAACTGTTTGAGGTATCTTTCGGTGGCAAGATCGTCTATTTTTATTGTAGGATCTCCTTGTTGTGACACATTCATTTTAGAACCATTTGAAGGACCATAACTTGTTTTTTTTAAATAGCACCCTTTGTATTTTATTACCCGATCTTATTCAGTGTTTCATTTTACATCTTTTCTACCTCTTAAGTTTTTTCCTAAAAGTTGATAGTTTGGGAGATAAATCGATTTTTCTGAAAAATACACACAAAATCTCTTGGATACTAATGAAGCGTGCTATGAAAAACAATACATTCTGGCATACTAATGTCAAAATGGCATTCATAGTATGTCACGTTTTAATTTTCTAGTGGAAATGATTTGTTCGCGTAAAATGCAAATCTACAAATCTCATCGAGATATAAACTTTAACAAGAAATTATTAAATAAAAATTAAAGAAATTTACAATGGAGAAATAAGGAAATAAAAAAATATTTACTGAGGTATAACAAATCAATAGCGATAACATTTTGCTCGCAATTACAAAACTGTTTAAAATGACGGCTTTCTTAAGCAATAAAGCACAACATTCGTCAATTCTTGTTTTCATCGCTTCTAATGTGGCATGATCTATTCTATGAAAAGCCTTTATAATTCTTTCTTGCATATTTTCTCTGGTAGAGCCGTCGTTTCTTTCATTTTTGTTTAATAATTTCTTTTCAAAATTAGAGTTTATATCTCGATGAAATTGTATGCATTTAACACGAAAAAATCATTTTCACAACAAAATCAAAAAGTGACGTACAATAAATGCCAGTTTGATGTTAATATGTCAGAAGTTATTGTTTTTTATGACACGCTACGTTAATATTCAAGATATTTTGTGTGGATTTTTCAGAAAAACCGAATTATCTCCTAAAATATCAACTTTTAGGAAAAAACTTAAGAGGTAGAAAAGATGTGAAATGAGACACTAAATAGAATCTAGTAATACAATACAGGGTGTGCTATTTAAAAAATCAAGTTATGGTCCTTCAAATTGTCCTAAAATGAATGTGTCACAACAAGGAGATCCTACAATAAAAATGGACGATCTTGCCACCGAAAGTTGTTTACATATGTACAAAGTCCCAACTTGATATCCCGAAAACCAAGGGTACTGCGATTTTTTAATAATGTGCCTGCAGACGCACTAAATTGTAGAAAAAATTGAATAACTTCTGAACGGTTAAAGCAAATTAAAAAAACTAAACGGATTTTTAAAGCTTAAAGAAATGCAAATTGAAATATGTACAAATATGCAGGGGGTGTCATTTAAAAAAACTATGTTATAGGCTGCACTGTAAAAATGGATCACCCTGTATAGAGCAAAATAATTTTAGAAAATGCACTTTGGCTTTCCATTTGCTGTGACATTTGACTCATTTCGATATCATTGACGGTGTAGGTGTAATCGAGCATGCCCATATCAGTGACTCACCCTGTATTACCATACAGGGCCTGTTTTACTGTATGTCAAGAACCTATAATCGTTCAGAAACCAACGTTTGTTATTACATACTTAATTTTTTTCTTTTTGTTGTGGATTTTTTTTTGTATTTCTAATGATATTCAACGATGCTTGAATGTTATTGTTTTGTGCAAATATTACGAAAAAAATTTTTATTAGTCTAATTGTCATCAAATTCTAGTTTACCTTTTCCGAGTAAATGGCCGGCAACTTAATGAAAATTTTGCAATATAACACAATGATTATTATCCATAAATAAAGAAAAAAAAATTATTTCAATTAATTTCTCTCCAGCTGTGAGAAAAACTGTGCCCCCAAAACCGACACTCCCAACGTTCAACGCGTGACATTTTTGCGCGCAATTTGCGAAAAAAATTGCAAAGATATAAAAGACGACGACTACGCCTGGGAAATAAAACTTCACTCTCCAAGCGATTCCTTCACATTCGATTACAACACTCAGACACATTTCGGCCGAATCGGCCTTAAATTCATCATCAAAAAGGACGAACTCAAGGAAGGCTACTCGTATTATATAACACTCCGTCTTCGCCCAAAAGCTAAACGTTCAGGAATCACCAGCATTTACATAAAATACGCCTCAGCACCGATTGTCGAAAGTTGCGACACAACTCCAAACATCGGACTCAGTCTTACGACCAAATTTCGCTTCAGTTGTGTGCAAGAATCGCCCGATTCGAGCTCTTTCTACGAGTTGCACTACAATGATGAGAAAACTGGATCGGCAGGAAATTTGATAATTAGCGGTTTTTATCCGGACGTTTTCAATTTGCAATTTTTATTGCCACCGTCAAAAGGACACGAATTTTACGTAAAAGTGTCAAAAAGTGGCGGACCTGTGACTTATAAACAACTCTACCCGAATGTGGTTTCGGTAACTGATCGAAAAACTGGTCCTGAGGCAGTTGAAATCTACAAGAAATTTTACGAAGGCAGTGAAAAATCTATATCAAAAATGGTTGGTAGTAGCAATGCTGCTGAAAGATCAGAAGGTGCGGAGAGGTTTCAAGCACTTGTTGAACAAATCATTTCGAAGAAAATCGAATCGAACGATGCTAAAGCTTTTATTAAAAATCTCACGTTGGAGGTTGTTCAGGATGCGTTAAGAGTGAGTTGTGGCTCTGTCTAAACTTTTTTCAACTGTATTTAGTTTTAATTTAGATTTGTAAACTATATTTTACAAAGCATTAAATGTAATTCAGAATCGCAAGTTGTTTTTCAGAAGACATTAATTGTAATTCATATTTGTCAGCTGTATTTCAGAAATTGCTAATTGTAATTCAGATAAGAAAATTGTATTTAAGAAATCGTGACTTGTAACCCAGACTGCGTAAATTGTAATTCAGAAAAAAAATTGTACAAGTGTTTTGGGTTTAAAATTTAAAATTACAAAATACCACAGAAAAAAAACAAAGCTATGTTCTTGATTATCAGTGTGTTTTTTTAGTTGGCTAAAAAAAGTCAAATGTGAGTTACAACTTACTCTTTCTAAAACACAATTTACAACTTCTGAATTACAAAAAATGTTTTGTCAAATCTAAGTTACTACACCTTTTTTAACTGTATTTCAGAAAGGCTAAAGTTTATTTCAGAAAATAATGTTAGTTGTAATTCAGATTAGTAATCTGTATTTCAGAAAGCATTAAATGTAATTCAGTATCGTAAGTTGTTTTTCAGAAGACATTAATTGTAATTCATATTTGTTAGTTGTATTTCAAAAATTGCTAATTGTAATTCACATGAGAAAATTGTATTTAAGAAATCGTGACTTGTAACACAGACTGCGTAAATTGTAATTCAGAAAAAAAATTGTACAAGTGTTTTGGGTTTAAAATTTAAAATTACAAAATACCACAGAAAAAAACAAAGCTATGTTCTTGATTATCAGTGTGTTTTTTTAGTTGGCTTACCTATTTTAAACAGGAAATCATTTAACAACTTCTAACATTTTGATTTTACTGTGTATATTTTGTTGTTTTTTTAAATTTGTTACACTGAATTACATTTGATCTTTTCTTAATGTAGCTAAAAAATGTCAAATATGAGTTACAACTTACTCTTTTTAAAACACAATTTACAACTTCTGAATTACAAAAAATGTTTTGTCAAATTTAAGTTACTACACCTTTTTCAACTGTATTTCAGAAAGGGTGAAGTTTATTTCAGAAAACAATGTTAGTTGTAATTCAGATTAGTAATCTGTATTTCAGAAAGCATTAAATGTAATTCAGAATCGCAAGTTGTTTTTCAGAAGACATTAATTGTAATTCATATTTGTCAGCTGTATTTCAGAAATTGCTAATTGTAATTCAGATAACAAAATTGTATTTAAGAAATCGTGACTTGTAACCCAGACTGCGTAAATTGTAATTCAGAAAAAAAAATGTATAAGTATTTTGCGTTTAAAATTTAAAATTACAAAATACCACAGAAAAAAACAAAGCTATGTTCTTGATTATCACTGTGTTTTTTACTTGGCTTACCTATTTTAAACAGAAAATCATTTAACAACTTCTAACATTTTGATTTTACTGTGTATATTATGTTGTTTTCTTAAATTTGTTACACTGAATTACATTTGATCTTTTCTTAAATATAGCTAAAAAAAGTCAAATGTGAGTTACAACTTACTCTTTCTAAAACACAATTTACAACTTCTGAATTACAAAAAATGTTTTGTCAAATCTAAGTTACTACACCTTTTTCAACTGTATTTCAGAAATGGTAAAGTTTATTTCAGAAAATAATGTTAGTTGTAATTCAGATTAGTAGTAGTATATTGTAGTATATTGTAATTCACAAATATTTTTTTTTAATTTTTTACTATTCTGGATTTGTAATTTAAAATTACAAAGTACCATAGAAAATGTAAATTATGGTGTTTTCTGAATTACAACTTATTTTTACTGAAATACAATTTACAACATTGGATTTACAAAAAATGCTTTCTCAAGTCAAAGTTACTAATCGGAAATTCTATTAACGTTTTCTGAAATACTCTTAACTAATCTGAGTTACAAATAATGTTTTCTTAAATCAAATTTACTACACTGAATTACAGTTGACCTTTTTTGAATTACAAGTTACTAAAATGTATTTCAATTAACGTTAACTGAAATACAGTTGAAAAAGATGTTGTAGTAGATAAAGTAACTGTTGGTTTTAGTCAAGAGATGGAGGTGCTAATGATTTGTTAACAATTAGTGATTCGATTACGAAATTAATCAATAAACACGAAGTGACACTTTTGAATCCGGTGGTGGCCAAAATGACAACTTCGATTTGTAAAAAAATGATTGACAAACATGCGGAAGCAATAGAGAAGAATAATCAAGCTTTGACTTCCAAAGACAAAATGGAACTTATCCAAACGTAAACTTTTTGTGTTTTTTTTTCTTAAATCATTGTAATGTTTAGTTCTTTGACCAAATGCTTGGAAGCTGCCGTAATTGAAGATTACGCAGCTTTGGAGCCTCTGAATAAGACTATAACCATCAAGGAGTTGCCCGAAGTGCCTCTGGAAGCTTACATTGTGGAAAATTATCCAGATTATGTCGATTATGATAAGCATTACACGGAACAAATGGAAAATGTACACATTTTGACTAAATGACGGTCAAGTTTTGAAAAAGTGCCAAGAATTATAACTAATTTTGCAATTTTTTTTTCAAAAAACTATCTACTTGGGTTAAAAATAACGTTGATTTTGAGTCTAACGAACGCTTGAGCACATTTTTGGACCAAAACCTTATTTATTTTGAGATTTGAGATTTTGCTCAAAGAAAACTAATAAATGTTAGGTTTTTTAACCTATTTTTTTTTTCCTGAAAATTATTACTTTTCTCGAAATTTTGCAAAAGCTGTCAAGAAAGAAAAGACGATATTTTTTCTAATTTTAAGCGAGTTTTTGAACGAAAACAATATTTTTCGCTAAAGTTTCTGCTAAAGTTTATTTGTTATGGTAACTTAACGAGATTGTGACTGGACTCTGCCTTTGTAGCAAATTTTGGGTTTTTGGAACAAGACACTTAAATTTATTTGAGCGTAGGACCCTCGGATGTGTTGCAGAAAAACTTAAATTTTTTAATTTTTTTGTTTTGCAAAAGTACTTCCAAGAACTGCATATTTCCGATAAAAATAAGTTTATTTTTGCCTTTATCGAGCATATAAGCGCATATTTGAGACACATACTCATTTTTTTCCTTGATATTTTTCTAAAACGTGCTAAAAACATAAAAAATTACGTAAAAATTGCCGTTATTTTTAGTTTCTTCGAGCTTTTAAGCACGTTTTTGAACAAAATAACACTTTTTTTTGCTAAAAAGCAGTAGTGTTTTTAATTTGGCTATAACAGACCCAAAAACATATTTTGATGGAATATAATTTGGGTATATTTGTCTCTATCTATGTTTTAATTATGTTTTTCCCTAAAAATTTACTATTTTTTTGCTACTAAGACTTTCTTAAAACAATCTAAAGAATCACGTTGTTAGTCAAAAATTTTATTATTTATTTTTTTAAATATTTAAACCATTTTTTCAGCTGTTAAACCATTTCTGAACAAAAAATGATTTTTTTTTAAATTTGCAGCAAAATTAAGTCTAACAAGTACGTATTTTCCTTTATCGATCGTTTACTCACTTTTTTCTTAACAACTGACGTTATTTTAAAAGCTTTTTGTTATTTTGTTTCCAAAATCTCATCAGCATTACTTTGCAAAACTTCGCTTAAATATACCAAAAAACATATTTATATAAAAAATAATCATATTTGTTTCGTTCGATGTTTTAACCAAGTAGTTAAACAAAATAAACCTCTTTTTTCTCTAAAAGTTTACTTTTTCTCCTAAAATTTTCCAAAAACAGTCCGAAAAAGCACGTATTTTAGTCAAAAAAAAACAACTTTATTTCTGCTTTTATCAAACTTTCAAGCTAATGTTAATAAGTCAAGCATGAAATTTCTGGACAAAAAATCTTTTTTTTGTTCCCAAATGTGAGTTATTTTGCAATATTTTACTTAAATCATACTAAGGACCGGTTTATAGAAGCGTCATTAATTTAATTCGCAATTAAATGCATGATTAACTGATCACGTGACCAAATTGAAGCAATTTTATTGGTTTATTTGCGTTGTTAACTTTTAACAACGAATTAAAATTTAATCTAGCTTTCTATAAGCCGGCCCTTAAATACATAAATATTTTGATCGAAAACATTTGTAATTATTTGCTTCTTTCGTACTGTTGAGCACATTTTTAAACAAAGAAACTCTCTATTTTTATTGCATAATCACTTTTTCTTTTGATAAACGATCCAAACAATACATATTTTAATCAAAAATGACGTTATTTCTGCTTTTATCGAGCATTTAAACACATTTTTGAGCTAAGTACTTACTTTTTTCTTGCCATTTTGCTAGAACGTCTCGAAAAATCATAAAATTAGCAAAAAAATTGACATTACTTTTAGCTCCGTCCAGATTTTGAGAGTTTTAAGCACGTTTTTGAACTGAATAAAAATCAACGTTATTTTTCACTCCTTCCAACTTCTAAACACGTTGCCGGCTCACTGAAGTTTTTAAATCACACATTTAGGTCTTTCACAATATTTTATGCTCGTTTTCAGCTTAAATTTTAATCATGTTTTGGAATAGGAAACCGATTTAACTTTATTTGAGCGTAGGACCCTCGTCATTTGTATTTCTTGGCATTTTTTTCTGAACTAAAAATTCAATTTCTGGCCTCACTGTTCTTATTACAAACTCAATTCTAGTTCAACATGATTACAAACAATGTGGTTGACGCCACAGCAAAAGCGGCCAAAGCTCTAGCCATGACTATGGTGACAGGTCAACACGTTTCACGAAGCTTTGGCAAAAGCTCTGCCACTGTTGTAGCCAAAGACGCTGGAAAATACATCCCTCGCACCCAAATCAATTTACTGAACGTAACTCTAATCCCATCTAAAGATTTTCACAACGTAGCCCACGATTTCGATCTTTTGGTACCAAATAAACTTGACTAAAACAGTTAAAAAAAAAACTATCTGTAGATGTCCGTCTGGACCAAAGATTTGATGTGGTGGAACCATGCCAAGACACGTCCAGCCACTAGTATCGTAAGTGTGCAGTTCTGGCACGCTTCTTGTAAGAAACGAATTCGTCATTTTTTAAACTACGTGGAGCTCCAACTCCAAGTAACGAAAGAATTTAGCACGCAGTTAAAGCCAGGAAATATTACCGTTCCTAAGAATTATCTTGAAATGAAAGGACAAGACTTGAATAAGTATATAAGGGTTCGAAGGGTTGGATTTCCCAAACACTCGACTCTTTATCTCGATTTTTTCAATATGAGTGATAAAAATGCCCTTGATGTACGAAATGTTCCAAAGTTCGTGACCTGAGAACCATAAGGTTTTAAACTGACTTAAAAAACACAATTTATGTTTGAAGTTCAATAAAATTTGTTATTACGAACTTTAAATAAACTATGCACGATTGGTCTAAAGATGTCTGAAGATGAAGATTTCCCAAGTAGCACAGCTTCAACCATTTGGCAATTGCAGCCAAAGGATAGTCGTGAAAACGTTATCAAAACCGAATCAAATGTTTTTCTTTGATGCGAATTACCTTATTGCTTTTCAGTCAGCTGTAAATCATACAATTTCAACTCATGTCTAAGCCAAAATACAGCCACAGCATTATCTTCCATTTTTAAGTTGGATAGTGTCATCAAAAAAGCCAGTTAACAGCAAAAGCCTAATGATCCATTTAGTAAAGCCAGAAAATATCGATTCCAGCCAAATAGCTGATTTTGAAACATTTGCTTAGCTTTTCTAAACCTTATTGCAACCATATTACAGTTCTATAGCTGTGGAAATTTTTTGGCTGTTAATAAGTCATGAAAGACAATACGCTGCATTATCAGTGTTGCAGCATTTTAGCCAAATTTTAGAATTAGTAAACAAAATGGCTGTTTATACTTAATTTTAGCTAAAAAGTCTGTTGACCAAAATATTGCTTAGAGTCTTATTACAACCTTATTTTCCTTATGTTAGCTGTTAGTAAGCAATAAAAGCCAATACACTATGATTATACCGTTACGGATCTGTGGATACATTTTAGCTCTTGATAAATTATGCACTCTAATATGCTCCGATTTGACTGCTGCATTTTATAGTAGCTACTACCTAACAAAAATTACAGGTACAAAAAAATTTGTGGCCAATAGACATAACGACATAACCGTTGCTGTGGAATTTGTTGAAGCTCAAAGTAGGTTTCAGCATAATAAGATTAATAAGCACACTTTAGTACAATTTTTTTTTATCAAGTATCAAAATATAATTCACTGTCTTTAAAGATGTCTCATATCAAAAAAGAGTTCTTTGAAGATATACAAAAAACTTTCAACATTGATGCTTCTCTGATAATTATTTATTGGGTGAATTAAGAAGACTTCTCTTTTATTTCGACTTTTACATAATTTCAGTCATACTTCAACACGCGCTTAAAGTTACTAAATGTGGTAAACCACGGCTATCGTCCGCTATTTTGGGCAGTAAGAAAGTGGAAAATTTGATTTGTATCGTTTCGTGGCTTATTGGAAGGCAAAGGACAAAAAAAATAAATGCGGATTAGAACAAAATCGAGTTAGTAAAAAAGTCAATAAAATCTGGTAACTTTTTATGTCATTCAGCCACATTGGTGTGGTTTTATTGTTATCTCTTTCTAACACAACGGGACAATGCGGTACTTTCGATACCTAAATTTTTGCGCCATCTGCCTCATCTCATTGTCACAGATCTTTCCCGCTATTTTAGAGGAATTTACAATCACAAGCTCAAACCCCTCACAGACAGAAAGAGAAAGTGAAAAACATTAGAATGTTAGAAAGAGATAACTGCAGGTACCACTCTTGGTCTGCCGGCCAGATTTCAGCCAAATAGCTGTAAAATACATTTTACGGAAAATTAAGCTGAAAACTAACATATTATTCCACATCACAGCCTTATAGTTTTAAATGGCGGTATAAGGGAGCAGGAGGACATGTTGGATGAAAGCGAAAGATCCTCCATATTGTTTTAAAATTAAAAAAAATAGCAAATAATAAATTTCTAGCAGATTTATTCAATTTACCGTGGCAATATACAGGTGTGACGTTACTAAAGATGTAAAAAATTTTTTTTCAAATTAAATGTTTTTTTAAAGATGTATTAAAAAATTGCAACAATGAAAGATTTATTGTATTTTCTGTTATTTTGAAGGCGCATTACTTTTTCGGTTCTTTTATATGCGTATTTGCCAATAAACCTCAGTTCGCACAAATTTTTAAATTACTGGGACTGAATATCAAGCCTAATATTATTTATCAAGAACACAAAAAAGTAACATCATCCTCCATTACTATACAAGTCTTACGTCTGGTGTAGCCATGTTATAGTTATTTAGTTGTCTGGATGGATGCATAGCAGCATTTACAGGTTTTTGCTCTTCTTTATCTACAATATAACCATTTTCTCCCCAAAAGCAAATATTTTGACCATTTGGCCATAAGAGCCAATTAGGTGGAAAAGATGTTTTTATGGCTATTTAGCTTTTTTTTTCCTACATATGAGTTTGTTGGCTTTAAAAGCTTAAAAGCTGCTACTTTGCAATTCTCACAGCCAAATGGCTGTATTTCAGCAAATATTGATGGCTGTTTTAAAGCTGTAAATGCCAAAAAATGGTACGCCAAATCGGTCAGTACAACGTCACAGAAACCTTACTAAAGCGCTTCTGTGGATAGCTGTAAAAGTTAAATGGCTGTTCATTTTGCTGCGAAAACGTTTTGGTGACCAAATAAAAACTGTGTGTGCTACTTGGGTTTTGATTTAAATTTAAATCAATCTAGGTTTTAATTTTTTTCGAAAAACGTCGATGAAATATTTTCTTTTATATTCTGTTGTAAAAAGAAAGGTATCAGGTAGGCATAATTAAAAAATGAGATTAGACTTGGACTTTTTTTAAACATAAGACATCTTCAGGCTAACTGTGTTTAAGCTCCTTCCAACTTTTAAGTATGTTTCTGAACAAAAAAATACTTTTTTTACTGAGAATTTGCGAAAACGTTATTTCTGCTTTTTTCAAGTGTCTAACCATAACTTTGAGCTAAAAACTTTAAATTTTCTGAGACTTTTCTTGGTAAAACGTGCTGAAAATTGGCGTCATTTTTTAGTCTTTCTAACTTCTAAATACGTTTTTGAGCAAAACTATCTTTTTTCACTGAAGGTTTAGCGAATATCACAAATTTAAGTCTTTTAACAGTTTTTTATGCTTGTTTTCAGCCTAAACTTCATTCATGTTTTGGAACGAAAAAGCGATTTAAATTTATTTGAGCGTAGGACTCGAACCAAAAATTATTTAAAAATTCTAAAAATTGTCAGTTGGAACCTTCCGGTTCTCAAGTTACGAGTTATGTTCCCCTAGCAAAAAATTCTAGGTGGTGTTTACACAATTCGAATTTCCGACAATCGATCATTTTAACAAGAACATGACAATAGATCGTGACAACATGACATCGATGAAAATCACCAATGATAACAGTTACGACGTTTGGGCTTATATTGGTGTTTTACCAAATCGAAGAGTTGTTGAAAATGGAACTAAATCAAAAAATTTGCACTACAATCTCACTCTGGTTTCTTCGTTTTGTATTCGTTGGGTTAAAGAAGATCGTGCCTGGCAACTCGATTGCAAAATTGGCGAAGAGTCAACTCGTAATGGTCTTATTATTTGTCAGTGTACACATTTTTCGGTGATTAGTGGTTATTTTCAAAATTTGAACTCAATCGTTCAAGAAGTTGTGACAATTGAAGTGGATTTGGTGCTACAATCGTGCTATATTATTTTTATTACTGTTGCAGTGACTTATGCTATATTTTGTTGTTTCTTCTTCTTGACAATGTTCAGGACTTATAAGCAGGTGTTTTATCTTGCTGATAATGTTCTAGATGATCGATATGCCTATTTGATTATTGTCAGAACTGAAAACGTCCATCATGCTGGTACCACCTCCAAAATCACCATCAGACTCAAAGGGGATAAAAGGATAAGTGAGGTTGGTACCACTGCTGTTTTTTCCCCTTTTTTCTTGAATATTAGAGACCGGATTAAATTTTTTATTTAGGTATCAAAAAGCTTTTATTTATGTTTTAGTTGTCAAGTAGACAAGTAGTCAAGATATATATTTTTTTTAAATATTTAACCATATTTTTGAGCTCAAGAAATATACTCTTTTCCAACTGTTAAGCAATTTCTGAAAATTTTTTTTAATTCGTTTTTTTTTCTAAGATTTACTGCTAAAGTAAGTCTAAGAAGTACCTATTTCAGTCAAAAATGAAGATTTTCTGAGCAAAAAAAAAAACACTTTTTGCTGCCGAAAAGTCAGTTATTTTACAAAATTTTGTTCAACAGACCAAAAAGCATATTTAAATCGAAGACAACTGTATTTGTCTCTTTTGATGTTTGTTTTAGCACGTTTTTAAACATAAAATTCTTTTTTTTATGTTCTGTTGATATTTGATTTTTTTCAAAAACAATCCAAATAAAATAAGTATTTTACTCAAAAATGATGAGGTTTTGGCTTTTATCAAGCCTTTAAACATCTTTTTGAGACAAGTACTCCCTTTTTTGTCTTGAAATTGTGGAAATGTGCTGAAAGATCATTAGATTAGCTAACAATTGACGTTATTTTTGGCTTCTTCCAACTCTTTTTGCCAAAATTTTAGTTCTTTTGCAACATTTTCTCAAAGGAACTGAAAAAGATGCTTATTTGATCATTAGCAGTTACATTTGTTTTTTTATTTTTTAAGATGTCTGAACAATAAAAAAATTCCTGTTTTCTTCAAAATCTTCAAAATTGAAAACAGTGCAACCTTAGAATAGTTTAATGTACAACTAGTATATCCAACTGAAAAGTAGAAAAAATGTTAAGGATAATATTTAATAAAATGTTCAAAAAATGGTTTAATTTTTATAAAAAAATCTATGGTCCAATCTTAGAATCAAATTTAAAGGAGCATTAAGTTAAATGTTGTTTATAATGTGCTGGTTACTACGGATTTGTTGACAAACATTTCACATTCTAAACAACATTTAATTTAATGCTTCTTTATGAAACTTGCCATTAATTAATAAACAAAGAATTCCGAAAGCTGTATTTTCTTAGGATGGCAAATAATTCAAGTAGAATTTTTAATTTTTACTTAATTAATTTTTATGCCATTTTTACGGACTTTTGCACAAAACAACATTTAAGCCTCGCTTGTTTAAAATGACATAAATAATAATTTTGCAACAACTTAATACTAATGAATTTTATACAGAGAGAGTATGCTATTGTGAACTGTAACCAAAAAATGTAAGAATTATATTGTATTTATTTTTTAATTAAAATTAATTAAATAATTTAAAAAGTTATTAATACTAAGTCGCTGCAAAAATTTTAGGACAGGCGGTGCTAAAATGTTGTTTTGTGCAAAAAGTCCGTAAAAAATTGTTATTACTTAAGGATTTTTTGCTTAAAGCATAGAGACTGTAGTATTAATAAAATTTCGATTAAATTATTAGTAATTCTTATTTTATTAATATTAAAAAGTTAATATTTGATCAGTAGAATTAAAATATTTTTTTGAACACTTTATTAAACATTTTTGTTAACATCAATAATACTTCCATGACAGTTTATTGATAGTTTTCTTTTAACAATTAGTAATTCATTAATTACATCAAATCGCAATCAAATTAATTAATATTAAGACGCTGCAGAATTATTATTTCTTATGTCATTCTAGAACACCTAATGTTTAAATGTTTGGTGCAAAAAGTCCGAAAAAATTTTTTATTAAGAATTTCTTACTTACAGCATTATATACCATAGGTTCAAAAAGACTGCAGAATTAATAAAATTTCAGTTAATTAAGTTTTAATATTTTTTATTTTTTAAACACCTATTATTTTTTAATTAATTAATACTTATTTTCCAGAAGAATTAAAAAAACACTGTTTTGAACACTTTATTAAATATTTTCGTTATGATCAATAATACTTCCATGACAGTTTATTGATTGTTTTTTTTTAACAATCACTAATTCACTAATTAGTTAATTTCATAAAATCGCAATTAAATATTTGTGATTACAAAACTGGGCAAATAGTACATCTATTTAACTTTTAAGCGCGTTTTGAAAAAATATTTGCCAATAAACACGCTGAAATATTTATATTTCGATCTAAAACAATTTTTAGAATTGTTTATTTAATTTGTTTATGAAAAATTTATTTTTCTTCTGATATTTTGCAAAAACAATTCGAAAAACTACGTATTTTTGATGAAAATGACTTCTGCTTTTATCCAACGTTTAAGTATACATTTTTTAACTAAGTACGTACTTATTTCTGGAGAACTAATTAAGCGACTGAAAAAGTTAGAAATCAAAAAATCTAGAACTGCAAAGTAGGAACATTAAGAAATTGGAAAACTGAAATTGTAAGAAAGTGAAACCGCGAAAAACTAAAAAAATTAGGAAATGAATGTGAAATATGGGGAAACTAAGAAAATAAAATGCTGAAATACTAAGAAACTAAAAACTGTGTGATTGAAAGACTGGAAGCCTGAGAAACAAAAAAATTCGAGTTATAAAATTAAAAGGCTTCAAATTAAATTATCTGATGTATTGTTTTTTTAAACTGAATACTCTTACTAATGAAAAAATTGGAAAAACGTATTTTAAGTTGGGAAGTTTAAACATAATACTAAAAGCCAATTTAGGGAAAAACTAATATTTATTTCGAGTTTCGAGTGTTCAAGAAAAATTGTGGGTTGGGGAAGTTTCCAAAAATCCAATCTCTATTGATTATTTTCCTAGCCACATGTCCTCAACTATCCCGACCCAAAATTGCAACTTTTGCAAAACCAAAGTGAAGACATTTTCGTGTTAACAACAAATCGTCATCTTGGTGTTATCAAAGAAATCGAGTTGTGGTTCGATTGTAGCGGTTTCAACCCGTCTTGGTATCACATTTGTTGCAATTTTAACGTAAAATATGACACACTATTGTAGGTTTTGTCGCGATATTGTCATCTACGACATGCAAAAACGTATCCAAGTCTATTTCAAAGTGAAAACACGTTTCGCCGTTGATCAAAAAGGTGTTCACTACCTTTGTATTGCCCCAAGGGAAGAAAAAGGCACAAATCACATCCGAATTTGTAACCACTTCCATACGTGGATGCTATGGGCTGGAGAGACGAATTTTAGCTACGAAACGCGACTAACTGTTGTATTTTCCAACATTTTGATGATTTACATGTTTGTGTTGTTGTTCCTCGGCACTCCAACACTAACCCCTAAGGACTGTCTCGACAAATTCGAGAAATTTATTTTTGATTTTGATTTGTTGCTTCTGGCAATGCAGTGTGCGTTTTTGTCGTTTCTGGTTCACACACCTCTTGCTTGGACGTTTAGATTTTCACAAATCGAATTTAAAATCTTCGATACTGTGTACCAAAAATCGCACAGATTCTCGGCTTATTGCAGGTGAGTAGGTACAGGGTGGTGCATTTTGTATGCCTGAATAGAAAATCTCCGAAACTAAGAGATTTAGAGAAAAACGAGTGATACCTTCTGGAGTCCGTTTTTTGTGAAAATTATTTTGGTCAAAACCACATCCCGCTATCGTCTTTTGTTTTCGACTTATAAACAAAAGTTGACATTTTAGCGAAATCTTATAAAATTCATATCTTTAACTTTTTTACAGAAAATCTAATAATGTTATCAGAGGCTTTTTTTTAATCATTCATTTAACTGTAATAACATAAAATTGTATTTTTTTAAATAGAAATCATAGTTGGGTATGACATTTTCGAAAAGCTTATTTTTTCTGAACTGAAAACAATATAAATACTGTTTGATGCTTTTATATTTTATATTTTATATTTTTTATATTTTAATATTCTAAATATTTGAAAGTAGTTGGCCGTGGAAAAATTATTTCACATAAAAGAAATTTTGTGAACGGTTATTAGAGTTAAAAATGTGAAATTATAAAAATAAACTATGTTAATAAAATTGTACTGACAGGCTATCATACAATTAATAAGATTTTTCCGACATTTCATGTTTAATTAGAAAATGGAATGGCACTGTAAGCTTGCCATTTTAAATCTAAAAACAAATAATTTTTATTAATCGCAAAACATTTGATCTAATAATAGTAATTTATTATGCTGTTTTTGAATTAATTGGAATTTAAAAAATCATTAAATTATAAATACTTGTTGGGTAATATATTTTTTACAGTTTTCATTGAAAAACCAAAATTATTTCATGGCCTACTATAAAGAAAAAGCGAAATGTTATAACATGAGATCGGAAATAAACTCAATTAGAGCAAGCTGTGCCTGCAGAACTTTAGCCATATTTTAGCCGTTTATTTACGGCCGCACTTTTGAAGTTATGTTGTCTTATGTTGGTTTTACACAGCATATGATGTGGCTAAAGTTACACTTCACCTTCAAGGCTTGCTCTAATTGAGTATATTTTCCATCTCATGTTATATTTTTTTAAATACAAAAGTAACGCATAAAATTCTTATCTTTATTAATGGTCATTTTATGTCAGGTCAACTTTATTTTTTTTAATGATAGATATGTTTTGAGTTGGCAACATTGATTAAATTTGTCTAGCTGAATAATGTTAAAACAGAAAGTGTGAAAATAAATACTGACTCAGTGAGTTTTTGCAAATCTAAGCTTTGTATGTCTATTGTTTAATGTTGCCAACTTAATTTTCACCAAGATTTGGATTGTATCAGTTAAATGTTACGTAATAGTTGTAAAAATAATTGAATTAGATTTAATTAATCTAAAATTTTTGATTAGTGTCCCATGATTTAAAAAAAAATGCAAAATTTTGCTGTGTTTTGAGTTGGCAACATTGATTCAACTGACATTTGATGTTTTTTGATAATGATGTTAACTTAATTTGAAAATCATAGATTATCTTTATGAAATCTTTAATAAAAAACTGACCAATGAAAACGACTTCTAAATATGTTTCAAAGCTGAATTTGGACATTTAGAAAATAATTTGGTAACACTGAATAATGTTAAGACAGAAAGTGTGAAAGTAAGTAACTGACTCAGTTGACTTGAGTTTTTATAAATCCAAGCTTTATTGTATGTGTTGTCACTATATTGTTCAATATTGCCAACTTAATTTCCGTCAAGTTATAGATTATTTCAGTTAAATGTTATGTAATATTTGCAAAAATAATTGAATTACGAGTATGATTTGAAAAAAATTAAGTGTTTTTTTTCACTAAAGATAAATTTTTCAAATTGGATAATAATGAAAGGATGTAAAATTAACTTGTGTGAATATATCGGGCTTTCTTGTCTTGATTGCCAATTCAGAATTGCATGCTATTTTAATAATCAAGAATTGAATTTCTGATTAAATGACCTGTCTCTTAAGTTGGCAACATTGTAGTAAACTGATACGACACTTTAGATTTTCTGATAATGTTGCCAACTTAACTCTGAGGTCTGGGTTTGTTAATG
This sequence comes from Tribolium freemani, assembly GCA_939628115.1. Taxonomy (NCBI): domain Eukaryota; kingdom Metazoa; phylum Arthropoda; class Insecta; order Coleoptera; family Tenebrionidae; genus Tribolium; species Tribolium freemani. Next base: position 38,951,266 of record OW626785.1, read on the forward strand.
AGAAATTTAATTAAGACATTTAACAAATTTATTTAAACTTATTGTCTCCAAAATTTTCAAAGTTAAATTTGGACACTTCAACATTGAATACATAATGTTAAAATAGAAAGTGTGAAAGTAAATAATTGAGTTAGTTGACTTGATTTTTTTAAATCCAAGCTTTGATTGTCTATTGTTCAATATTGCCAACTTAATTTTCACCAAGATTTAGATTTTTTCAGTTAAGTGTTACGTAATATTTGAATTAATAATTAAAAATTGAAATAGATTTGAAAAAAATTGAATAGTTGCATGCCATTTTAATAAATAAGTTGAATTTCTGATTAAGTGTCCTATTACTTGAGTTGGCAACATTGTAAACAACTTTCCTGATAATGTTGCCAACTCAACTCCAGGGTCTGGGCTTTTCTAATAAAAGTTTTAATTAAAATGTTAGATAACTTTATTTAAACTTATTATCTCCGAAAATTTCCAAAGCTGAATAAGGACACAAGCTCACTTGAAAGTATGTTTACATTTTATGCACTTAAAACTTATACCTTCTATTCTTTGTTGTTCAATGTTGCCAACTTTATTTTATGTTGTGTAATGTACTATTGTTCAATGATCTTATGTTATATTTTTTTAAATACAAAAGTAATGTACAAAATTCATATCTTTATTAATAGTCACTTTTAAAAAAAATTCTCGAACAGGTCAACTTTATTTTTTTTAATGATAGATATATTTTGGCATAATAGTGACATTTGTAATATCATGCGTTTTTGAGTTCAAACGTCATTTTAAATTTTTTTAAATGACAACCGACATTTTTGTTTACTGTTTTAAATACTACAAATCTTTATCTTTCTGATAATAAGAAAAAAAAATTAATGAAATTTCAAATAAAAAAACATAATTTAATAAAATAAAAAAGTATCGACAATTAAACTCAGAAGCTTTATCTTTTTGTTTTTGTTATTTGTTGTTTGTTCTTGCCTTATTTTATAAAAGTCAATTGTTTTTTATGTTTTTTTTAATAATTAGCATGAAAACACTTAATATGAAGCCTAAACACAAGAAACTTAACAAAGAACAAAAAGATAGGGCTCATTGTATAAAACTTTCAATAACATTTTTTTAATTAATTTATTTTATTTTCTTCTTTTTTTAATTTACTTTGCTTTGTTTTTTGTTTTTTTTATACTATCGAAAACGGTAATCAAAAATGTCGGTTTACATTAAAAAAAATTAAAAATGAGGTAATTACTCATAAACGAATGACGTCATAAATGTCAGTATGGTGTCAAAATGTAGCATTTAAAAAAATAAAATTGACCTGTTCGAGGATTTTTTTGACAAATGACTAATAACAAAGATATGACATTTGTGCGTTACTTTTGGTTCAGTCTGTATTTATTACACAAATAGACATACCAGATTAGAAAAAAATACGATTTTCAAAAATATCACAGCCGCCTTTGATTTAATAAAAAAAACATACAACTTTATGTCAGCTAAGCATTTGGTTAAAAAAAATCGCTGATAACATAATATAAACCTCTTAGATTCGGACATCCAAAATGCACAACTCTGTACAATATGATGTTTTAACTCACATTTTGGTTTTCCTTAGGGCTTTGTTGTGCATTTTTATTACACTGTCGACTTCGTTTTTGATTATTTATGGATTTTGGGTGCCGTTTAATTTTAGTTTGGTTTGGCTGGTGACTAGTTTAGTGGCTTGTGTTTTCTCGATTGCGGTGATTGAGAATATTTTTATTATAATACAGACGTCCATCTGCAAATTTAAACTGGTAACAAGTTTAAAAATCAGTCAAAAGTGTAGCAAAATTATTTCAGAGAGTTTCCTTTGGTAAAAAATTTAACGCAATCCTTCGTAACATTGAAACACAGAGACTGTATCTGTACAAACGTTTTAACGAGTCACTTTTTCGCCCCCTGTTGCAGCATTTGTACACACCTTTGAATGCCGGCCAATTGATTGTAAAATTTTAGTAAATTTGGTGGGAAATTAGCACTTAATTTCAGAGACGACGAATTGTGGTCGAGCTTCGCAAAAGCATTTATGAAGATTTGCAAGACCTGTTCATGTACTCGATTTACAACGTTATCCTTTACATGTTCATTCTAGTCTATCATGGCACTTTAGCAACAATCAGTAAGAGCGAAATCGAGAGCATGGTCCAGGGGGAACACAGTCGAACTTTAAAATTTTCCAACATCGAATCAATTCCTGAGTAATTTAATTCGTACTTAGTTTAAACAATTCGAAAAACAATTTTTACAGTCTTTATCGATATATTAACACCACTTTGATTGAAATAATGCATCCAACGAGTTGGTACACAAATTTCACCATTCCGCCCAATGGAATAATGATCGATAATGCGAATAAAGTGATTGGGGTTGCAAGAATTCGTCAACATCGTATTGCAGCAAATGCGTGTGAAGTTCCGGCTCAAATGAATTTTTTAAATATGTCTTGTCAGCCGGAATTTTCGTTTCAAGATGAAGAAACGGGAGATTTTCTGCCCAAATGGACAATATCCACAGCGGGGGCGGAGTATGACAGACTGAAGAAGATTTGGAAATATGCCACAGAAACTGAAACAGAGACCTGGGGGACTGTAGGTAATACGAAATAATAAAATCGTTGTTTGTACACAATACAATGTGGAATTTGGCTCCAAAGACACTTTGAAAATGAGTTGGCAACATTGCCAACTAGACACATTAAACCGAAAATAAAAATCAAGACATTGCTTTCAATAAAATTTTGAAATTGAGTTGGCAACCTGAATAAACTGACAAGTTGTTGCCAATTTAACAGCTTGATAATTTAGCTAAATCACAAAAACAAGTCTATAACTTGTTTCTAATTTTTTCAAGCCTTATTTTGAAAATAAGTTGGCAACATTGTGACGTTGAAGATAGCTCACTATATTTATATTTTTTATTACTTCATTGTTCAATGTTGCCAACTTAATGTCGTGTCGGAAATTACTTTAAAATCAGACATTTAATTCAATGTATGGTTATCTAATGAATAATGACAGGAATTATTTTAGATTTTGGGTTATTACAGTTACTTGATGCATGAAAGTATAAATTATGAAAGATAATTAAAAGATAATTGAATTGCCATTTCTAAAATCAAGCGTCCAATTAAATTTTTGATTAAAGTAAGCTAGATTTGAAGTTGGCAACATTTTTTTATTGTTGATAATGTTGCCAATTTAGTTTCTAGACCTAGAGGCCACTTTGGTTACGAAATCAAGTTTATCTAAACTTGTTTCTAATTTTCTCAGGGCGGAAACTGGACACATATTACTTGAAAATAAGTTGGCAACATTGAAAAACGTTGAGACAAAAAGTATAAAATAATTGACTGAAATTATTCAGTTTTTATCCAAGTTTTATAATTTTTATTACTCTGTTCCTCAATAGTTATTGCCAATTTAATTTTATGTCACAAACCACTTTACTCAAACATTTAATTAGTTATCTAAGGACAGAGATTATTTTGGATTAAATTATGAAAAGATAATAATTGCTGCAAAATGAGGTTAGATCATGCCAAGATAATAATTGCTATTTAAAAATCCTTTTTTTATTTTAATTATTGTTAAATTTCTGATTAGAGTGACTCATGTTTAAAAAAAATACAAAATTTTCCTATGTTTTGAGTTGGCAACATTGATTTAACTGACACTTTATATTTTTTGATAATGATGGAAACTTAATTTCAAAATCATAGACTATTTTTATGAAATCTTTAATAAAATAAGCTGAGCATTGAAAACAACTGCATATAAATTTGTCTAGCTGAATTTAGACACTTAGAAAATAATTTGGCAACATTGAATAATGTTAAAACAGAAAATGTGAAAATAAATACTGACTCAGTTGACTTGAGTTTTTACAAATCCAAGCTTTGTATGTCTATTGTTTAATGTTGCCAACTTAATTTTCACCAAGATTTGGATTATTTCAGTTAAATGTTACGTAATAGTTGTAAAAATAATTGAATTAGATTTAATTACTGTAAAATTTTTGATTAGAGTGTCCCATGATTTAAAATATATGGCAAAATTTTGCTATGTTTTGAGTTGGCAACATTTATTCAACTGGCATTTGATGTCTTTTGATAATAATGTGAACTTAATTTGAAAATCATTGATTATCTTTATGAAATCTTTAATAAAAAACTGACCAATGAAAACAACTTCTAAATGTTTCAAAGCTGAATTTGGACATTTAGAAAATAATTTGGTAACACTGAATAATGTTAAGACAGAAAGTGTGAAAGTAAATAACTGACTCAGTTGACTTGAGTTTTTATAAATCCAAGCTTTATTGTATGTGTTGTCACTACATATTGTTCAATATTACCAACTTAATTTCCGTCAAGTTATAGATTATTTCAGTTAAATGTTACGTAATATTTACAAAAATAATTGAATTACGAGTATGATTTGAAAAAAATTAAGTGTTTTCTTTATCTAAAGATAAATTTTTGAAATTGGATTATAATGAAAGGATGTAAAATTAACTTGTGTGAATGTATCGAGCTTTTCTTGTCTTGATTGCCAACTCAGAATTGCATGCTATTTTAATAGTCAAGCGTTGAATTTCTGATTAAATGACCTATCTCTTGAGTTGGCAACATTGTAGACTGATACGACACTTTAGATTTTCTGATAATGTTGCCAATTTAACTCTAAGGTCTGGGCTTTTTTAATGAAAAATTTAATTAAGACATTTAACAAATTTATTTAAACTTATTGTCTCCAAAATTTTTAAAGCTAAATGTGGACACTTCAACATTGAATAATGCTAAGACAGAAAGTGTGAAAGTTAATAACTGACTTAGTTAACCTGAATTTTCTAAATCCAAGTTTTGATTGTCTATTGTTCAATGTTGCCAACTTAATTTCCACCAAGATTAAGATTATTTCAGTTAAGTGTTACGTAATATTTGAATTCATAATTAATAATTGAAATAGATTTGAAAAAAATTGAATAATTGCATGCCATTTTAGTAAATAAGATGAATTTCTGATTAAGTGTCCTATTACTTGAGTTGGCAACATTGGAAACAACTTCTCTGATAATGTTGCCAACTCAGTTTCAAGGTCCGGGCTTTTCTAATCAAAACTTTAATTAAAATACTACACAACTTTATTTGAACTTATTATCTCCGAAAATTTCCAAAGCTGAATAGGGACACAAGCTCACTTGAAAGTAGGTTTACATTTTTAAGCACTCAAACCTTATACCTTTTATTCTTTGTTGTTCAATATTGCCAATTTATTTTTATGTTGTGTTTTGAACAAAAATGTACTATTGTTCTCTGAAACTAGTAATAGGAATAATAAATTGGCAATATTGCCAACTCAGACGCCTGATTTATTTTTAAGTGCCATAACTTTAAAAATGAGTTGACTTGAGTTTTTACAAATCCAAGCTTTGTATGTCTGTTGTTTAATGTTGCCAACTTAATTTTCACCAATATTTGGATTATTTTAGTTTAATGTTTAATGTAATAGTTGTAAAAATAATTGAATTAGATTTAATTACTGTAAAATTTTTGATTAGAGTGTCCCATGATTTAAAATATATGGCAAAATTTTGCTATGTTTTGAGTTGGCAACATTTATTCAACTGGCATTTGATGTCTTTTGATAATAATGTGAACTTAATTTGAAAATCATTGATTATCTTTATGAAATCTTTAATAAAAAACTTACCAATGAAACTACTTCTAAATGTTTCAAAGCTGAATCTGGAGATTTAGAAAATAATTTCTTAACACTGAATAATGTTAAGACAGAAAGTGTGAAAGTAAATAACTGACTCAGTTGACTTGAGTTTTTATAAATCCAAGCTTTATTGTATGTGTTGTCACTATATATTGTTCAATATTGCCAACTTAATTTCCGTCAAGTTATAGATTATTTCAGTTAAATGTTACGTAATATTTGCAAAAATAATTGAATTACGAGTATGATTTGAAAAAAATTAAGTGTTTTCTTTATCTAAAGATAAATTTTTGAAATTGGATTATAATGAAAGGATGTAAAATTAACTTGTGTGAATGTATCGAGCTTTCTTGTCTTGATTGCCAACTCAGAATTGCATGCTATTTTAATAGTCAAGCGTTGAATTTCTGATTAAATGACCTATCTCTTGAGTTGGCAACATTGTAGACTGATACGACACTTTAGATTTTCTGATAATGTTGCCAACTTAACTCTGAAGTCTGGGTTTTGTTAATGAGAAATTTAATTAAGACATTTAACGAATTCATTTAAACTTATTGTCTCCAAATTTAGGACACTTAGAAAATAATGTGTCAACATTGAATAATGTTAAGACAGAAAGTGTGAAAGTAAATAACTGACTTAGTTGACGTGAATTTTTTAAATCCAAGCTTTGATTGTCTATTGTTCAATATTGCCAACCTAATTTCCACCAAGATTTAGATTATTTCAGTTAAGTGTTACGTAATATTTGAATTAATAATTAATAATTGAAATAGATTTGAAAAAAATTGAATAATTGCATGCCATTTTAATAAATAAGTTGAATTTCTTGCAACATTGTAAACAACTTCTCTGATAATGTTGCCAACTCAACACCAAAGTCCCGGCTTTTCTAATAAAAAATTTAAATATAGGGACACAAGTTCACACGAAAGTAAGTTTACATTTTTAAGCACTCAAACCTTATACCTTTTATTCTTTGTTGTTCAATGTTGCCAATTTAATTTTATGTTGTATTTTGAACAAAAATATACTATTGTTCGATGAAATTAGTAATAGGAATAATAAATTGGCAATATTGCCAACTCAGACGCCTGATTTTTTTCTACTTTAAAAATGAGTTGGCAACGGTGAGTTGCCAACTTAATATTAATTCTTGTTTCCAAGGCTGGATAGCGACGTACAGTGGCGGCGGTTATGTAGCATTTCTCGGCCGCACACTTCGCAACTCTTACGCAAATTTTAAAAAATTCTTCGATCTGAAATGGATCGACCACCAAACCAGAAGCATCTTTATCGAATTTTTAACCTACAACGCCAACTATAACGTTTTCGTTGCTGTTAATCTACTGTTTGAACAAAGTGCGACTGGATACACATCGAAAATCCTCCAAGTACGAACAATTTCGCCAAAATTAGTCAAAACAAAACAATTTCCAGATTAACGTCGTTCGAATGCTATACACCCAGAACGAAGTCGAAATCCAGAATATGGTTTATTTCGTTCTCTTCCTCTTCTGGGTCAGCATGCTCAACATTAAGCTGGTGTTCGACATTGTGAAAAACCTCACCGATTTCTACAAGAAATTCTGGTTGATGGTTGATGTGGTTATCAATTTTATGAGTCTTTTGAGCATTTCCATGTTTATTTTGCGGATCAAGATGGTACAGCGTTATCTCAACTCGTTGGAAGCGGTGAAACATAACGATTTCATTAGCTATTTCAACATGTTGTATTTGGAGGAGTTTTTGACTTATTTTGTTGGTGTTTTGGTGTGTTTTGCCACCGCCAGGTTGTGGAAGTTTCTCAGATTTGGACAGTTTTTCCGAATTATGGAACGCACTCTTGCCATGGCTGCTGTGCCTCTGGGAGCAGTGACTTTTGCCTTTGGGGTGATAATCACAGCTTTTGCCTTTGTTGGAATCATAATTTTCGATAATGAGTTTGTTGATTTGTCGTTTTTTGTTAAAATTGTCGCCACTCTTATTCAGCTTTCCTTAAAGCCTGATCAATTCGATTTGATGAAGTTCATCACTTTTAAATTGGCCTATGTCTACTTTTCTTTGTATTTGATTATCATGCAAGTGATTCTTTTGGTTTACATCACTGTTATTATAATGGCTTATGTGAAGGCGCGTTTGGAGTTGTCCTGTGTTCCAGACAGGTACACTGTCAAGGACTACGTCAAGGAACACTCTGAATATATCCCGATTTATTTCAAAAGTTTAATCGCTCGTTTACGAGCTGGGGGTTCTGAAGAGCCTCCTTTGACCCCCAAAGCTGACGAATTTCGCTACGCGAATTGTGTGGGGGTTCCCAAAAATCGGCTCAAATCTATGAGGTTTATCGTTTCGTGCATTTTTCGCAACCTGAGGGAAAAGGAGGAGGATCAGAGGGTTTTGACCGATCACGAAACGGCTCTGATGCTAGGAGTTTGCAATACGTTTGTGTTGAAAAGTAGTGAGGATGATGAACAGGAACTCTTCTTCAAGGGGCATTTCGAAGGCCAGAACATACAGCTAGTGGATGAGAAAAGGATTGATAAGATTGCAGCTTTTGTGGATATCATGTTTGAGGACAGCAGGCCTGACTTTGGACACCTTGCGGCAACTGAATCGGAGAGAACTCTAATAGATTGTTGCAAACTGGCCAAAAGGCAAAATGAGACTTTGCGCAAGTGTACTTTGCGGTTGAAGTTGGTGGAGTTTAAGATGGGTGAAGTTGATAAGCTTGTGAATGGGTTTGTTCAAGATGTTAGGCGAGCTTTTTGAATTGTTGTTTTTGGTTCAAGTATTTGTTGAATAAAAAGGTTTTCGTTATGAGAGTTATTGTTTAAAAAAACAAGAAATTTTTTTTCTTTTTTTTTCTTTCTTATTATATGTATTTTCAATTACGGCAAAACTATTCGAAAAAGTGCAACTATTTTGACTTTGACTTATGTAGAATGATTCGGGGAATCGATTGGCGTTGAGAAAATTGCCAAATTTCTAATAATTTTTTAGTTATGATTTTTTTAATTTTACTTATTTTTTCTTTTATTTGCAATTTTGTCGAAAATATTAGTCAGGAGAACAATAATCTTTTTTGAAAACGATAGATAATTTAAAGAGCTTTCCAACGATAATACACTTCATAGGGTTATCTCTAACAGTTCCGGAGTTATTGCTCGATAAATGTTCCGGGTACCCGGAATCGACCAAAATCTTGACAAAAATTGGAAAAATAAACATTTTAAAAAACGAACCTATTGACTTTTTTTCTACTTCTAACAAATCCAGAGGCTTGTAAAGGCATAGAAAAGTCCATAAAACTTTGCTAGAGTAAGTTAAAAAAAAATTTTTTTTTTCATTTTTTCCTTGACCATTATAATTTTAACCAAAAAAATTCAAAATTTTAAATCTCGTGAAAAGCTGGTATAATACGAAAAATGAGCCGCAGAATTCACTGGAATAAACCGTTTTGCTTTACGACTTTTAGTTTTTGAGTTACGAATTTTTTTGTTGAAGTTAAATTTTTTTATTTTCTCTATTACGGCTAAACTATTCGAAAAAGTGGCACTATTTTAATCCCTACCTATGCAAAATGATCCGGGGAATCGATTGGCGTCGAGAAAATCGGCAAATTCCTAATAGTTTTTTAGTTATGAATTTTTTAAAATTTTACCTATTTTTCTTTTTACCTGCAATTTTCTCGAAAAGTATTAGTCGTAGAACAATAATCTTTTTTGAAAATGATAGACAATTAAAAGAGCTTTCCAACGATAATAAACTTCATGGGGTTATCCCTAATAGTTCTGGAATTATTGCTCGATAAATTTTCCGGGTACCGGAAATCGACAAAATCGCGACCAAAATTGCAAAAATCAAAATTTTTAAAATCGAACCTAGAGACTGTTTTTCTACTTTTAACAACTCTAGAGGGTCGTATAAGCATAGAAAAGTCCATAAAACTTTGATAGAGGGAGTTAAAAAATTTTTTTTTTCATTTTTGTGAAGGTAAGTGCCTGGACCATTTTTTTTTAGCAAAAAAATTCAAAATTTTAAATCTCATGAAAAGCTGATATAATACGTAGAATGAGCCGCAGAATTCACTGGAACAAACCGTTTTGCTCTACGACTTTTAGTTTTTTAGTCACGAATTTTTTTGATGAAGAATAAAGTACCAGTATGCATTAGGCTACCCTAATTTTAAGCAAAAAATTTCAAATTTTTAAATCTTGTAAAAAACCGTTATAATATGTAAAATGAGCCGTAGAATTCACTGGAAGAAACCGTTTTGCTCTACGACTTTTAGTTTTTAAGTTATGAATTTTTTTAGTGTTAAAATTTAAATGCCTCTGTACCCGGAACCGTTGCCCGGAGCGACTCCGGGTTTCGACGAGAAAATAGAGAATTTCAAGCGCTATCCGATGCTTTATTGATTTTTGCTCTAAATCTTATAGTTTGCGAGAAAAACGCAAAAAAAGGTTGCCATTTTCACTTTTTTCTAATTTTTAAACGCCGATTACGGCGTAACTATTAGAGTTAGCGAAAAACGGTAAAAACGATTAGAACCGGTAACAAATTTTTCAATTTTTTTATTTTCTCAATTACGTGAAAACTATTCGAAAATGTGGGACTATTTTGATCTAAGCCTATGTAAAATGATCCGGAGAATCGATTGGTGCCGAGAAAATCGCCAAATTCCCAATAGTTTTTTAGTTATGAATTTTTTTAAATTTGACTTAGTTTTCCATTTTTTATAAATTTTCTCGAAAACTATAAGTCCGAGAACAATATTTTTTTTTTGAAAAAGATAGATAATTAGAAGAGCTTTCCAACGATAATAAACTTCATGGGGATATCTCTAATAGTTCCGGAGTTATTGCTCGATAAATGTTTCGGGTACCCGGAATCAGGGATGGGCGTGTCAACAATACAAGGTAGACAATTCAATTGTTGACCTGTCAACAATTACGTCGACGTCGATATTTAAAGTGATGTCAACAATGTCAACTATGTCAACAATACAGAAATAATAAATTTTGACATTAAACTGGTATTTGACTATGAAATTGGTGTATAATTGTTAAAAATAAAACTTAAAGGTATGATGAAAACTTTTTTAAAACATAAAATATGTGATAGAAAAATAAATAAATAAAAATAAAATTCTCGAAAAACTGTAACAAGAAAGCAAAACAAATTAGTCTCTTTTTTCTTCTGTTTTCACGCTTCACTCTTCATCTTTAGCCTCTTCGTCTTTGTTCTCAAAAGAAGTTTTTCTTTAAAAGAAAATGTGATATAAAACACAACATAACCTCAAATTTTCATTGTCGACCTATTGTTGACATTGCTGACACTGTTGACATTGTAGACATTGTCGACGCAATTGTTGACACGTCGTGTAGACAATCAAAGTCGACGTGTCAACGCCCATCCCTGCCCGGAATCGGCCAAAATGTTGACAAAAATTGCAAAAATTAAAATTTTTAAAATCGAATCTATTGACTTTTTTTCTCATTTAAACAACTCCAGAGGGTTGTAAAAGCATAGAAAAGTTCATAAAACTTTTTTTATGAAGGTAAGTTGGCAGTTGGCAACCTATTAGAGTTAGCGAAAAATTGCAAACTCCATTATAATTTCTGGCTGTGAAAATACAAATTTTAGTTTTATTTAAAACTTCCAAAATATGTGTAGAACAGAAGAACTTATAATTGAATTTTTGTAAAATGTAGTACAGTTTGTTTATAATAATTGTTAATTGTTTATAAATTATTATTTGAACTGTTGGAGATCACGTGTGTATGCAAAATTACAGCTCGTTCGGGTTACAGGAACTTTCGCAAATTCGACTTAAAAAAAGTGAAACACACAGACAAATGAAAGTTTCTAATAGAAAATAAAACAAGCGGTATCTATCTCTATCATAAAATAACGTATATTTTTAATAATATAAATACACACAAATTGCCTATGACTATGACAGCATGTCGTCATTTATCTAAAAGGTAGAAAAGTTAGTAATGAAAATATTTACATCACTAGTGACTACTGGATGAGTTCAGAATTGGAACCTAACAATAATAATGAGAAAAAAACTACTAGAAAAATACATATTTCGATAAATCCATGGCACTCGTTATTGTCATACTGCTCTAAATAATAAATTGTACTCACAACTAAATTCAATACTTGATCTCCCCCCGTTCCTACCCCTTTTGTTTTCAACATCATCATAAATTTCTGATTGTTTCCTACAAATGACTAGCAATAAGTTACTTGCATCAGAATCTACACTACAGTAAAAAACAAAGGCACTAGCTCCCCCCTCAAGGCTTCCTTTCCCCGTCATTGGGCGGCCTCTCCGTCGATTTATTCGACTGGTTGAGCAAAATCTGATTCTGATTGGCCAACTCCTCCACTCGACTCCTCAACTCCTCAATTTCCGACGCCAACTTCGTCAGCTGCTTCTCCTGCTTCACTGGGTCGATTTTCGGCTCCTCCATCCGGTACTGGTCGTTCTGGTGCAGGTCCACTTGCTGTGTCTTGCTGGCGGAGTCCTCCAGGTTGTTTTTGTGGGGGATGGAGAGCTGGATGGCCTCGTAGGCGGAGGTTTTGAACATGGGTTTGAGCTGGTTGTTGGGTTCGGCTTGGCTGGCGATGGCAGCAGGGAGGGAAGGGGTGGTTTCGGGGATGTAGCCCAGGAAGGCGTTGGGCTTGCTGGTGACGGGCTGCTCACTCATGGGAGGGCAATGGGACACTCCGTAGATTCGGGTGTGGTTGATTTCCATCGAAGACATGATTTCAGGAAGGGCGGCATCACACAAAATTGGGTTGTCTGCAAGAAAATTGCAAAAAATTATTTTTTTTTTTATATTAACTATAGTTTTAAAATGCCCCAGAGCAGGTTAAGCTAGCTTATAATGCCTAAAGTTTTGCAAATGCCCCAAAAAGTAATGGTAAAATAATGTTATAACACTTGTAGAATGCCTTATACTGTTTTAGAGTAAGTTAAAATGTCTGAAAAATGGTTAAACAAATGCCTCAGTCAATGATACAAACTGAGATCATGTAAAATGCCTACAACTACACATTATAATGCCTTAGAAATCCTTAGATAAACTTAAAAGTTAGAACCACGTAAATAATTCTAAAAATTTCTACGTCGTTTTAAAATGCCTTATACCGATTTAGAATGCCCTAAACATTTGTAAAAAGTTTCTAAATCAATAACATACAATTTCCTATAGATCTAGCAAGTATAGCAAGTAGTACTATACCGTTCTAAAAATGCCTTTTGTAGTTACAAAGTATGCCCAAAAGTGCGTCTTTTAAATGTCCAAGAGCACCCCTAACAGCCAAAAATAATGTAAGATTTCTTAAATACTGCTTTAAAATGCCCTATACCACAATAAATTAGCTTCAAATGCCTCAAAAAGTTCCAAAACCATTGCAAACAATGTCATAAATAAAATAAATAGTAAAAAAAATGTCCTAAAACTGCTCAATTGCGTGTTAATAAAGTAGGTAAGAAAAAATGCCTAATAATTGCTCTAAAATCCTAAAATTTTTTAAAATAGTTTAAGACACCTGATAAATGAAAATGCCTAAAAACTGAGATAATGTAAAAAAATGCCTTATACCGTTTTAGAGTAAGTTAAAATGTCTGAAAAATGGTTAAACAAATGCCTCAGTTAATGATAGAAACTGAGATCACGTAAAATGCCTACAAATACACATTATAATGCCTTAGAAATCCTTAGATAAACTTAGAAGTTAGAACCACGTAAATAATTCTAAAAATTTCTACGTCGTTTCAAAATGCCTTATACCGTTTTAGAGTAAGTTAAAATGTTTAAAAAATGGTTAAACAAATGCCTCAGTTAATGATAGAAACTGAGATCACGTAAAATGCCTACAAATACACATTATAATGCCTTAGAAATCCTTAGATAAACTTAGAAGTTAGAACCACGTAAATAATTCTAAAAATTTCTACGTCGTTTCAAAATGCCTTATACCGATTTAGAATGCCCTAAACATTTGTAAAAAGTTTCTAAATCAATAACATACAATTTCCCATAGATCTAGCAAGTATAGCAAGTAGTACTATACGGTTATAAAAATGCCTTTTGTAGTTAGAAAGTATGTCTTTTAAATGGCCAAGAGCACACTTAACTGTCAAAAATAATGCAAGATTCCTTAAATACTGCTGTAAAATGCCCTGTACCAAAATAAATTAGCTTCAAATGCCTCAAGAATAAGTTCCAAAACCATTGCAAACAATGTCATAAATAAGATAAATAGTTAAAAAATGTCCTAAAACTGCTCAATTGCGTGTTAATAAAGTAGGTAAAAAAAATGGCTAATAATTGCTCCAAAATCCTAAGATTTTCTAAAATAGTTTAAGATACCTGATAAATGAAAATGCCTAAAAACTGAGATAATGTAAAAAAATGCCTTATACCGTTTTAGAGTAAGTTAAAATGTTTGAAAAATGGTTAAACAAATGCCTCAGTTAATGATAGAAACTGAGATCACGTAAAATACCTACAAATACACATTATAATGCCTTAGAAATCCTTAGATAAACTTAGAAGTTAGAACCACGTAAATAATTCTAAAAATTTCTACGTCGTTTCAAAATGCCTTATACCGTTTTAGAGTAAGTTAAAATGTTTAAAAAATGGTTAAACAAATGCCTCAGTTAATGATAGAAACTGAGATCACGTAAAATGCCTACAAATACACATTATAATGCCTTAGAAATCCTTAGATAAACTTAGAAGTTAGAACCACGTAAATAATTCTAAAAATTTCTACGTCGTTTCAAAATGGCTTATACCGATTTAGAATGCCCTAAACATTTGTAAAAAGTTTCTAAATCAATAACATACAATTTCCTATAGATCTAGCAAGTATAGCAAATAGTACTATACGGTTATAAAAATGCCTTTTGTAGTTAGAAAGTATGTCTTTTAAATGGCCAAGAGCACACTTAACTGTCAAAAATAATGCAAGATTCCTTAAATACTGCTGTAAAATGCCCTATACCAAAATAAACTAGCTTCAAATGCCTCAAGAATAAGTTCCAAAACCATTGCAAACAATGTCATAAATAAAATAAATAGTAAAAAAACGTCCTAAAACTGCTCAATTGAATGTTAATAAAGTAAGTAAGAAAAAATGCCTAATAATTGCTCCAAAGTCCTAAAATTTTCTAAAATAGTTAATAAAATAAAATAAAATGTAAAATATAAAAGATACATGATAAATGAAAATGCTTAAAAACTGAGATAATGTAAAATGACTACCACTATACATTATAATGCCTTCTGTATCGTTTTAAAATGCCCCACACCGTTCTAGAATACTTATCGTACTGGTAAAAAATTTTTGAAAAGTAGAAAACTTATAATGCAAATCATTAAGTGGCTTTACAGATCTAGCAAGTTAATATACGGTTTTAAAAATGCCTCCTATCGCAAACTATGCCCGAAAATGTCGTAAAAATACTGCAAGGAAGGTTAAAAAAAGTTCAAAAACCATAGCACACCATGTAACTAATAATAAAATGCCCTTGAACTGCCAGAATGCTTGTTAAAATGAAA
Organism: Tribolium freemani; assembly: GCA_939628115.1. Lineage (NCBI taxonomy): Eukaryota > Metazoa > Arthropoda > Insecta > Coleoptera > Tenebrionidae > Tribolium > Tribolium freemani. The sequence continues at coordinate 38,966,627 of OW626785.1, forward strand.
TTAGAAAAGAGCCTTATAATGCTCTAAATTACATAACTCTACACCAATGATTTACACCGTTCAAAATTTTCTAAACCGATCTAAATTACGTTAGATAGTTCTAGTATTGTTGAAAGTGCCTAACATCTGTAAGCATAAAATGCCCACAACTATACATTATAATGCCAAAAACTTTTAAAAGTTTACTTACTACAAAAGATAATGCCCCAAACCATTCGTTAAGTAAGTGGCTCTACAGATCTAGGAAGTTAACATACGGTTCTAAAAATGCCAGAGTAAGCTCGAAAATGTCGTAAAAATGCTGCAATTAGGTAATAATAAGGTTGAAAATCGCTTTTTAAATGTCCGAAAAATGTCTTACACCAGTCTAAGTTAGCTTAGAATAATGCCTCCAAAAATTGAAAAACCATATAGCACACCATCCCAACTAATGAGAAAATGCCCTAAAACTGCCCGTTGAAGTGTTCTAAATGCTCTACTTTAGAAAGCTCTACACCGTTATAAAATGCGTTATATCGTTCCAGAAAATGTTAAAATGCCTAAAAAATGCCTCAACTACTAGATAAATATTGAGATAATGTAAAATGCCTCCTACAACCATAAATTACTATAACGCCTTAGATAAACTTAGAAGGGACCAGATCACGTCAATTATTCAAAAAAAAATTACACTGTTTTAAAATGCCTTATACCGTCCCAGAATGCCCAAAAAATATGTTTAAATTTGCTACAAGAAGGTTTGAAACCAGTAACAATGCTAAAAATGCCTTTTATAATTACAAACAATGCTCAAAAGTGCGTCTTTCAAATGTCCGAGAACACTCTTAACTCCCAAAAATAATATAAGATCCATTAAATACTTTTAAAATGCCCTATACAATATAAATTAGCTTAGAATGCCCAAAAATCGTCGTCCACCATTCAGGTAATAGGAAAATGCCCTAGAAGTGACCGATTGTGTGTTAAAATAAATTAAAAATGCCCAATAATAATTACTCTAGATTTTGTCGCACTATTATAGAATACTATACACCTTTATTAAATTCTTTAGAATTTTTTAAACTAATCTAAAATACATTTTATAATTCCAGAATGGTTAAAATGCCTGCAAAATCTCTACTTATAGTAAAATTCCGATCTGAGATAATGTAAAATGCCCCGAACAAATATGCCTTAGATAAATCTAGAACAAAAATTTCTACATAGCTTTAAAATGCCCAATTTCTTACAATATTGTTACAGTAAGTTTGGAAACCATCAAAACCCTTGGAAAATGCCGAAAAATATTTACCCAATAACATAAATGACTATGGACCTCCTGCAAATTACTGTAGCGTTAAAAATGCCTTTGAATATTTTAGAATAATAAAAAAAAATTCAACGCCGTTGTTTGCCATTTCATTTAGTGATAAAATTCTTTATTAATGCCCTATAATACTATATAAATGCCACAAAGAGCTCCAAAAATCATATACAATATTTTAAATGCACTACATTGTCTTAAATCATTTGAAAAATGCCTTGCTTTGTTCTGAAAAAGATCAAAATGTTCCACAGTGTAAGACTGTGTTAAATTACAGAATATGGAATATTTTATTTAGTAACAACAGCTCAGCAAACTTTGAACATGCCACTGATTAACTTAAATACAAATACTGGAATGGTCAAGTCCTTAAAACTTCATCTATTTCTTAACGGTTGAGTAAGCAAGAAAAATGTAGACAAACATTTTAACGAAACATTTTAATTTTTTTGCCTCGAATAGTGATCGACATACCTTGCAAATAAATTTTGAGGGTGTCCCATGTCCCTTCATGCACCCCATGACCAATTTTGCATCTCGTCTTGCTCACTAAATCCCTCCCAAGTGCAACAATTTGATTATTTGATAGATCAGCATGACACAAAACTGGAAGTCCATGGAAATCCCTTTCCAAAATCGTCAAATAGTTGTGACTAGCTCTCAACTCTTCCAAACGTGGTAGAAAAGTCTGTAAAATTTAGAAAAATACAAATTTCCCCTTTTTTCTTTTTCACTCACTTTGCTCGTTTCTTCCAACGTTGTGAGATAATTATGAGACACGTCCAGCAACCTCAACTGATCTAAACCAATCAGATCATCTGGTGATATCCTCCGCAGCTTATTGAAGCTTAAATTGAGCCGCAAAAGCTCGGGCAAACCCGACAAAGCGCCATCAAGTGACTCAATTTCGTTATGGTCCAGCTTGAGTTCGGTCAATTTAATATTCCATTCGACCAAATTCTGCAAAAATCGTAAAATAATAAACGAAAACATACCTAAAATTACTTACAGTCGCCGGTCCAACTAAAGTTTTGATTCTGTTATACGACAAATCGATACTTTTTAACTCCTGAAGCCCCACAATCTCTTGAAACGAAAACTCGCTAAGGTGATTGAACGTCATATTCAAAAAATTCAAATTTTTCAAATTCAAAAGCGAGTTATTCAAGGAGGTGATCTCATTGTGGCCTAAAATAAGAGATTCGAGTATTTCGTTTTCGGTAAAATCTTCTTTGGTCAACTAGAAATCATCCAAAATTATCCTCGGAAAGAAACTCAAACCGTACACTTACTGTCTGAATGTTGTTATGTTCCAAAACAACACGGACGAGTTTCCTTGCTTTGCCTAAAGTTCCGTCAAGACTTTGGATGTGGTTGTATTGGAAAAAAAGGGATTCGAGATATGTTAGAGTTTTCAGTTGTTGAGGAAGTTTCTCGATCTTGTTGTTGGAAAAGTGGATCATTTTCAGTTTTTTAGCATCGAGAGGTAGCTCCCCTTCTAGATCTGTTAGTTCATTCGAATTGGCAAATAACCAGATGAGGTCGGAAAGGCTGGTTAGAGTTTTGTTGAGGGTTTTGAGGTTGTTGCGTCCAATGTGTAACCGTTGGACTTCTTTGGGGAAGGAGTCTTGGTCCATTTGGGATATGGAGTTTCCGGCAAGGACCAAGCACTGCACCGGGAGGTCCTATAAAATTAAAAAATGTGAAAGTATACCAACAGAGAAAGGGAGCAGTTAAAAGATCAAAGAACTATCAAAAAAAATCAAAAAGAAGTGAAAAATTAAGAAGAACAGACATAATTTTGAAAGAAGAGGAAGAAGAAACGGAATAGGTGAAGAATTATAGAGGAGTGAAAATTTATAGAAGAGAGACTGAAGAAGACGACAAACAAGGAAATTTGAAACAACTGGAATAAAAAGTGAAGAGCTTGAAACCACTTACAATTGAAGAAATTAAAACCTTTGGAACAAATTAACTGTACTTGAATTGCTAGATGAAATTCAAATTAGTTAAGTAAAAACTGAGAAAGGGGCTCAAAAATCAAAAAGAAATTTACCAAGAAAGTGACTAAAAAACAAATCAGACCATTCAGGAAGTTACCACTATTGGATAAAAAGGGAAAGAACCTAAAACAGCAGTTCTGGAATTCATTGAAGATTTTTCTGAATTCGTCGAAGCTAAAGTAGAAGAGTAGAAGGTATAATATGTTACTGATAACCAAATGCAGAAGAAGAAAGGCAAAAAACCAATTTTAAAGATAGACTGTTGAAGAAGATATTTGGGAACAGTTAATACCCTACATCATCACACTTCTTTCAAAGGGCCTCTCAAAAAATTTGTTATTTTCATTTGAACGTAATGGAAAAGTAGAACATGTTGTGAGTTACCAGAACGGACGAAATAAAAAGTTACCAGAAAGAGAGTCAGTAAGAAATAAATTGGTCCAATTCAAGAAATCACCAAAATTGAAGCAAGGGAAGAAGCTGAAGAATTTAAAACCACTGTTATTACAATTATTGACGAAATAATCTTGGTTGAAGTGGAAAAGATTGACGTATTTTAGAAAAAGCTTGGTGATAAAGTTAAAAAAAATCTAACTATCACTAAAATAAAACGGTTGTCATTAAATCTATTGACTGAAGTTATTCAATCTTTTCAAACTGAAACTTCTAAGAACAATTGTTGAATTACCAGAAGTACTATAAATAAAACCAGAGAAAATTTGTGTTTTAGAGCAATAATACATACAGGGTTATTCACATAACACTTTGAGCTTGACCAGTTGAAAATACAGATTCACAAAGTATACGTCGAGATTCAAAATTTGAAATTCAAACCATAAATTTAAGTAGAAATGATTTAATTTTAACATCATGCCACAACAATCCAATTAATCTGGATTTTATGTTGCATTTTTTACGTGATCGACTTGGAGTCTTATGTGAATAACCCTGTATAAAAAAAATAATGGCAAAATATCATTTAATAAGATGAGTCCAAAGAGAAAAAAAATAATTAGAAAAATTAAAAAAATCTAAAAATTTGAAAAATGATAAACATTCTGTGACTTATCAAGAATAAATTACATAAGATTGTTTTAGGGTTGTCCAAATAAAAATAATAATAATTCTTCGACTGTCTCTGGGCTGTCCAACTTTGTTAGCAGTTATCGAGTTATTCAAATTAAAAATTGTTAATTTAGCAAAAAATGAAAAAATATTTTTTAATTTAAAACCGAGTTTAAAACATTCTATAAATTCAACAAAAAATAAACAGTCTATAGTAAGTCGATGACAAGTCAAACTTGTATTTTAAAGCACATGCCTACCATGATGTAATTATTAAAAAAAATAACGACAAAATTGTTACAAATAAAACACTGACCCATAAAAATTTTAATAAAATAAAAATGTCATGTTATTAGATTTGCAAATTAATTTCGAAATTTCGCACAATAATAATGATTTTGGTTTTAAAAAAAACGTACTAAATGCTCGAAAAATGCAAATATAACATAATTTTCAGCCAACTTTTTAATTTTTCGCCTTTAAATTTAAAAAATTGTAAAAATCCAATTTGTGGGTTTTCGGCTTATTTCAACAAATTTTGGCTTAGAAACGAGCCAAATCCTGTGTAACAAAAACAACCCATCGATATTATGTTATTTTTCTATTTCATAGGTATGTTTTATGTTTTTTCTAAATAGCAAATAAGGAGCAAAAAGTGCACTATCATTAAAGAAATAAGGAAAAGGCGTATGAAGTTATCATTAAATCTTAGGATATTTCTTCAAATAGCTTCTTCTAAAGTTGTTTTTTTTAACTGATGATTTTATTTTAAATCAAAAAAATAAATCAATAATTTTGAATTACCAGAAGAAGAAAAGTAACTTAAATATCACAGAGAAAAGCAAACTATTGAAAAACAAAACGCTGCCTTGCAAGAAATAACAAAGATTGAAACTACCGAAGAGCTTGGAACCACTGTCACAATAACGAAGAAATTGAACAAAGAAACACGTACAAAAGCTGAAGAACTAAATAGGTAAAAAATAATAGAGAAGTGAATTTGTTGAATGCAGTCTACAAAACTTCATGCAGTGGATCCAGAAACCAGACGAAGAAAAACCCGAAAAAAAAGAAGATAGAGGATGCTCTGAGGAAGAAGAATAAAGAATTGAAGTAGAAAAAATGAGTGATAAAGTTTGAAAAAGAACTTAATAAATGGTACTATTGGAAAAAAATCGGAATCAGAAAGTAAAGCATGGACAAAAAAATGAACAAAGGGATAAGGAAGAAAAGAAATGCCAGACAAAAAATAGCTACAAAGAACGAAAAAGTAACGACATGTCATGAGAGAGAAGAAAAGTATGTGGAAATAAAGAAAACGAATAAATAACTAGTTGTCCAAATTTTGTAATTCCCCAGTCTGTGTTTGCGAAATCTTGCAAAAAAACCTAAGAATTTTTTGTTTAAATACTAGCTTAATAATTTTTACAACAAACTTTTGTGGGATTTCGATTTATATTTAAGGAATTTTAGTTTAGAAACACGCCAAATCGTGTGAAACGAAAAAAACACGTCAATTTCAATTTATTTTTCTTGTTTTATATTCTTATTTCTAAACAACAAACTACCATTAAAGCAATAAAGAAAAAAACGTATGAAACAGTTGTTAAATCTTATGTTATTTCTTCAAATTTCTTCTGGTTAAAGTTATTCAACTTTTTAAATGAAAACTCGAAGAAGAAAAAGTAAACTAACAATTATGAACCACCAGAAGAAGTAAAATTAACTTGTAGATCACAGAAAAAGACGAACTATTAACATGGTGCAAGAAATAACAAAGATTGAAACTATCGAAGAGCTTGTAACTACTGTTACAAAAATGAAGAAATTGAAGATAGACACACCTACAAAAGCTGAAGAACTAAATAGGTAAAAAATAATAGAGAAGTGAATTTGCTGAATGCAGTCTAAAAAACTTCATGCAGTGGATCCAGAAACCAGACGAAGAAAAACCCGAAAAAAAGAAGATAGAGGATGCTCTGAGGAAGAAGAATAAAGAATTGAAGTAGAAAAAATGAGTGATAAAGTTTGAAAAACAACTTAATAAGTGGTACTACTGGAAAAAAATCGGAATCAGAAAGTAAAGCATAGATAAAAAAATGAACAGAGGGATAAGGAAGAAAAGAAATGCCAGAGAAAAAATAACTACGAAGAACGAAAAAGTAACGACATGCCATGAGAGAGAAGAAAAGTATGTGGAAATAAAGAAAACGAATAAATAACTAGTTGTCCAAATTTTGTAAATCCCCAGTCTGTGTTTGCGAAATCTTGCAAAAAAACCTAAGAATTTTTTGTTTAAATACTAGCTTAATAATTTTTACAACAAACTTTTGTGGGATTTCGATTTATATTTAAGGAATTTTAGTTTAGAAACACGCCAAATCGTGTGAAACGAAAAAAACACGTCAATTTCAATTTATTTTTCTTGTTTTATATTCTTATTTCTAAACAACAAACTACCATTAAAGCAATAAAGAAAAAAACGTATGAAACAGTTGTTAACTCTTATGTTATTTCTTCAAATTTCTTCTGGTTAAAGTTATTCAACTTTTTAAATGAAAACTCGAAGAAGAAAAAATAAACTAACAATTATGAACCACCAGAAGAAGTAAAATTAACTTGTAGATTACACTGGATCTAGAAAACAAACGAAGAAATTAAGATGGAAAAGATAAAAAAGGGGAAACTGAAAGAATACCTTAAAAAAAGAAGACGATGATCTAACGCAGAATAATGGAGAGTAGAAGTAGAAAAAATGAGTTATACTGTTTGAAAAAAGAACTTAATGAAGGATACTGCTGGCGGAAAATTAGAATCAGAAAGTAAAGTATGGAGAAAAAAAATGGAAAAAAAAATGTGAAGGTATAACAGAAGAAAACAATGTGGAAATGAAGAAAACGCGAATAAATTCTGGACCGAAATAATATTTTGTCATGCATTTGAATGTATAACTAAATGAATTACTTTGAAGCTGGATCCGGTGAGTGTCTTGATCTTGGTCCTTCCCAAATCGACCGTCCTCACCCCCGGCATCCGTTTCCACAAATGTTCCGGTACTTTCCCTAGGAGGTTATCGGCCAAGCTGAAGAAGACGACTCTGTTGAGTCCATCGAAAGTGTCTCCGGCCAGCTCCCTGTAACACATATCGATCGTAAATCGATCGGTCGTGTCCGCGATTCCATAATTTTTCTGAGGAGGTCAATGGTACCACCACCGATCGATGGCGCCGTACTCTTAGGCGCCTAGGTGTCCCTTTTTTCCCTTCTCCTCTCTGCCTGGTTCCGAATGAATGTGTTGGCGCGCGACTTCCGGCATTTAGGAATGTGAGGAAAAAAGCGGTCTCGCGATCGATTCGCAGCCCGTCTGGAAAAATAAGAAGCGAGCGTTCAAGTCTCCGACGTTGAGACACAGAACAGAGAGAGCTTTCTGTCTGGGCACGCGACCAACCGGCGGGGATTTGCTTCCAGTATGTGGAATATAAATAAAAATGTTCCTCCTATTAGTTATCAAGCTATGTCGGGTGTAATCCAAGGATTAACTTGGGCCCACTTATGTTCCTTTTATACAGGCTGTTCCGTCTAAATCCCACATTAGAAGTATCGAAAGTTCTAATAAAGATAAATCGTGCGTTCATTTAAAAATCTTGGCCCAGTTGGCAGTGCTTTAAATTTGAACATGGGAACAGTGTAACCGGATCCGGCAATAGTTGTTTGCAGTCATTTATCGTTTATGAAATGTCAAAAAGATTTGAGGTTAGATATTTTCCCACCCAAATTTTTGATTTTATGGCTGCTTTGGGTCACTGCGCATTTCTGCTGTGGCTATTACTCTGTACTGTGGCCCTTGTTTTAACTTTTAGCAGGTTTTTAAGTGAAGTCAAAGGAGATTTTCGCTTGACAATAATGACATTTCGTAATGTCAAATTCTACGCTGGAAAATTAAAAAACAAAAGAAGATTCCACAGCCTCCTGAGCCCAGGTTTTTATTTGAACGCTCGATATAACTGAGAGTTGGTACTCAGGCATAATCCGTTGAGTTATGTTTAATGAAAATATTTTCAAGATAGCAGCACTTAAATGGAAAGCTATGTTTTTCACTGCGTTTTTGGATTAATTGAGTTATTTTAAGGGAGTTTTTATCAGCTTTCCTTATACCCAAATTTAACCGTTTTCGAGATATTTAGGATTTTTGAAAATTTTTTGAATTTGCACCTGTCCCTTAAAAAATCGGTAACTCGCTTAGTTTTAGAGATTTCGAAATCATATTTGGAGAATCGAAAGAGAAAGCCTATATCTGTTGTTCAGTGTGTTCAAAACTGGAATTGAATTTAATAAACCCAAAAATTTTAAGATCAAGTTTGGACAACTTCAAGTTTCCAAAACTTATTTTTTTCAAATGAGTTGTCCCAATTTTTATTCTACTAGATGGAGAATTTTTTTCTGCATCTATCTGTATTAGCATTCCCTATACCTATAGTTTGCCATAAAAACATTTCTGATTAAACTTAAACGACAAACTCTGTTCAAAATTGTGTTATCAGACTGTGAAAACAAAATAAATTCATTGGGTGTTGGTTTGAAAAACTTTAATTTCTCACCTTTTTTCATTCGTTTTCATGGCAACCTATGAGAAAAGGCCTATGGCTCATGAATTTCTCAATCCCAACAAAAAGGTATTATAACTTGAAAACTATTAAACATAAGTATAGGGAATGTTAACACAGATCGAAGCAGAATTAAATTCTCTACCATCTAGTGAAATAAAACTTTTGTCATTTCATTTGAAAAAAATGAGTTATGGGTGCTTAAAGTTCTGCAAACTTAATTTTAAAAATTTGGAGTTTGTTATTCTTTTTTAGAAATTTGATAACACCAAAGGAAAGATCTAGGCTTCCTCTTTCAAATGAGCTCAAAAATATTTCCAAATTTTTAAAAATCGCAGAGTTATCGATTTTTGAACTAGAAGGTGCAAATCCAAAAAAATTTAAAAACCATAAATATTTCGTAAACGGCTAAATTTAGGTATAGGAAGAGCTTATGAAAACTACCTTAAAATAACTCTAGTAATTCAAAAACGCATTAAACAATATAGCATTCCATTTAAAATAAGGAAGTTGATAGTTGATCCGGTATAACCGGAAGTGCTGCCATCTTGAGAATATTTTCATTGAGCAGGATCTAGGGGTGGGCGATATTAAGATTTAAATATCGATAATCCATACATTAAAATTATCGATATATCGATACATATCGAAAAATCGATATATTATATTGAAGTATCAATATTTATCGATATATCGATAAAAATATGGGTATTTGTAGATAAATGATAGTATCTAATAAATGTTACTGTCAAATTTTAAAAAGTTGACATGGTAAAATACTTGTTTTCTTTTTGTTAAATATGTCTAAATTATACAGAGATCATAAAGTTTTGTACTTATAGTTATGTAGCTAATGTTTTTGCATTAATTAATGTTTTTTTTTTGCAAAAAATGCTCGAACCCGTCGATTTTGGATTTTAAATCGCCATCTTTACACATACAAATTTTGTTAGTGACGTCGTCATTTGTTTTTGAACTTTGATTTCATCTTCAATTTTTTAGGTAGGCAATCCTCAACTGTTTTTGTTTTTCATTACATTTTTCAGTCCTCTATTCAACAATTATACAAAATATAAAATCTTGTACGATAATTTTTTTTGAGAATATTAATATCTACACTGTTCAAAAACAGATGACTATTCCAACACAATTTTTCCATTAAAAGAAAAGATGTTAATTTAAAAACAACAATCGACGTGTTTCGTGGTTCTTTGCACAATTAAATTATGAATTAAGCTTTTAACTAAACTAAAACGGTATTAACAAAATTTGTCGGAATATCAAAAAATATTGACAATAATCGACATTTATCGGTATATCGATAATAATTATCAATATTTATCGGTATGTCGATAAAAATCGATATTTATTAATAATATCGATATATATCGATAATTATCGATATATCGATACTTTTTGATAATTATATCGATCAACGATATATCGATATATCGATATTTTTATCGATATATCGGTAAAAATTCCCAGCCCTAGCCAGGATCTAAAAGATTATGGTTGTACACAAATTTTCAGATGACTATGATTATTAGAACTCCCAATACTTCTAATGTGGGGTTTAGACAAAACAGCCTGTACATAAACGATTTACCAGAGTGTTTAAATGATTCCAAATTCCAAACCTCTACTATATGCAGATGATCTTAAATTAGTAAAAGTTATAAGTTCGATCGAAGACTGTGATTTACTCCAGGAAGACATAACTGCAGTAACTGAGTGGTGTATTAAAAATAAATTACAATTGAATATTGACAAATGTCATGTTATGTCGTTCTCTCGTAAAGTTACTAACATCACGTTTGAATATAAAATTGAGAACAAAATTTTGGATAGATGTGACAAAATTCGTGATCTCGGTGTCACTATGGACACCTCGCTCTCTTTTAGAAATGATTTGTGCTCAAGCGAGTAAGATGTTAGGATTTATTATAAGAAATACCAAAGGCTTCAAAAATATTAAGTGTTTAGAAATATTATACGCCACGTTTGTAAGATCTCGTTTGGAATATTGTTCTGTCGTGTGGTGTCCGTTTTATTATAATCAAATTATGCTTTAGAATATGTTCAAAGAAAGTTTTATAAATATCTTCATTATATTAAATTTGGCATCTATCCAGAACAAGGGTTCTCACATAAAATTTTTCTGGGCGAATTTAACCAAGTTGAGCTAGAGGTGAGAAGAAAACTTGATGTAATTTTATTTCTATATAAACTTATTAACAATATTATAGACAGCTCAGAATTACTATCTTTATTAAACTTTTATATACTTAGGATGGAAAGGAGATGTAATGTTACATTTTATTGTGAGTTGCCCAAAACTAGGCATTATCAAAATTCTCCCGTGAACAATATGTGTAATTTATATAATTCGATTGTGTCTTCGGCTAGTGAGATAGATGTTTTTGGAGTCAATATAAATAAATTTAAAGTATTATGTAGGGATCATTTTGGTAATTAGAAGTAAACATGTATTGCGTTTTATGTTCACCTATTATTATTATTTTTCTTTTTTCAATTATTTTATTATTTTATAGTATCTAGTTCCATTTTGTAACCACATTTGGACTTCTGTCTGTTGGTTAATAACAAAAAGTAGAAACACAAAATTTTATTGTGAACTTTAAAACCGTGACCCGAGTAAATTTTGCTTGTTCTCAACTCATTCCCTGTTTAACCCTCTTGTGGATGTAATTTTCAAAAATTCTGAAACACATTTTCTTTATTTTTAACCGAAAGTCCAAATGCCAATTTTTTTTGCGTTGAACTCTTTTGGGGGTGGAATTTCTAAAAATCCTGAAATATACGCCTCTTCCTTTTTAACCGAATGTCTAAGATATCAATTGATAACTTCAACAATAAAGAATTTTTTATATGTATAACTTCAACAATGAAGGATTTTTTGTTTAACCCCCTTGGAGTGGAGTTTTCAACAAACCTAAAACACGCGTTTTTTATATTTAGACGAATGCCCAAATACCAATTCTCTTGGTTATAACTTCGAAAATGACATATTTTTATATTCAACCCTCTTGGGGGTGGAACTTTCAAAATCCAGAAACACGTCTTTTTTCATTTTTAACCGAAAGATCAAATACCATTTTTCATTGATATAGCTTCAAAAATGACGATTTTTTATGTTTAACCCTCTTTGGGGGTGGAATTTCTAAAAATAATAAAATACCTGTTTCTTTATTTTTCACCGAATGCCCAAATACCAATTTTTATAAATATAAGTTCAAAAATTACAGATTTTTATATTTAACCCCCTTAGGGGTGGAAATTCCAAATGTTCTTAAACACACGTTTTTCATCTTTAACCGAAAGCTCAACTACCATTTGCATGGATACAAATTAAAAATTATGGATTTTTATACAAATTCTAACCCGTGTTCAACCCCCTTAGGGTTGGTATTTCCAACTAAAACACGTGTTTCTTCACTTTTCACTGAAAGCCCAAATACCAGCTTCAATTAATGTAAATTTAAAAGTTACGATCATTTATACAAATTTTATTACGCCATTTAACCCTCTTAGGGGTTGATTTTTCGAAAATCCGGAAACACGTGTTTCTTCATTTTTAACCAAAAGCCGAAATACTAATTTTCAAGGATGTAAGTTCAATGTAACTTTAAAAATGATAGATTTTCTAAACTCTAATTCTAAATTCAACTATCCATTTAACCCCTTTAGGGGTTGATTTTCCAAAAAATCCTGAAACACGTCTTTCTTTACTTTTAACCGAAAGCCCAAATATATTCAAAGATATAACTTAAAAAATGACGGATTTTTATTCAAATTTTTACACCCTATTTAACCCTCTTAGGGGGTGATTTTCGAAAAATCCTACTTTACAAAAGCTATCTACTGTAAAAATTTCAAGTTTCTATCCTTAGCCGTCTAGGCTGTGCGTTGATTGGTCAGTCTGGCCAAGCAATTTTATATATGTAGATAATTAATCAAATCTTTAAAATTATTATCAGACAAATATCTTAAGCATATCAGCACAAATAACAAACAACTACTTGATATGCATGTGTTTTTTAATAATAATAATAATAAGCCGTCTTTTTAAAATTGTAAATACAAATCGGGAGGCGAACTTAACTAAGAAGTAAATAAACGGAAATGAAATTTACAAAGATCGCACTGTACCTTCTAAAACTAGAAATAGAAAAACTCCTGAAGAAAAAGAACAGAAAATAAAACAATAGGAAAATAACAAAAAGCAAAAGGAATTCTGGAAAAAATCTAGGTCACAGGCTTATTTCGCAGAGGAAATTAATCCAAATATAAATAATAATAAAAAAGGGACAAGGAAATTTTTTGTTCGCGTTTGTTAATGTCAATATTAATGAACAATTAAAAAAAAATATAATTATAGACGTCATTCATACAATGTGACTACAGTCGTTTTTTTTTAAATCAATTGCCAAATTGTTTCAACGTTGGCAACTCCATTTAAAATCCAGCCAGCCAGGCTTCGTTCCTATGGCAATGTGGCAGGGTTCCAACATAATTTCAAAATTTTTGACATTGACAGTAGATTTAAAAAAAAAAGAGGTATACCTTTTTTAAGTCGGTAAGTGTACAGTCACCCAAAATGAAAATGACGCGTCCGGAATGCAAAGTCTAGCAATTGTCGTTCGAACTTAACCTTCTTAATAACTTAGCATGTAAATAAACGGAAAAATAAATAGATGATTGAATAAACAAACGAAATGAAATTTACAAAAATTACTGTACTAAAACAAATAAAAATATTTAAAAAAATGTTTTTTTAAAAAAACTTTTATTTAAAAGATGCACCAAAAAGCAAAAAATAATGTATTTCAATCACAGGCGAATATTTTTTCTTACAGGTTAAAATTCTAAAATTTATAAAAGCTTTGGGAGTTGTCAACTGAACAAAGAAATAGTTTTATAACTCCCAAAGCTTTTATAAATTTTAGAATTTTAACAGGTTAGAATTCTAAAATTTATAAAAGCTTTGGGAGTTGTCAACTGAACAAAGAAATAGTTTTATAACTCCCAAAGCTTTTATAAATTTTAGAATTTTAACCTGTAAGAAAAAATATTCTCCTGTGATTGAAATACATTATTTTTTACTTTTTAGTGCATCTTTTAAATAAAAGCTTTTTTAAAAAAACATTTTTTATATATTTTTATTTTTTGCTTTTTATTCTTTATTTATTGTTACTACATTGTGCATCTACTGTAACGTCCAAATGATCAACATACCGTCTATGTTGGTATAAGTTACGGTATGTACAAATCGAGAATCCCTTTGTAAACATAACCTAAAATTTTAATACCCCACTTAACACCTTTAGGGGGTAATTAACTATATAGAATTGCATTGTCACGCAGATTACGTAAGCATGTTAAATTTAATTTCATTGCGACTACAGGAACCCTCTCAAATTTATTTATTTCTCAAATCGAGAACCTCTTTGTAAACATAACCTAAAACTTCAAAACCCCATTTAACTTCTTTTGGGGGGTATTTAACTACATAGGATTGCATTGTCACGCAGATTAAGTAAGTATGCAAAATTTCAATTCAGTGGGACAACAGGAACCCTTTCAAATTTGGCTCCGAAAATATAAACGGACAGACAAACAACATTGTGAGTTAAATAAAAGCTTTTAAACATAGAAAAACTACTGAAAAAATAAAACAATAAAAAAATAACAAAAAGCAAAAAAACTAGAGATTAGAAAAATATGCTTTTCTCTTATTGGTATTAATAATTTTGTTGCTTTGATTTAGTTAGTTTTATTTTGCTCGATAGAATAAAGTAGCCATTTGGTGATTTTTTATTCTATCGGTGAAAAAATTTAACAAAAATTTCTCAGTGTACCTATAAGAGAAAACGTTGTATTATACACGTAATGAAAAGTTGGCATTATCTATAAACTACTATTATTTGATTATGAAAATTGTTCACCGAAAGTTTTTCTTTCTTTTTTTATTATTCTGAAGTGTGTTTTAACAAGATTTTGCAAAATAAATACTAAATTGGCTGTAATAAGACAAATAAATATCAATTTCGATCAAATTTTTTGCAGCCAGGTTTAGCTAATAATAATAGAAATAATAAAATACTCGTAGTAGTTATAAATTTTGTATTTTTTGTATTTTACCTTTAAGAAATTAATTAATATTATCAAGTCGCTGCAAAGAATTATTACTTCTTGTCATTTTAGAGAACAAGAGCGATGCTTAAATCAGAGAAATCCGTAACAGAATTGACACTAGCCAAAAGAAATAACCAAAGAAAATACAAAATTCAAATAAACGAATTTTTTGCTCAAAATATTTATTATTCTTCAACTTCCGGAACAATGAGAAATTGGCGCCAACTTTGAAATTTTAAATAGGGGAGAGTGGGGTAAAGTGATCCTCTAAGAGAAAACGCCTCATGGAGAGGGTATTATAATGTGTTAAATTTTTAGATGTTTGGTGGAAGATGTGGTAGAAGGACAAAATGCGTACAATGCTAAAGGATCATTTTACCCTGTAGCTAGATAAACCATTATTAGGTAATTCATTTTACCCCATTCTCCCCTAGCAACCGCCTATTTTTATTAGATTTTTGAATTCGCATTTTAAAAATGAGCAAAATGTACTTAGTTGTTAGGACTTATCTGTCAAAGTTTGTGACGTATGTCAGTTTGTTACCGACAATTATAAAAATTGCAAAAGTATTTTTTTTCCACAAAAAATCTTTTTAGAAAATGCAGATCAATCTAATTTTAATATTTAATTGAAAAAAGGTGTACCTATTTTTTGAGAATGTGAAATTAGTTCGTTTGTTGCGATTGTCGCAAATATTTGTCAGGTGTTTCGAGATTGGTAAACAGTTCTATACCAAAAGTTTGCAGCATGATTATGAGTTTTCTCAACCTTTTATCGAGCCATAAAAGTGGTTGTAATTCAATCAAAGTTCAATCTGTGGTGTAATTAATTACATAAAGCCAAAAAATTGTAAAGACAGTGCACGTATTTTTGTGTTCGGCTCGTTGATATTGCGAGCACGTCCGTTTAAAAATTTATCTGATCAAATGGTCTAATAGCCGATGGCGCCAACATCTCTGGAAATATACTCATCTGTTTCAACCGTCCCATTATAGTACACACAATGGTCAATCTGAATGCTCGAATTAACATGTTTACATCAAGTTTTTGTAGCATTTCCAATTTGATTTACTCCACAATTTCCACAATCATTTCCAGTTTGTTAGCTGTGATCAAGCCAATAATAACAGGTGCTTGCAGCTCCAAATTGATTCGACATTTGCCTATTAACCCATTTAACCTTTTATTTGCATTGATGCGATCAAAGATTTATGAATCGGAATACGTCAATTGTTCATAAATAACAAATCAGAGAACAAAATGCAAAATTCCACAAACTTTAACTAATCGAAATTGTTGCCAACACTTGACGAAATATTCATCAAAAATTGGGTCAAATTGTTTAATCGTTTAAATCTGGATCACTTTTCCTATTAGTTGGACCAGTGTTGTCTAAATAGAAAATTTAACCGTTTAGACAAATGTTAATAATTTTATTGATAGACAATAAATAAACGGTATGTGGTGGAACGTCATTAAAAAAATTAAAAACAAAACAAAAAATTACACAAAGTTCGAAATGTCACTCGTTTTTGGTAAAAATTAAAAACTTAAAAACTAATGATTTGTTGAAACATAACGACATAAGATTGTTTTAAGGTTGTCCAAATAAAACAAATTAATTGTCAAATTATTTAAACATGTCAAATTAAATATTTTTAATTTTGGCAAAGTTGTTCAAATTTAAAAAAAACTAAAATGGTTAGAGAGCCATTATTTTAGGGCTGTCAAACAACTTAAGTAAAAATATTAATAATTAATGATATGATTTTTTTGAGTATAAGCAAATAAGAAAAACAAACTGAAAACTATTCCAGTGAGATGAAACGTCAAAAATTATTTGTATGACCTTGTTCTAGGGCTGCACAGATTTGTCAGTTAACATTATTAAAAAATTTAATTTAAAACATTCCAAATTTTAAAAAGTGACAGTGGATAGTTAATCATTCACAAGGCTGTCCAGGTAGTCAAAGAAATTAGTAAATTTGAAAATTAATAATTTTTGTTAATTGTTTAAACATCAAAAATAGATTACACAAAATTGTTTTTGGGTTCTCTCCGTAAAGAAAATAATTGTTCGGTTATCTTAAGGCTGTCCATAAAGGAAATTAAACAATGTGAAATTAATTAAATTAGGATTTTGAATTTTGAGATAAAAATTGCAAACTTCTGTTTTTTAATTTGTTGAAACATAATTACATTAAATAGGTACATAAGAGTATTTTAAGGTCGAAATAAAACTAAAGACAGGAAAGACAATTGTCAAAATGTCTTTGGGCTGTCCAAATTTGAAAAAAAAATGTTAAATGAAATATTTTTAATTTGAAGAAAAAGGAGTCAAGGTCATTCAAATTGAAAAATCAAAATGGTTAGAAACAAAAATCAAAAGATTTAAAGGTCAATACTAAATAATTTTAGACTATTTTAGGGCTGTCCATATTTTAAAAAAAATCATATAGCGATACTACCTTTTGATGAAAATGAACAAAATGTAAAAAAACGTTGAAATGAAAAAGATATTGATAACGAATGATCCGATTTTGAAATTTGGAATTAAAAAAAAAGGAAAAAGGGCGAAGCTGCTGTAGAAAATAAGAAAAAATAAAAATAAAAACAAACTGAAAACTATATGAAACATTGTTTTAGGGCTGTCCATTTGACATTTTAAAAACTTTTTATCTAAAACATAGCAAATTTAAGAAAAGTAACAGTCGATATTTATAGTTAATCATTGCCAAAATTAGTCAAAGAAAATATTAAATTAATATGTTACATAATTGTAAAGGACTTCCTTATAAAGGAAGTCCAAATAGAAATTTCTGTTAAAAAAATGAAAAATGAGACAAATTGTTTAAACATCAAAAATAAATTACATTAGATTGTTTTAAGGTTCTCCCAATAAAGAAAATAATTGTTTGATTATTTTAAGATTGTCCAAACATGTAAAAAAAATTAAATATTTTGAGTTTTGAGATAAAAATAGCAAAATTCTGTTTTTAATTTAGAACATTGCAGATTCAAAAAAAATTAGATTTTTTCTAATTTATCAGAGCAAATATCAAATTGATGTTTTAAAGTAGGTACATGATAATTACAAAATGTCATTTATACTTATTATCATTTAATATAAATAAATAGACGAAAAAAGTTTCAATAATTTGTTAATTGACATTTTAAAAACTTATTAATTTAAAACATTCCAAATTGAAGAAAAGTAACAGTAGATAGTTAAATTATTGCCAAGGATTTGTAAATTTGTCAAAGAAAATACTAAGTTAATGAGTTACAAAATAACAAAAACGACAGATTTTTTTAGAGTTCAAATAAATTATTTTTTTATATTAAACATTTTTTGGGGTAGAAATATAAAAACGAGACAAATACGAATATTTAAGGGTTGTCAAAAAAAATATTATTCGATTGTTTTAAGGTTGTCCTTTTATAGCTTTCCAAATCTGTAAAAAAATCATAAATTAGAGTTATTTTAGACATTTTTAATATCAAAAAAAATGTGAAACTTCTTTTTTTCATTTAGAATATTCCAAATTTAAAAACAGTTCTTGTTAAGTTTGTGCAAATTAAAAAATAGCTATCATTACGTATTATTATCAAAAATAAAATATCAACTCGAATAAATTATGCACACGTAATAAGTGTCAAAATGTCAGTAGCAAATTATATTCAACTGTCATAGAGCTGTCCAAAACATATCAATAATATAACAATCATATATGAAAACACCTAATTATTGGATTTCCAAATATGCTTATCTAAATATACACTTTTGCAGAAATGTTATTTTAATTAAATGATGTTAGATTTATCTTGGAAAAAGTGGAAATGAAGCAAAAAAGCAGGGCTGTCCAAATTTGCGAAAAAATGGTCACTTTGTATAAACTTTACAACGTCCGAATTCCGAGGGAATCCTGAAGGAAAAGTACAATTTTGGTCAAAATAAAGTCAAAAATGAATTATATGACATTGCTCCAGGGCTGTCCAGATTTGTCATTTGACATTTTTTAAAAACATTCCAACTTAAAAAAAAGTGTCGATATAATTAATCATTGCCAAAATTAGTAAATATAGTAAAATTATAAAATATTAAATATTAGTGTGTTACATAACTGTAAAGTGTGAATGATTAATAAGTGAATTTTTTAAGGGTGTCCATTGTGCAAAAATATTTTTTTTAATTAAAACAGAAATAAAAAACGAGACAAATTGTTTAAACGTCTAAAATAAATTATATAAATTATATAATTTGTAAAAAATTGCAAACTTCTGTTTTTTAATTTAAAACATTCCAAATTAGAGAAAAGTAACAGTTAATTTCTTTTTAAATAGGGGACAAATTATTTACACATCCAAAGTAAATTACATAAGAATGTTCAAGGGTTGTTCAAATCAAGAAAATAACAGTCTGATTATCTTAAGGCTGTCCAAACTTAAAAAAAATTAAATAGTATTTTGATTTTGAGAAAAAAATGCCAAACTTCCGTTTGTAGGGCTGTTGTAAAAAATCTCAAATTATAGTTAATACTTCTATTTTTTAAATAGAATATTATTCAAAGTTATTGTTAGGATTGTTCAAATTTGTCGAAGAAAATATCAAGTTACCATTTTAAAGCACACAAATGCAAACTGTCACAAAAATCAATTAAAGAAAACTTTCTTAGAATTGTACAAATTAAGAAATAATCCTAAATAATTGTTACAATATCAAAAATAAAAATCAACACAGTGAGGTATGTAAACTATGTTCAACTGTCCTAGGGCTGTCCAAAATTTAAAAATTGTAATAAAAATATGTTTCAGGAATGTCCAAATGACAATTAGAAAAAGTTACTAAATTAATCATTAATATTGAAAAAAAAGCCAAATTGCTTAATACGGTAAAAAAAGCCGAACATTAAGAAATAATTCTAGATAATTGTCGCAATATTAAAAATAAAAATCAACCCAGTGAGGTATGTAAACTATGTTTAAAAATTGCAATAAAAATTTGTTTCAGGGATGACAATTAAAAAAGTTAATTAAATTAATCATTAATATTGGAATACGGAAAAAAAAGGTGAACATTAAGCGAAAAATCGGCAGAGAATCCTGAAGGAAAAATACAATTTTGATCAAAATAAAGTCAAAAATGAATTATATGACATTGCTCCAGGGCTGTCCAGATTTGTCATTTGACATTTTTTAAAAACATTCCAACTTAAAAAAAACTGTCGATATAATTAATCGTTGCCAAAATTAGTAAATATAGTAAAATTATAGAATATTAAATATTAGTGTGTTACATAACTGTAAAGTGTGAATGATTAATAAGTGAGTTTTTTAAGGGTGTCCATTGTGCAAAAATATTTTTTTTAATTAAAACAGAAATAAAAAACGAGACAAATTGTTTAAACATCAAAAATAAATTATATAAGACTTTAAGAAAACAATTGTTCGACTATTTTAAGGCTGACGAAATTTGTAAACAATTGCAAACTTCTGTTTTTTAATTTAAAGCATTCCAAATTAGAGAAATTATTTACACATCCAAAGTAAATTACATAAGAATGTTTAAGGGTTGTTCAAATCAAGAAAATAACAGTCTGATTATCTTAAGGCTGTCCAAACTTAAAAAACATTAAATAGTATTTTGATTTTGAGAAAAAAATGCCAAACTTCCGTTTGTAGGGCTGTTGTAAAAAATCTCAAATTATAGTTAATACTTCTGTTTTTTAAATAGAATATTATTCAAAGTTATTGTTAGGATTGTTCAAATTTGTCGAAGAAAATATCAAGTTACTATTTTAAAGCACACAAATGCAAACTGTCACAAAAATCAATTAAAGAAAACTTTCTTAGAATTGTACAAATTAAGAAATAATCCTAAATAATTGTTACAATATCAAAAATAAAAATCAACACAGCGAGGTATGTAAACTATGTTCAACTGTCCTAGGGCTGTCCAAAATTTAAAAATTGTAATAAAAATATGTTTCAGGAATGTCCAAATGACAATTAGAAAAAGTTACTAAATTAATCATTAATATTGAAAAAAAAGCCAAATTGCTTAATACGGTAAAAAAAGCCGAACATTAAGAAATAATTCTAGATAATTGTCGCAATATTAAAAATAAAAATCAACCCAGTGAGGTATGTAAACTATGTTTAAAAATTGCAATAAAAATTTGTTTCAGGGATGACAATTAAAAAAGTTAATTAAATTAATCATTAATATTGGAATACGGAAAAAAAAGGTGAACATTAAGCGAAAAATCGGCAGAGAATCCTGAAGGAAAAATACAATTTTGATCAAAATAAAGTCAAAAATGAATTATATGACATTGCTTCAGGGTTGTCCAGATTTGTCATTTGACATTTTTTAAAAACATTCCAACTTAAAAAAAACTGTCGATATAATTAATCTTTGCCAAAATTAGTAAATATAGTAAAATTATAAAATATTAAATATTAATGTGTTACATAACTGTAAAGTGTGAATGATTAATAAGTGAGTTTTTTAAAGGTGTCCATTGTCCAAATAGGATTTTTTAAATTAAAACAGAAATAAAAAACGAGACAAATTGTTTAAACATCAAAAATAAATTATATAAGACTTTAAGAAAATAATTGTTCGACTATTTTAAGGCTGACGAAATTTGTAAAAAATTGCAATCATTAATATTGGAATACGGAAAAAAAGGTGAATAAGCGAAAATTCAGGGCTGTCCAAATTTGTGAAAAAATTTTCACTTTACGACGTCCGAATGCCGAGTAAATCCAAAGGAAAAGTGCAATTATGATCAATTTAGTGAAAACGTGATGATTTAAGTTCGCAAACACGCTTCAGAGAACTATCATCAAATCAATTACCGTTTGTGTTTTCTTGCGAATGTCTTTATCAGCGCACAAACCCGCTTCCGAAAATTTATTTGTTGTCAGCGATTTCATTCATTAAAAGCGACGATATCGTGCTATTAGCACGTAATTCCGGGAAAATGAATTTACCAGCGATAATAATCGAGCAGGCGACGCTTTAATTGAAACATGAGAAAGAAGGTCGTAGGTTATCTGTTTGTTTCGCCTGTCATTTGTCATCATCATCACTACGTCAATTAATCACCCTTACCCCAGTCCGTCGTGGTTGAGTTTGAGGTTCTCGATGGTGATGTTGAGCTCCTTGAAGGCCCTGAAGGGCAGATCGTCCAGCTTGCTGAAGGAGATCTTGAGCGAGACGCGGTCCTCCGGTGCGAAGTGGCCTCTGAGGAGGCGCACCACCTGGTCGTAGGAGGTCATCTTGTCGCAGTGGATGGTGGTGAGCTTGGTGGAGTCCATGCGGCAGGTGCAGGGCGCGATCTCCTTCCACATGGGGCAGTGGGGGATGCCCACGGAGAGGCCCAGGATGGAGAGCAGCAGGGCCGACATGGTGAAGGCGGTTGTCATCGAAGAGGAGGCCCTTGGTGTTAGCTTTGAGCCGGTCAATGTGTGACTGAGTGACGGTGGCGCCTAAATTTCTTGAGTGGAGCGCGGCGCCACTGACCGCCATATCTCCGGGGTACAACGTGTGTGCAACTCCACCAAGATAATTAGATGCATTCGGCCAGAACGAGATTTATTATTGCCAAGAGGACGTGGCGCCCGACTGCCAGCACTTCCTCATTTAGATTGGCGCCGAAGCCCCAGGCCCTTCTCTTGCACTTACCTTACTTACAAAGTTACTAATAAGAGACCCTTTGACGCGCAAAGCCTCACATACCTAGTGCACAGTTTCGACAAAAAGTGGTAAGTGAATTTTTTACGAGAAAATTGTGTTTACTTGCTTGCACATTATTGGATGGAAACTGACGGAAACGTGAGTATTAAAAGTTTTATTTTAACTCAAAAATACAGGGGGTGAACAAAAAATTACAAATATGTACAGGGTGCTGTTTCGGGATCTCCGAAACTAAGAGGTTTAGAGAAAAACGAGTGACACATTCTCGAGTCCGTTTTTTTGAGAAAATAATTTTGGTCAAAATCGCATCCCGCTATCGTCTTTTGTTTTCGACTTATAAACAAAAGTTGACATTTTAGCGAAATCTTAAAACATTTATATCTTCCTTAATATAAAACATACACATTTGAAATAAAGACATTATACAGGCACTTTTTTACAGAGAATCTGATAATGTTGTCAGCGATTTTTTTTAATCATTAGTTTAGCTGTAATAACATAAAGTTGTATTTTTTTAAATAGGAATTATAGGCGGCTGTGATATTTTTGAAAAGCTTATTTTTTTATGATTTGATATGTCTATTTGTGTAATACATTATTTTTAAATATTTAAAAAAACATAACATTTGTCTTTTTCTTTATAGTAGGCCATGAAAAAAGCACATTTTTACAGAGAATTTAATAATGTTATCAGCGATTTTTTTTAATCATTAGTTTAGCTGTAATAACATAAAGTTGTATTTTTTTAAATAGGAATTATAGGCGGCTGTGATATTTTTGAAAAGCTTTTTTTTTATGATTTGATATGTCTATTTGTGTAATACATTATTTTTAAATATTTAAAAAAACATAACATTTGTCTTTTTCTTTATAGTAGGCCATGAAAAAAGCACATTTTTACAGAGAATTTAATAATGTTATCAGCGATTTTTTTTAATCATTAGTTTAGCTGTAATAACATAAAGTTGTATTTTTTTAAATAGGAATTATAGGCGGCTGTGATATTTTTGAAAAGCTTATTTTTTTATGATTTGATATGTCTATTTGTGTAATACATTATTTTTAAATATTTAAAAAAACATAACATTTGTCTTTTTCTTTATAGTAGGCCATGAAAAAAGCACATTTTTACAGAGAATTTAATAATGTTATCTGCGATTTTTTTTAATCATTAGTTTAGCTGTAATAACATAAAGTTGTATTTTTTTAAATAGGAATTATAGGCGGCTGTGATATTTTTGAAAAGCTTATTTTTTTATGATTTGATATGTCTATTTGTGTAATACATTATTTTTAAATATTTAAAAAAACATAACATTTGTCTTTTTCTTTATAGTAGGCCATGAAAAAAGCACATTTTTACAGAGAATTTAATAATGTTATCAGCGATTTTTTTTAATCATTAGTTTAGCTGTAATAACATAAAGTTGTATTTTTTTAAATAGGAATTATAGGCGGCTGTGATATTTTTGAAAAGCTTTTTTTTTTATGATTTGATATGTCTATTTGTGTAATACATTATTTTTAAATATTTAAAAAAACATAACATTTGTCTTTATCTTTATAGTAGGCCATGAAAAAAGCACATTTTTACAGAGAATTTAATAATGTTATCAGCGATTTTTTTTAATCATTAGTTTAGCTGTAATAACATAAAGTTGTATTTTTTTAAATAGGAATTATAGGCGGCTGTGATATTTTTGAAAAGCTTATTTTTTTATGATTTGATATGTCTATTTGTGTAATACATTATTTTTAAATATTTAAAAAAACATAACATTTGTCTTTTTCTTTATAGTAGGCCATGAAAAAAGCACATTTTTACAGAGAATTTAATAATGTTATCTGCGATTTTTTTTAATCATTAGTTTAGCTGTAATAACATAAAGTTGTATTTTTTTAAATAGGAATTATAGGCGGCTGTGATATTTTTGAAAAGCTTTTTTTTTTATGATTTGATATGTCTATTTGTGTAATACATTATTTTTAAATATTTAAAAAAACATAACATTTGTCTTTATCTTTATAGTAGGCCATGAAAAAAGCACATTTTTACAGAGAATTTAATAATGTTATCAGCGATTTTTTTTAATCATTAGTTTAGCTGTAATAACATAAAGTTGTATTTTTTTAAATAGGAATTATAGACGGCTGTGATATTTTTGAAAAGCTTATTTTTTTATGATTTGATATGTCTATTTGTGTAATACATTATTTTTAAATATTTAAAAAAACATAACATTTGTCTTTTTCTTTATAGTAGGCCATGAAAAAAGCACATTTTTACAGAGAATTTAATAATGTTATCTGCGATTTTTTTTAATCATTAGTTTAGCTGTAATAACATAAAGTTGTATTTTTTTAAATAGGAATTATAGGCGGCTGTGATATTTTTGAAAAGCTTATTTTTTTATGATTTGATATGTCTATTTGTGTAATACATTATTTTTAAATATTTAAAAAAACATAACATTTGTCTTTTTCTTTATAGTAGGCCATGAAAAAAGCACATTTTTACAGAGAATTTAATAATGTTATCTGCGATTTTTTTTAATCATTCGTTTAGTTGTAATAACATAAAGTTGTATTTTTTTAAATAGGAATCATAGTTGGCTATGACATTTTCGAAAAGCTTATTTTTTTTAACTGGAAACAATATAAACACAGTTTGATATTTTTATACAGGGTGTCCCACCGAAAAGGGCACCCCCCTCATAATTTTTTTATTTATTAATCAATTCGAACAAAATTTAAATTACACATGTTTGGACCAAAGGTCCACATTTTAAAGTAACCATTTCTTTTGAGGAGTTTACCATTTGTGAGATAAAAAAATAAAAATCATGAAAAAAGATGCAAAATCCTTAAATTGCATATTATTAGAAGAAGCTATGTTACATTGCCGTGTTGGCAAACTTTGTTTCAACAAAAGTAATCCAAATTTCCTTAAATTCTTTTTTTAAAATCTCAAAAAAATGGAAATTTTGTGTGAAATATCATCGTCCAGCGGTGTTGTGAGATTGCTGCAAACAATTACCTGTAAGATTTTGTCAACCTGTTAACAACTAGTGTTGACAACTAATTTCAAAAATGTTATCAAATCAAGAAAAGCGAGAAATCATTCTAGTCTACGGTGAATGTGGCAGAAAATTACGACTCACAACGCGAGTTCTTGAAGAGCGCTTTCCAGACGTGCGTTACTCTTTGAAAAAAGTCCGCAAAGTCGTCCAATTATTTGAAGACACAAGCTCAGTGGTTAAACCTAAAAGGGTTTATTTTCCTGTAAGACACAATCCTGATTAGACAACATTTTTTGAGATTTCAATGTCAGAGTGACAGTATAAATTCACAGGTAGCTTTTACAATCTCACAACACCGCTCCATAGACGACGATATTTCGCACTAAAAAAAAGATTTTTGGCGAGATTTTTAAAAAAAGATTTGAGGGTATCTGAATGACTTCTGTTAAAACAAAGTTTGTCAATACGTTAATGTAACCTGGCTTCTTCTAATAATATGAATGTTAAAGGTTTTATACCTTTTTTCATAATTATTAATTTTTTATCTCATAAACGATAAACCCCCCCAAAAAAGTAGTTACTCCAAAATGTGAACCTTCAGTGCTAACATGTGTAATTTTAATTTCGCCTAGATTAATTGAAAAATAAAAAAGTTACGAGGGGGGTACCCTTTTCGGTGGGACACCCTGTATACTTTTGATAAAAAATATATTTAAAATATTTGAAAGTAGTTGGCCATGGAAAATTTATTTCACATAAAAAGGTGTGAATAATCTAGAAATTTTGTGAACGGTTATTAAAGTAAAAAATGTGAAATTATAAAAATAGCTATGTTAAAGTTATTTTCAATTGAACAAATTACGATCGTCGGAGATTTGATTACATAAAAAATGTGCAGCAAATTGAAAACAATGTGTCACTACCATTTGATAACACTTTTTTTTATGATTTAGTGAAGTGCAATGGAGGTGACGTTGATAATGTTATGTATTTTTTCACCACAGATGGGATTTGATATTGGTGTTTGGATTGACATTTTTTTGTGAAATAAAATTTCATTGACAAGCAATCACACAATTAATAAGATCTTTCTTTTTCCGACATTGCATGTTTAATTAGAAAATAGAATAGCAATAATAAGCTTGTCATTTTAAATCTAAAAACAAATAATTTTTATTAATTGCAAAAATTTGATCTAATAATAATTTATTATGCTTTTTTTAAATTAATTAGTTTTTAAAAAATTATTAAATTGTAAATACTTGTTGGGTAATATATTTTTCATAGTTTTAAATGAAAATCCAAAATTTTTTCATGGCCTACTATAAAGAAAAAGCGAAATGTTATGTTTTTTTTTAAATATTTAAAAATAATGTATTACACAAATAGACATATCAAATCAGAAAAAAATAAGCTTTTCAAAAATATCACAGCCGCCTATGATTCCTATTTAAAAAAATACAACTTTATGTTATTACAGCTAAACTAAAAATTAAAAAAAATCGCTGATAACATTATCAGATTCTCTGTAAAAAAGTGCCTCTATAATGTTTTTTTTTCAAATGTGTATCTTTTATAATAAGGAAGATATGATTTTTTTAAGATTTCGCTGAAATGTCAACTTTTGTTTATAAGTCGAAAACAAAAGATGATAGCAAAATGCGGTTTTGACCAAAGTTATTTTCTCAAAAAACGGACCCGAGAATATGTCATTCGTTTTTCTCTAAACCTCTTAGTTTCGGAGATCCCCTATTCAGACATCCAAAATGCAGCACCCTGTAAATGAAATAATTACATTAATTTTAATTGGTAATAGAACTCGTCAAGACCAACAATTTTTCCTAATAACTTTATTTTCAAAACGTTTTAGTTTTTAAGTTAAAATTATTTTAAAATTTTACACAATTTTCTTACACGCCACTGGAAGCAAAGTTACCTAGTCGACAAGATTACCGTATGAAACGGTTACCGTTGGTTGCGACTACAGGCTGTTTTGTCTAAACCCCACATTAGAAGTATTGGGAATTCTAATAATCATAGTCATCTGAAAATTTGTGTACAACCATAATCTTTTAGGTCCTGCTCAATGAAAATATTCTCAAGATAGCAGCACTTCCGGTTATACCGGAAGTCGCTATCAACTTCCTTATTTTAAATGGAATGCTATATTTTTTAATGCGTTTTTGAATTACTAGAGTTATTTTAAGGTAGTTTTCATAAGCTGTTCCTATACCTAAATTTAGCCGTTTACGAAATATTTATGGTTTTTAAAATTTTTTTGGATTTGCACCTTCCAGTTCAAAAATCAATAACTCTGCGATTTTTAAAATTTTGGAAATATTTTTGAGCTCATTTGAAAGAAGAAGCCTAGATCTTTCCTTTGGTGATTTCAAATTTCTAAAAAAGAATAACAAACTCCAAATTTTTTAAATTAAGTTTGCAAAACTTTAAGCACCCATAACTCATTTTTTTCAAATGAAATGACAAAAGTTTTATTTTACTAGATGGTAGAGAATTTAATTCTGCTTCGATCTGTGTTAACATTCCCTATACTTATGTTTAATAGTTTTCAAGTTACAATACCTTTTTGTTGGGATTGAGAAATTCATGAGCCATAGGCCTGCCATGGAAACGAATGAGAAAAGGTGAGAAATTAAAGTTTTTCAAACCAACACCCAATGAATTTATTTTGTTTTCACAGTCTGATAACACAATTTTGAACAGAGTTTGTCGTTTAAGTTTAATCAGAAATGTTTTTATGGCAAACTATGCAAAAATAGCTGTGGTTAGTAAGAAATTTCCTACAATAACAAAAAAAACAACATAACTTGAAAATTATCACAGATAGGTATAGGGAATGCTAATACAGATAGATACAGAAAAAAATTCTCCTCCATCTAGTAGAATAAAAATTGGGACATCCCATTTGAAAAAATTAAGTTTTGGGTACTTGAAGTTGTCCAAACTTAACCTTAAAATTTTTGGGTTTATTAACTTCAATTCCAATTTTGATCACACTGAACAACAGATATAGGCTTTCTCTTTTAATTCAAATTTCCACCAAGCTTACTTATTTAAAAACTAAACGACATGATAAGCTAGAAGTTTATTTTTTGCAAAACAAAACAAGACAAAGTTATAAAAATTCTGCTCGTATATTTAATAGAACAGTCAAAAGTGAGTTTGTTAAACAAAATTTTTGGCATTTTTTTCCAAAGCATTCTTTGCAAAAACGCATTTTTGTTAATTTTAATCAGTATGTAAAATTCGATCATATCATGTGATACATCGTTGTAATCAGGAACAAAAAGACTTTTCAAAAATACAAGTATAAAATATGGCGTCCATAAGAAAAACCAAAGTTGAATGTTGTAACTCTGACATCAAGAACACCTTGGAAAAGGCGATGACAGATTTAGATTTCTTGTAAAAAAGTGCCTGAAGAATGTCTTACTTTAAAACGTCTAATTTTCTTAGTTTTCGTTTAAAAAAATAAAAACGAAAATTACAAAATTTCGATTTCTCTCAATAATTCCAAAACTAAAAATGGCACATCAAATATTCTTTCAGATAATAAGGAAGTTTCCAATTTTTCAAAATGTTATTATTTATTATCAGCATGATAGTACTCAAAACAAGAAATTAAATGCAAACAAAATTAATTCAATAACTTTAAAAATAACAAAAATATAAGCTTTTTTGTCTGCCGGTTTGACAACGATCCCGCTTTGAGCCTGATGACGTCAAAGGAACACTACTGTTCCTTTCGGCATGATGTTCAGATCTCTGGATAATGTTATTGACTTAAAAGAAATAAATATTGGAAGAAATTGTTGTTTGTGATGACTCGAGTAATTTATTTAAAGTAAATACTGTAATAAGTCATTATAATAACTAAAAATAATTCATTTTAATAATCACACAAAAATCAGCGTTTGCTATTAAATACTTTAATTCTTTCTGTATGCCTTCGAATTTTTTCAGAGAATTGTTCTACAATTCCGTATAAATAATAAATACTAAATAATAATAAATATTTATATTAATAAAATATAATTTTATTTTTTAAAATTTAAAAATATTAAGTATTGAATATTTTATGATTTCTAGTGTCAATCTAAAACAAACGATGCTTGCAAAATGTTTTGTGCAAAAAATATGTAAAACAAATTGTTGCTAACTCCAAAAGTACCTTTATTTGAATTTTTCCTTTTCTATTTAATTCATTACTGTTTGACAAAATTTTAAGCCTAGTTTGTTTTAGAGTCACAATCTTAACTAATTAATTAATAATTATTCTAAGAAACTTAATATCTTATCCCTTGATATAGGGAAGAAATATTTTAGTAGCGTTTGTATGTAGCTACACTTGAAACAACTGAACAAGACAATATATTTAGTTCCATATGAAGCCGTCATTCCAACATTGCAAGGAGTAACAGTTTGTAATATGTAACAGTAATAAGAAATAAGTGCTAGAATGATTAAGTAAGCATAAGGTAACGATGAAATGAAAGAAAAATTAAAAATAAATATGTGTTCTATAAACGGCTTCTCTGGTAAAAGATATCGACACTTGCATAATAATGTAGTTATACCTTTTTAATCAAGTCAGCCGAACATTATCACTTAAACATTTAAAGTTCTAGCAGAATTTTGTCATTAATAATAAAATGTCTATTTTATGACATTTGGAGAAAATATCATTTAAACATTGTTTGTTTCAGAATGACATTAGAAATCATAGATTCCGATAAATTATTATTTTAATATTGTTAATCTTATTAATATTTTTTATTAAATAATAGAATAATAATAATAATAGAATAGTAGAATAATTCACACAGTCACAATTTTTTTTAGTCATAAACTAAACTGTACAGTCACCCAAAATGAAAATGACGCGTCCGTGATGCAATTGCTATTCGAACTTAACCCCTTTAACAAATTAACAAGTAAATAAACAAAAAAATTAATTAACAGGGCGGTTCAGCTTAGCTCCCGTCTTCTGTAGCTCAGTTATTATTCATTAGAGTTGGAGTTTTGATATTTTGTAGATGTTATTTGTACTCTAGGACAAATGTCAGGAAAATATTTTTTATTATACAGAATGTCCCAAAAAAGTATGACATCATAATAATAATTTTTTTGTAATAGCGTGCTATTATTTTTTTGTGCTCATTAGGATACCTTTTTAGCTTCTTACATGTCCCCAAAGTTTTTTCTCAAATCGGTTTCAGGGATTACTGTTAAACAAATCGGTTAAAATTGATAAATTAATAAAGACTTATTAATGAAGTTTGATTAATTTGAATTATTTTTAACACTATTTTTGACAGCTTTATCTCTCTTGTGAGAGAAATCTAATTTTTCTCACCGAAAACAGTGGTATAATGTACCTAAAAAACTGCACCTATAAGATAAAACATTATTATTGTTTTTTATTAAATAACTAACACAAAACGAAAAATAAAAAGCAAATAAACGATCCAAAAGTCAATGATTATTTGTTAAGTGAATTTTGAATTTCTGTCAGTACCTGTTGACTCTAGATAAAGCTCAACTTGTCCACCTTATTCACTGTTTACGTTTGAGTTATCAATTGAAAATTTAGATCAGTCCTCAGACTTGTGTCTCCTTTATGCCATCTAAATATTGTTATCGGTGTCGTGTTTCCACAACAAATCGATCAAATTATCGCTCATAAAATGTAACGTGCTGTAAATTGTGTAAATACATCGCTTCGGGATCAACTCATAAATCGAGTTAAATATATATTTTACACGCGAACATCCGAAATTCTTATACATTCTCATTGCGGTGCTAAATTATTAGGAATTTTCGACGTCGGTGAACGTAAACACAGGAGTAAATCAATGATGATCACGTTGGAATTCTACTTATTCACAAAATAAATTTTATGACTCGGAGAGATTTTATTTATTAATAGATAGAACGGACGCTTCATCCGCCTTCTCTTTGACACATTAAAGAAAAAAACTACACACTAATAGACACTTTTATTTTTCTTGCGATTTATTGCAAGACTTTGCAATTTTTGCTTTATTGTGGCGCATCCACCATTTTTCACCGATCTGATACAAATTGAATTAAAAAATAATTAAAAGTAAATAATATTGAAAAAGTCAAAAATTTGTGGTTGAGACGAAAAATCATAAAAACCTTTGTTTTTCCGCCAAATCACTAAGTTTTCGTTGATAAAAGTTTAAAATTTTGCAATGATATCTTATTAGACTATGACCCAGTTTCAGTCTGTTTGTTTGATAGCAAATGTTTAATTTATTTCACGTTCCTAGATCTAGTTAAAGTTTATTAAAATAATCTTTATTTTTCCAAATGTTTTGAGAGAAAATTCCAAAACAAAATAAACGAATGCTATTTTCTCTGTTAACAGAACCTTTACTTATTTGCTTTCGATCGTTTTCCTGAACGAAAAGTTCTAGTAAAAGCTCACAAGCCATGAAAAAACAGAAAGTAAAATAAATTCGAAATATATGAATTAATTTACTCCTTATATAAGAATTGCCTAGTTTTTAACAAAAAGTTTGACTTTTTTTGACAAAAAAGAATAGAAAATTATCTCAATCGTTCTCTTTTCTGAATCTCTTTTGCGGTGTTCTTTTACTTAGTTAGTTAGTTGTTAAATAATCGTATTTCTTTTGCTTCCAAACAGGAAGTTAGGTTTATTGTTGGAAAAATTTGGACAATTCAAACAATTTTTGAGCAATAAATGTTTGTTATTATAATTTTTTATTTTACAAAAAAAATCAATTTCCCAAAGTTTTGTGGACATGCTTGTGCCGTTTGAAACTTCTAGAGATTTTTTTTAACCATTCGTTTAACTGTAATAACAAAGTCGTATTTTTTTAAATTGGAATCATCGTTGGCTATGACATTTTCGAAAAGCTTTTTCTGAATTGAAAACAATATAAATACAGTTTGATATTTTTATATACTTTTGATAAAAAATATATTTTAAATATTTGAAAATTGAAAGTAGAAGGCCATGAAAAAATTATTTTTCCATTCCATTTTTAAAAAATTTTAAATTGTCGATATATAACCGAGATATAACCTTCCAATGTAACCGCGCGCTCCCAAATGTGACGCTTTTATAAGCTAACTGTTAGTTAACCACCTTATTTACCCGTTATCTACGCGCGGTTATGTTGCGGTTATATAACTCTTCTTATATTTAGGTTATATTGCGATTATGTGTCGTTATCTAACCTTTATCTACGCGTGGTTATATAATTGCCCTTACATCGCACTTATATTGCGGTTATGTTTCGTTAGCTAACCATTACATACGCGTGGTTATATTGGGGTTATATAACTTCTCTTATATTTCGGTTATGTTTCGTGATCTAACCTTTATATTGCGCTTATGTAACCATTCTTATATTTTTCTTGTATAACTTTTGCCTAAGATCTATTAAAAAAATCAAAAGTTCATAGAACTAATGCAAATTTCAAATTAAAATATTAATTAAATGTTTTAAATAGAGTAAATAGAATTTATTCTTGCAAAAATTTGCTTTAGTTTTGACAAATTCATTAGCTTTTTCAGTTTTCAATTAAGTATAAATTATAAATAAATTATATAACCAAAAACTTCTTAGATCACTTATTTTGTTTTGTTATTATTATTATAAAAAGCCGGCGACATATTAAATATAACTGTAACATAACCATGCTGAGATCACCAATATGTAAACTGAATCTAGCCTACGCTATGTTGTATCACATACATAACAGTTATATAACCGTCACGTAACCTTTGTTGTATACACTAGACATAACCATGGTTAGATAACTG
Organism: Tribolium freemani; assembly: GCA_939628115.1. NCBI lineage: Eukaryota > Metazoa > Arthropoda > Insecta > Coleoptera > Tenebrionidae > Tribolium > Tribolium freemani. Next base: position 39,000,326 of record OW626785.1, read on the forward strand.
ATGTATACACTGAATCTAGCATGGGCCATATTGCTTAAGAAATATAACGGTTATCTAACCGTAATATAACCGTTATATAAGCTGAGTCTAACATAACCCATGGTTAGATTTGTGTATTGCGGTTATATAACGTTATATAACCGAAAGATAACTCAGTAAAATTGTGCTACTAGGGTAGTATCAAATGCTGGGAAAAATAGCAAAAAAATTGTTTGTATAACTCTTTTCGAAATAATAATTTTTAAAGTTATGTTGGAGAAAAAGCGTACGCCACTGTTGTGTTCATAAGTAGTAATAGCACGGAAACTAGAAAGTATGATAATCAATTGATGACAATGTACTTGATCAATAGAATAATGATCACTGTGTATTGTCAATATTCATGATGAAAACGAGCACATTTTTTTCAAATACAACTACTTTAAACTCATGAGCGTCGCAAGTGGCATGGAATAATACGAAAAAATAACGTAAATATGGTACAGATCGTCTCTACTTATCCTTGGAAAGCTGTAATAAAATTTTGTCGGTTTATTTAAGAATCACCTTGTATAATTACTTTTTCTTCAGCCTGATGATGTCTTATGTAATAAGACGAAACGTTACATGACTCTCTTTTGGTTTTATTTATGGTCCTTCCCCAGTAATTTTCCAACCCTATAAATTTATATTTCTCATAGTTTTAATTGAAAATTCAAAATTTTTTCATGGCCTACGCTATGAAAAAAAAAGCGATAGTTGATAGTTTGTCAAATTTTTAGTTTTGTGCTTTAATAAAAAAAATCACATTTTTCAGAGCTTTACGATTTTTTTATTTTTGTTTGCATAGCTATCATGATAGTAGACGAAAAATTCATTTATGAATTTTATAATCAATCACTTTTTCTTATTTGATTATTTGTCTCGAGACGTCTACCAAATTTTAATCCATGAGTCCAACGAAATTAATTCGGTTAGAGTTTTTGTAAATTTAATGAAAACTTTCTGAACCAAACTCAAAAATTTAGCCAACTTTTCTTGGCATTAACATTTTACATAATGTGTGCTATATCCAATTTAATATATTGTATGAATTTGTGAAAAAATTCCGGATTTGTTTTGGATAATTTATACTTCTAAACATTTTTAAATTGGTATGTACAGATTTAGAGACTTGTTCGATAAATTTTCCTAAACCTGAATTCACAAACATATTAACAAAATTGTGATACACACATGATAAAATACTGCATGAATTCTAGGAGTTATGCTTATTTTGAGTTGAAGAAAATCTTTCTTAAATTGTTCATTAGCTTTTTCAAAATTGATGTTTAAATTTATGTTTGTTATGTTTACATACATCTACATACAGGATTGGGCAAAAGTATGGAACCAAGCGTTTTGTGCCTAAACTATGTACCCTACGAAAAAACTAATTAGTACATCATCAACTACTTTAAAAAAGTGATCATTTTTCAAGAATAAATTTTTTTCAAATTCTTTTTAGTTTTCGAATTATTAAAAAAAAAATCAAATTTGAAATGGCACCCTATTATGGCGATTTTTTTGGTAAAAGATTATGCCCGAAGAATTACTTCTAAGTCATTAATATTGTTTTTGAACCAGTGGTTTTTTTTTAAATAAATTATTAAAATTGCGGTCCGAACTCAATACGAAGATTTTTCGAATTTGGCCGAAGTGGATGTTTTTTATCCACTAATTTGATTCGTAAAATTTATCGCAATTATAAACATTCATGGATACAACCACTTTGGCCAAGTTCGAAAAACCTTCGTAATGAGCTCGGAACGCAACTTTAATAATTTATTTATGAAAAACCACTGGTTTAAAATTAATTTTATTAATGTAGAAGTTGTTTTTAGAGCTTAATCTTTTACCAAAAAAATCGCCGTAGTAGGGTGCCATTTGAAAAAATTATTTTTTAATAATTCGAAAACTAAAAGGAATTTCGAAAAAATTGATTCTTAAAAAATGATCACATTTAAAGTAGTTGATGATGTACTAATTAGTTTTTTCGTAAGGTGCTGTATATCTAAACTGCTAGATTTTATAATAGTACATATTTCCAAACCGTTTGTTTTCGTTCTATTAATAGTTATTTACCTAACGTGTTTGGAAAATACAATTTCCCACATGAGCACTTTGTTTGCACATGAAGTGTGAATGTGGGAAATTGCTTTCCAAACAAGTTAGGTACAATATTTTTTGTAACGAATCTCTCAAAAAAAAAATTAAATTAATATTTTTTATAATTTACTGGGTTGGTAACAGGTCAAACAATCAAAAAATTGACATGAACTGTCACTTATCGTAAAATCACAATCGTTTCCATCTCAACGATAGCGATACCAACCTACTAAATGTCGGAAAGTAAAAAACACCGCAGTGCGGGAAAGTTAGTTTCCCACACGCTGAGGATAACCGGGAAATAGTTGTCTAAGAACTATGAGTACAAAAAAACTTTTAAAAATCTATATGCCTTGGACTAAAAATAACTTTATTATAAAAAATATTACTAAAATTTTTTTATTTCAAACTAGCCAAAGTTTTTGTAGCCAAATAATGCGCTTAAAACACAAACTGATATGAATAAATTTAACTCAAGAATAAATAATTGGATATTTTTGTTTTTGGTTTTTCTTCAGCATACGAAATAAAAGAATGGAAAAAGAGGTAATTAGGGATTTAAAGCAGAAAATTGAAAAGAAAAATAAAGATCAAAAAGAAATATCACCTAATGACGAGAAAATAAAGGAGAAATTAGCAAAAATTTGAAGACAAAAAAATTAAAAATTTGTAAAATTAAAAAAAAACAACTACAAAAAATAATAAATTGAATGAAATATAAAATTGTAAAATAGTAAAAAAGAGATTAGGTAGGTAATTCAGAACTTAAAAATCTATATGCCTTGGACTAAAAAAAACATAAAAAAGGGAAAAACAATGTGGAATATTATATTTATTTACATAACGTGTTTGGAAAATACAATTTCCCACATGAGCACTTTGTTTGCGGCACGAGCGCAGCGAGGGTTGCATAAAGTGCGAATGTGGGAAATTGCTTTCCAAACAAGTTAGGTACAATATTTTTTGTAACGAATCTCTAAAAAAAAAAATTAAAAATTAATATTTTTTATAATTTAGTTTTTTTTGCTACTGGGTTGGTAACAGGTCAAACAATCAAAAAATTGACATGAACTGTCACTTATCGTAAAATCACAATCGTTTCCATCTCAACGATAGCGATACCAACCTACTAAATGTCGGAAAGTAAAAAACACCGCAGTGCGGGAAAGTTAGTTTCCCACACGCTGGGGATAACCGGGAAATAGTTGTCTAAGAACTATGAGTACAAAAAAACTTTTTTTGCGTTTTTAAGGTGTCCAAATGACATTGCATTAATGACGTCCATAATTATATTCTTTTTTAGACAAAATCATTCATCAATATTGACATTAACAAACACGAACGAAAAAATTTCATTTTTCCTTTTTTTTTAATTATTATTTTTTATAATATTGGGATTAATTTCCTCTGTGACCTAGGTCAGTGGCACTCGAGGCCGTATAATCCCACAACCGGTCCCAAATATGCATAAGTATCGTGTAAATCCCACCACCTCATAAATAATCTTCTCACTGGTTCGAAATTCCGAAAATTCCGCACATCGGTTAAAAATAATCATCCGTTACCAAATTTATAAATGCGTAGGTGGCGCCGCCTGGTGACGTACGCGACCCCCTTAAGAATCGTTCGCTAATCGCAGACGTCACGTATTAATTATTAACAAATTGCTCAATAAACCGGCTCGATCTGAATTATTTTACGACAATTTTATTGCCACTTTTTCAATTATCTGCGTTTATCAATCATGTCGGATGCCATCAGACCCATAAAATCAGCGCTACTGGCACCAAAAAACCCCTAAAATCGTATTTATGATATTCGGATGGGGTCAGAGGGTATCGCTAGGGGGTTTCGGTTGGCGCCTCTCTGACCAAAAAAAGACACAAGACCATAGATGCGGATGATTGATTGATTGCTTCGATTTTATAATCTAGATAACAGCCAACATCTGAGAGACGTCAAGAACCCTGATTTAGGTATAACAGCATTCTTATGACACAATCTGACGCCGGCGCCTGAATATTTCTACACACTTTTATTTTTATTTACATATTGATATATTAATTGCTGGGGACGGCTATAAACAACATGAAAAAAAAAAACACTATTTAGAACTTGCGGAATGTTGTTGACACGTTGTGTTTTATTATACAAGACCTGGAACTCTTTTTCTCTTCGCAAATATACGAGCAGAATAAATCAAATAATTTGGTGCAACTAAATTTCTTACTTCATACTGTATTACTGATCTTTAAATAATTGAAAAATAAATATTTTTTTACAATTTTTTTTTACAATTTTTTTTACAAATATACAAGGTGTTTCAAGTTTTAGGTCCAGTCAAAAAATAAATACTTCTAGTATTCCAAAATAAAAAATATATATCGCAAACGATAGAGTTTCTAACACGCTTCAATTTGATGCTTTAATGTTATACGAAATTTTCATGATATAAGCGTAAAATGCAAAAAACTACATTAAAAAAATTTTTTTTTCAAATTATTCCAATAATTTTTTTATAATAAAATTCCTCCTATTTTTTAAGTAAGACTTCCGAAACTGAAACAGTAAAAAACCCAAGGCGTATTGAGCAATTGAAATTTCAATTTGCAAAAAATCAAATAAATGTAAATAAAAAATAAATAAATCAAGTAAAATTTTAGTCTGACAGTTAATGACGTTTCAATTTTTTGTGAATCAAGCAAAGACACGAGCTCTGTTTTTTCTCAAAGGTGACTAAGATAAAACATTTATTTGATCTTTTGCAAATTGAAATTTCAATTGCTCAATACGCCTTGGGTTTTTTACTGTTTCAGTTTCGGAAGTCTCACTTAAAAAATAGGAGGAATTTTATTATGAGAAAACGATTGCAATAATTTGGAAACAAAAAATTTTTTATCTAGTTTTTCACAATTCACGCTCATACCGTATAACATTAAATTGAAGCGTGTTAGAAACTCTATCGTTTGAGATATATTTTTTTTCTTTTGGACAACTAGAAGTATTTATTTTTTGACTGGACCTAAAACTTGAAACACCCTGTACAGTGTTTCATAAATGAACTATGATACAAACTTATGTTTTATCAAATGGAGCACTCTAAATTTTATTGCACTTTTGGACCAGGGCCGGCTCTAGGGGCGGACAAATTGGACCCCTGTCCGGGGCGGCAAATTGAAAATTTGTAAAATATATTTTAGAAAACATTATCTTTTAATAAAATACCATAAGAAAATAAATAATAAAATACTACTACTAGACTACTACACAGCTATTTAAAAAATAACTTTTGTAATAAAATACTAAATACTTAGAACATTCTTGGAAGTAACTAAATAGTTAGTTTTAGTATTTCTTGATGAGATATACTTATTATAATTAGCTCCAGATTTGTACAAAGGAGCGGCAAATCTTGCAGTGGAAAGAAATATTCGATTACATTATTATTTCTGCTAAATATAAAGGGAAAAGCGTGGCCAACACCTTGAAAAGGCTTTGTCAGTTCTGATAACGAATCAGCTTTTCTAATTATTTTATGCGTATATCCTATACCGAGTTGGGCAAAAGTATGGAACCAAACATTTTGCATCTAAACTATGTACTTCACGAAAAAACTAATTAGTACATCAAGTACGTTAAAAATGTGATCATTTTTACCAAGAATATATTTTTCTGAAATTCCTTTTAGTTTTCGAGTTATTTAACCCTACTACGGCGATTTTTTTGGTAAAATTATTATGTTATTATAACAAGTGTTCATTTAAAAAAAAACTCTAGAGTGCTTTGAAATTAAAAAACAATTATTTTGTATGTCTGTGATTAATTCGTTCTCTCATAACCTTACTTTTTGACAATTAAAAAGACAACAGATTTTCATAAAAACAATTATTTATTATTTATAAAAACTGTTGGAAATGTCTTCCTTGTTGTTCAACACATATAACACATCGCCTTTGAACACTACTTATTATGAATTTCTGTGAGATGATTTAGTAGGCAACCAACAATACAATGATAAAAATTGTTCTACGACTTCCGTAACAATCCAGGGCATGCTGCGAGTTTTTTTAATAATGAACACCTGTTATTATATTATGTATTATGTTCTAAAAATGACTTGTAATTCAATATTGTTGTTTTTAAACCAGTGTTCTCTTAATAAGTTATTAAATTTGCGTTCCGAACTCATTACAAAGATTTTTCTAACATGGCCGAAGTGTCAAATTTTTTGCGAATAAAAAAACATCCATGAATTTCGGTTTTAATTGTGTTTTAGTTTAATTTTCTTTCTTTAATTCATATTATGTTTAATATTTATTATTGTTACAAATTTGCTGGTTTTTTTAAGTTTTTTATAATGAATCAAATTCAAAGACAATCAAATTTTTTTTATTTGACTTTCACAGTCACCACTATAATAATTTATTAGTAAACTCACTTCTAAATAAAAAAATATTTTTTATATATTTTGATCTAAACTGCTTAGTTTTTGAAATGGTTTGATTTTTTTGACGAAAATACGTTTTTTTAACAAAAGTTTTTTAATATTGAAATAGTGTTGTAGTTGGCTTGAAGTCATCTTTAAAACTTTTTACTCTCAGACAATCTTATTTGGTGAATAGATGTAACAAAACTATAATTCTTCCTTAGGGGCCAGTCCTAAGATTCAGAGATAGGGTAAAAGCAAAGTAAAAGTTTATAAGAGATTACTCACAAACGCTTCAAAATTTTTGAATGGGGTTTTACGACATGAAAGCATCTACGTTTGTAAAGTCGCCTATAGGCGCATAAATAAAATAAAATTGTTTGTTAATAAAGTTTTTTAATTTTTTTGTTTAAAAAATTATTTTTTTAACTTTTTAAGCCTATAGATTACAATAGTTTGTTTTCGGAAATCCATAAAAAATTATTAATTTAATTTTTGTCAAATAGTTTATAAGTTATCTCTAATAAACTTTTTAAATTTTAACGCGAGCAGTGTATTATCTAGCCCTCACAGTAGCTATCTTTTACTACCCAGCTAACATGTAGAAAATATGCAAATTTTTGGTAAAAAATAAAAATAAATGTCTATTGGAATAAAAGTAACATTTGCTGCAATAGTTGCGATTAATCACAATTGAAATGTTCGGATGGCTTTTCTTCATAATTTTCAGTGGCTGAATTTTTTTAGGGAAGTTGCCACTTTACACATTTATTTAATAAAATTGTAATAATTACAACTGGTCACAATCTTATCAATTACATATATTATAATTAGCATTTTTTAAGTGATTTATTACAATTACACTTACTTCTCTGTTACAATAATTTTGCAACTATACATTCTTTCTTATTTTTATTATGTTAATTAACGGAAAGGACGAGATTTGAAAAGTTGATTGAGGCTGACTGTTTTTAATTTTTAATTTTAATTTTTTAATTTTTAATTTTTTAAATTTTTAATTTAATTTTTACTTGTCAGAGTAATTCTGAAAGCAAATTTCTTGAGTTTACGATTAGGTGCAGACATAAAGGCAAATGTCTAATTAATACCCTCGTAGCTCGACTCATAGAGATGAGACAAATAATACCGAAATCCGAAAATTTCAATTCCATGTTGGCTAAGTTTTTTTTTTTTTCAATGGTTTCTCAACGGAGAGGTTATCCATCAAATAAATACTATGTTCTCCGGCTGTACTGTATTTTAATTGCAAATGAAATTATGTATTTAGAACAAGTTTACAAAACAAATTGGTAATGGTGGAATTAGGGTAGTACATGAAAAAATTGTAAAAAAAAGTACGCAGCCGTGGTGTTTATTATAAAAGTAGTTATGTATAAAAAAATTAGATTTACCTTATTATTAGAATTTTTATACATATTTTTACGATAATAATAATTATAAAGACGAAGAGATTTATTTCTCATTACAAAAACGCCGGTTTTTTCTCCCCCGTGTAAAAAAGCCGCTGAAAATCAGAATTAAATCGTTATGTTTTGAGATCTTAACTTCTTTATTGGGAAGATTTATATAATAATAAGATGTGTTGCTGCTTCACTGTCTTTTAATTGCAAAGGAAATTATTTATAATAAGTTTATATCTAAAAAATGGTAGGTAATGGTGAAATTGGAGTCTTATACAAAAAATTGAAAAAACAAAAACAAAATACTATATAAGTAAAATAAATACGCAAATTATGGACACACTGAATGTGATCGTCCCAAAATTAATGAATGTCAATTTTGAAAAAAGAAAAAAACATATATTAGCTGTTTCAAAACTATAAAAACGCCAACGTTGCATTTTCTCTCAAAATTAGCTGTTATAAATTATTCATGCACTTCAGAAAGGTAATTGCTAATGTAATTTATACTTTCAACTAATTTGCAATTTTATCAATCTTATTTAAAAAAATAATTCTGTAAAATGCGATGTTGGCGTTTTTATAGTTTTGAAACAGATTATACTATTCCCAAGTATTTTATCATTAAAAAAAACAATAAAACTTATTTGTTGTAAGAAAATTCATATTTTCTTCACACTAAAACTCACAATGCTATTAGAGCTGCGTTGTACATATTTTTTTAAAAGACATTCTCTGACAAATAAAAACGATTACTCTAAGGTATTTAATTACCTCAGCATTTACTTATTACTTATTACGTTTTTATGCTGAACAATTATCTGAAAGAAAATTTAGTGTCATTTTTTGTTTTTAATTGTAAAAAATACGGAAATTTGTAATCAAATGAACTAGAGTTTTTTAACTAGGTCGATCTTCATTAAAACCAAATTATCCATAGTGTTATTGACTTTATTACAGCTCTCATAAAATCATTTCTCAATCCCGATGCTCTAGCATCAGGTTTGAGCTTAAATAAACTATATTAAAAAACTAATCAGTTTTCTGTAGTTTTAAAAGCACAGATTTAACAACCTCCTGAAGAGTGTCTTTAAGACACTCTTGTAGGTGTTGTTAAGGCAAACATATTTTTTAAATAGTTTTAAGAATTAATTATTCCTATAAACCATCATTTCGACTAGTAAATAGTTAATAATTTTTTAATGTTTAAAGTTAAGTATCTTTTGAGTAATCAGAAGAAACACTTAACTGTTAGTGTTTTCAGAAAGATGCGAAAATAAAAAATACGGTGTTCCATTTCAAATTTTTAAGGTATCAACTTGTAAGAAACCTCTTCATTTTTTTATCTTTTTGATTGCTGTGCGTTAAAACAATAATATATCCATTAAGTTTGAACTTTCTTCATTAAAGTGGTTAAAGTCCCACTTTTCTAGGATTCTTAGTTTTTATGTAATCACTTTTTTAAAAAACATCAGTATCAAAAACTACATCCAAAAATGCAAATGATAGGGCCTTTCATTAAAAAAAACATAAGTTTGTATGGTAGCTAATTTCAGAAACACCCTTTCTCCTTGAAAACAATTTTAGGTGAGTCAGGGTGTTAGTAGTTACGGCTTTTGTAAAAAAAAGATTAATTTTCTAACATTTAAGAGTCAATAAGGGACTTTTTCAAATCTCTTGTACTATTAACCAAACAGTTTAGCTGACTGTGTTAATAATTGAGTCTTGTATAATTGTTAACACACAAATTTTTGGCTGCTAATTTTTACGAAAAATTCCAAAATAAACGCAAAGGTATCGTGATGGAGGAAGAGTATTTAACACAAGCATTTTTAAGATGTTTTTAATTATGTAGTAGAAGAATTAAAAATTTTTGGGACATGTTTTAAATAAAACGCTTTAACTTTTGTCACGTTTTAATCAATAAAACATAACGAGAACAAAAAAATGTAGTACATTTGTTGGTAGACTGGAGTCATTACATGGTTGGCAACTTCTAAAACACAGGTGCGCAACTGGTTGCCTACACCAGACACAAATATTTGCAAAACATATTAAAACTTATATTTTAAACTATTAATGCAATGTTTATTTAACATTTGTAAACTGTATAACAATTATTTCAGTTAATTTATATTATTATTGCAATTTTGAACTTAGTTTAGTTTGACATTTGGGTGAACCCACATTCTTATTAAAATGCGTCTGGAACAGCTTGAAAACCAAAACCCCAACGTTTACAACAAAACCACTGATCGTTTAATCACAGCTGAAGAAGAAGACGACGATGTTGTGGACGAATTCGACTCCAGAGAAATATTTGGTGACACAAACATAACCTCACATTCGTTCATACATAACTTTATAATTTCAGATTTGATTAGAAATATCACAGACCCAGAACATCCCCTAACTCTAGAACAATTGCACGTCGTCCAGGAAAGTCTGATTCAAGTTGACAATGCAAATAATTCGATTTTTGTTAATTTTACCCCAACTATCCCACATTGTAGCATGGCCACATTAATAGGGCTTTCAATTCGCGTGAAATTGCTTAGGTGTTTACCGGCAAGGTTTAAAGTGAGGGTTGAGGTCACCAAAGGGACACATAATGCGGAAAATTCGGTTAATAAACAACTGGCTGACAAGGAAAGGGTTGCAGCGGCTTTGGAAAACCCTCACTTGATTCAGGTCATCAACCAGTGCATTTCCAACAGAAAACGCGGTTAATTTATAAAAATGTGCAGTTGTAAATAAAGAAATTTAAAAATTGGGGTTTTTATTTCATGGTTGGTACCTTAATGTCATTGTCATTGTCACAATTTTTTAGGTTAACTTGTTACAAAAGTTTGTTTTATGGATTTGGAATGATTTACGAAGCAGGTAAACGTTACCTGATTGAATGTACAAAGTGTTCGAAATTATGTGTAATTATTGGTATCACTGATTTTTTCAAAGTTTGCACCCCTGTTTGTGTCTACAGGCTGTCTCATATGTGTGGCCATACTGTGGGGCGGGACAAACCCGTTTTTGAAGAAAAACTCCAAGGAAATCACAACCATCAAGGCCGACTCTGTCATAAAACAATTTTTTTTGGAAATTAAATACTTACTGACGAATACGCGAGTTAGTTAATTAACACTATTGTTTACCAAAGAATTTTTCTTCTTTGTTTTCAGTATTTGATACCAATGGCGCTTAATCAGATAGGGTCCATACTTTATTTTTTAACATTACAGAGAGCTGATTTATCGCTTTCTGTCCCTGTGGCTAATTCACTCACTTTTGTGTTTACAGCACTGTCTGGTTTTATTTTAGGGGAAAAACCACCCAAACGAAGTAAGATTTTTGGGACAGGAAACTCGAAAGCTTTATTGTTTTTTTGTAGATACAATTTTAGGGGTTTTACTCATTTTGGCCGGTACTTCCTTGTGTTGCTATGACAATTACCTCATTCGTTATAAATTATAATTATCATGTTTTCAAGTATTAAAAAGAATTTAATTAAGTAAAACTGTGTTTGTACAATTTACAGAGAAAACCCACAACTGATTACCGAATTTCCATCAAGTTTGTTTGTTTTGGCATTAATTTCAAATTTTGGCGCCAAAATAAAAAATGTAATCAACTCATTTATTGTTAAAGGGCAATTAATCTCACTTTAAAGAGCATCGATTTATTATCGAGTTTATTAAATTTAAATAAGTACTTTTTTGGCTTTAAGAATTTTTCGAGTGATTTGTCAGTTTATAAGGGTGTTCCGTCTAAACCCCACATTAGAAGTATTGAAAGTTCTAATAAAGATATTTATCTGAGAGTTGGTACTCAGGCATAATCCGTTGAGTTATGTTCAATGAAAATATTTTCAAGTTGGCAGCACTTCCGGTTATACCGGAAGTCGCTATTAACTTTCTTATTTTAAATGGAAAGCTATATTTTTTACTGCGTTTTTGGATTAGTTGAGTTATTTTAAGGGAGTTTTTATCAGCTTTCCCTATACCCAAGTTTAACCGTTTTCGAGATATTTAGTATTTTTGAAAATTTTTGAATTTGCACCTGTCCCTTAAAAAATCGGTAACTCGCTTAGTTTTAGAGATTTCGAAATCATGTTTGGAGAATTGAAAGAGAAAGCCTATATCTGTTGTGCAGTGTGATCAAAATTGGAATTGAAGTTAATAAACCCAAAAATTTTAAGGTTAAGTTTGGACAACTTCAAGTACCCAAAACTTAATTTTTTCAAATGGGATGTCCCAATTTTTATTCTACTAGATGAAGGAGAATTTTTTTCTGCATCTATCTGTATTAGCATTCCCTATACCTATCTGTGATAATTTTCAAGTTATGTTGTTTTTTTGTTATTGTAGGAAATTTCTTATTAACCACAGCTATTTTTGCATAGTTTGCCATAAAAACATTTCTGATTAAACTTAAACGACAAACTCTGTTCAAAATTGTGTTATCAGACTGTGAAAACAAAATAAATTCATTGGGTGTTGGTTTGAAAAACTTTAATTTCTCACCTTTTTTCATTCGTTTCCATGACAACCTATGAGAAAAGGCCTATGGCTAATGAATTTCTCAATCCCAACAAAAAGGTATTGTAACTTGAAAACTATTAAACATAAGTATAGGGAATGTTAACACAGATCGAAGCAGAATTAAATTCTCTACCATCTAATGAAATAAAACTTTTGTCATTTCATTTGAAAAAAATGAGTTATGGGTGCTTAAAGTTTTGCAAACTTAATTTTAAAAATTTGGAGTTTGTTATTCTTTTTTAGAAACTTGAAAACACCAAAGGAAAGATCTAGGCTTCCTCTTTCAAATGATATCAAAAATATTTCCAAATTTTTAAAAATCGCAGAGTTATCGATTTTTGAATTGGAAGGTGCAAATCCAAAAAAAATTTAAAAACCTAAATATTTCGTAAACGGCTAAATTTAGGTATAGGAACAGCTTATGAAAACTACCTTAAAATAACTCTAGTAATTCAAAAACGCATTAAAAATATAACATTGCCATCTTGAGAATATTTTCATTGAGCAGGATCTAAAAGATTATGGTTGTACACAAATTTTCAGATGACTATGATTATTAGAACTCCCAATACTTCTGTGGGGTTTAGACAAAACAGCCTGTACAGTGTCCCAGCGATTTGAAAAAGTCCATTATTGACCTTTAAATGGTAAAAAATTAATCTTTGTTTACGAATTATTTTCAAGTATACAGGGTGTTCCGCTTATGAAAAAAATATATTCGGTGTAGCTCATTTCTGAACCACCTGTATACTTGAAAGTAATTTTATTAGTTACTTTTGTAAAAAAAATATTTTTTCAATTATTTAAGGGTCAATAATGGAATTTAACTCGCTTATACACCGTGTATGTTTTGTCAGGTTGGCAACCCCGTCGCCGCTTCTTGTGTCTGTGTTTCTGGAAGCTTAATTTTGTCATTACACGTTGGCAAATTTTACAATATATTTGCTCAGTTGTTGTTGTTTTGACCGGTTCTGGTGCAACAAACGAACTTTTGGTGATTTTTCTCGAACGAATTATGGCGAAGAGTTTTTTGATTTCGGGCGGGGTTTCCCCCAAATGCGAGTAGCAGGCCTTGACCACATCTCTATCGGTCGCTGCTTCGATTGGTTTTGGTTTTATTTCACCACTCGTGATTGGTTCTTCGACCTCACATTTGACATCCTGAATCTCGGGATTCACCTCGATTGTTTCCAAGGTTACGTCACATTTGACATCACAAAGCTCCGTTTTTATTGGTTCATTTGTGACCGGTTCTTCGGTGACGAACGAGCTTTTTGTGATTTTTTTCAAACGAATGTGCGAGAATATTTTTTCGATTTCTGGCGGTGTTTGAAGTAAAATGTCAGAGGCTTGTTTTTCCTCACAAAAGTCCCCCATTTCTGCGGTTTCTTCACACAACTTGACCACATCTCGATCGTTAATCACGACTTTTTCATCACACGAGTTTTCCTCCGATTCTTGTGTAATTCTGTCCAGAAGCAGTTGCTCATTTTTCAGAATTTTTTGTTGGAAGTTGTAGGCCATTTTTAGGCTGAGGAAACATTTGACACACACCCAGGCCGAAACGCCCTCATAGTAGGGTTCAATCTGATAAAAATTACGTTAAAATGTGGGGTCAAATATAATTTTTTTGTCCTACTTGGTTGTTTGTTAGTGAACTAATCATGTGGACGATGTTTTTTTTGAAAATGTTGTAGCAAATTGTGAGCTTGGAGTTGCACAATCGACAATCCATTTTTGTGGATCTTTCACCTAATTATAATCAATAACAACCATACAATTAAATTAATAATGATAACAGTGCACATAACCTATTCGCCATTGTTGGTGTCTTTATTTTTGTCAGGTTGGTATTTGATAAATTTGTGGTGAATAAAAATTCAAAAATAATTCTTTTCCTCCTACTTTTCTACTAATTTAAAGTTTAAAGGTAGACAGTACAGTGTAGAATCGGGGACGTAGTCCTAATAATGTTTGTAGGCATTAAAAAAATAAGAAAAAAATATTTTCTTAACTCGCTCTGGCAGTTTTATGCACTTTTCTGTCAGTTTTAAGGTGATTTAAAAAAGATACTTAAAAGACGGGTTGCATTTTTTTTAAATTAATTGATCCGATTTTTAGTTTTCGTCGTATTTTTTTACTTCTTAAGTTCTTAATTGTTTGATTAATGAGTTTTAAGAAGCTTTTAATAGTTTCAATTCATATTGTAGAAAATTCACGATGAATAATGGTAGAAAAAGCCTGAGTAGTAAACAATACAGTAAAATGTCTTTGAAAAAAGTCAACGGCAATGTAATATTATAGAAAAAACAAAAACATTTTAAATAAATATAGGCTGATTTTTTTATAATATTAATATCATTTGGAAAATAAAGGAGATGGTTATAAATCTAGTGCACGTTTGGTGACATTACAAAGAACTTTTTGAGGTTTAATTTAATTTTCAGAATTATCTTGCATTTTTTGAAAACTTGTGCTAAAACTGATGGATTTGCTGTTTCATTTAAATAAAGTTAAGGATATTACTGAAGTTTAGAAAAAATTAAGTGATAAAAAAATTAAGTTAAAAGCAGATACATATTTACTGATTACGGATTTGTTTTTATCAGAATCTAATGCTCGAAAATTGATAGAATTTGTTTGATGTTATACTTCTTTAACTGTTGTAGAGTAGTGTATATTAAAACGTCAATATCCCTAACATTTTTGGAGCAGTTCTGAAGTTTAGAAGTTCATTTGAGGTGCACAAGAGGAGTGTAGATATCATTTAAAATTTTGAAGGGTTATTTGTATTTGAAGTTCGACAAAAAATGTCCTCCTGTCAATAAAAATTGGCTTTTTTCAGGATTTGTAAATTTTTTCTTATTTTCTGAATTAACCAATAGGTTTTTTTTTTGAAGAAACGTTGTCATAGTCAGGGGCGGCAAAATTAAATAGCCCAGGGTTACTTTAAACTCACTCTATATAAGTAAAGTAATGAAAAGCGGAAAAGTTGCAATGCTCACTTTAAAACGATGTCTTATAGTTTTTTATTATATATTTTATGTTTGTTGGAATGGATTTAAATTGATGATTAATTGTTCTTATCTAATTTCTTTGTTTTTATTTATCTCAATGTTAACTTTTAATGTATTATAGTAGTTATAACATGAGATCGAAAATAAACTCAATTAGAGCAAGCCTTGAAAGTGATGTGTAACTTCAGCCACATCATATGCTGTGTAAAACCAACATAACTTCAAAAGTGCGGTCGTAAATAAACGGCTAAAATGATTTGTCCACTTTTTGTTGAAATATTTGTTGGTTTCCAAGCCCATTAAGTTTATTATCATTTGAAAGCTCTTT
The DNA here is from genome assembly GCA_939628115.1 of Tribolium freemani. NCBI lineage: Eukaryota > Metazoa > Arthropoda > Insecta > Coleoptera > Tenebrionidae > Tribolium > Tribolium freemani. The sequence goes on from OW626785.1 coordinate 39,016,183, forward strand.
TAGTTATCTATCATTTTCAAAAAGGATTATTGTTCTCCGACTAATAGATTTCGAGAAAGTTGCAAACAAAAGCAAAAATTCACACAATGAAGAAAAATTCGTAACTTAAAAACTACTGGGATTTGGCGATTTTCTCGCCGCCAATCGATTCCCGGATCATTTTACATAGATTTGCATCAAAATAGTTCCACTTTTTCGAATGGTTTTGCTATAATTGAGAAAATAAAAAAATTGAAAAAAAATTTTTCGATAAAAAATGGGTGGGCAAGTTATTCTTTAGAGTGGGCATCATATTTAAGTTTTTAAAAATACATAGTACCGACTCGATTATGTCAGTAATGTTTAAATCTGTTATAAAATTTGAAAACGCTGTTGTGCTTTGTTATTATTTAGCACTGTCATTTTGTAATCACATTAATAAAGAGTTTAAAAGTGACGTCATATATCTTAAAAAAACATAAAAGAAACAAAAAACAGTAACTCACTAATAAGAATTTTGATTCTGTCCACATTTCTGCCATTCTGCCCTTTGATGTTAAAAATGCCAAAGCTCTTAAAAATATCCTTTTGCACCCAGTACTGACCATTAAGAAATATTTTATTAGGCACATTTCAGCTTCGATTTCAACTAATTTGCAAGTTTTAAAAATAGTTACTACTTTCTTAAATTTTTCCGATGAATCGATAAATTGCATAGCATTAGTTATTTTAAAGTCCATACTGTTAATTAAAATGATCGATTTATTAACCCTTAATCACCCTTCTGTGCAGTTCTACATTATTATTATTACTATTATTATTAAGATCACTTGTCGGCAAAATCCCTTTGTCAGTCATTTTTAAAATAAATTTTATTAAAAAAAATTAGTCACGACCCATCTATTCTAAAGTAATTATTAAAGTAATAAAACTATGAATAAGTAGCTAAGCTAAGGGCTTAAAAAAAAGAAAATTGTTTAGGTACAAATTATCTGATATATTTATGATGTTTCCATTTCAGGTCAAATTACTTATAACCATTTCTAAACAATAGGTCTTTTAAGCACTATTAAGTTTATTATCTTTGGAAAACTATTAATTATCTATCGTTTCCAAAAAAAAAACATTGTTCTCCGACTAATAGTTTTCGAGAAAATTGCAAACAAAACGTAAAATGAAAATAAATCATAACTAAAAAACTATTTGGAATTTGAAGAGTTTCTCGCCACCAATCGATTCCCCGGATAATTTTGCAAAGGCCCACATGAAAATAATTCCACCTTTTTGTATGGTTCTGCCGTAATTGAAAATATAATAAGATTGAAAAATGTGTGCCACTAAAAAAATTATAACTCAAAAACTAAAAGTTGTACAGCAAAACAGCCAATTCTACGGATCATTTTACGTATTACTGCTAGTGTTTCACAAAATTTAAAATTTTGAAATTTTTTGCCTAAAATCATTAGGGTAGCCATTTCATAGAGGAGTATTTAATTCTTCAACAAAAAAAATCATAACTTGGGAACTAAGAGTTCTAGAGTAAAACGGTTTATTCCAGCGTATTCTACAGTTGCTTTCGTGTACTACACTAGTTTTTTTACAAAACTAGCTTATTCGAGAACTTGGTTAAAAAATTATTTCAAATTGAAAAATGGTGGATGCGCCGGGTTATTCATTAAACATTCATAACTCAAAAACTAGCAGTCCTAGAGCAAAACCGTTTGTTCCAGTGAATTCTACGGTTCATTTCACGTATAATACTGGCTTTACACAAAATTTAAAATTTTGAAGTTTTTTACCTAAAATTCCAAAAAATCAAAAAAATTAATTTTTATAACTCGTCGCTTTAGCAAAGTTTTATTGACTCTTCTATGCTTTTACAACCCTTTCGAGTTCTTAAAAGTACAAAAAAGTCCCTTGGTTCGGTTTTAAGATGTTTGATTTTTCAAATTTTTGTGGAAATTTGTGTCGATTTTTGGAGCATTTATGGGGCAATAACTCCGGAACCATTACACGCAAGTTTATTATCTTTGGAAAGCCCTATTAATTATCTATCGTTTCCAAAAAAAATCATTGTCCTCCGACTAATAGTTTTCGAGAAAATTGCAAACAAAACGTAAAATGAAAAAAAAATCATATCTATAAAACTATCGGGAATTTGGAAATTTTCTCGCCACCAATCGATTCCCCGGATAATTTTGCAGAGGCCCACATGAAAATAATTCCACTTTTTCGTATAGTTTTGCCGTAATTGAGAATATAATAAAATTGAAAAATGTGTCACTAAAAAAATTCATAACTCAAAAACTAAAAGTCGTACAGCAAAACAGCCAATTCTACTGATCATTTTACGTATTACTGCTAGTGTTTCACAAAATTTTAAATTTTCAAATTTTTTGCCTAAAATTAGAATAGCCATTTCATAGAGGAGAATTTAATTCTTCAACAAAAAAATTCATAACTTGAAAACTAAGAGTTCTAGAGTAAAACGGTTTATTCCAGCGTATTCTACAGTTGATTTCGTGTACTACACTTGTTTTTTTTACAACACTAGCTTACTCGAGAACTTGGCTAAAAAATTATTTCAAATTGAAAAATGGTGGATGCGCCGGGTTATTCATTAAAAATTCATAACTCAAAAACTAGCAGTCCTAGAGCAAAACCGTTTGTTCCAGTAAACTCTACGGCTCATTTCACGTATAATACTGGTTTTACACAAAATTTAAAATTTTGAAGTTTTTTACCTAAAATTTCAAAAAATCAAAAAAATTAATTTTTATAACTCGTCGCTTTAGCAAAGTTTTATTGACTCTTCTATGCTTTTACAACCCTTTCGAGTTCTTAAAAGTACAAAAAAGTCCCTTGGTTCGGTTTTAAGATGTTTGATTTTTCAAATTTTTGTGGAAATTTGTGTCGATTTTTGGAGCATTTATGGGGCAATAACTCCGGAACCATTACACGCAAGTTTATTATCTTTGGAAAGCCCTATTAATTATCTATCGTTTCCAAAAAAAATCATTGTCCTCCGACTAATAGTTTTCGAGAAAATTGCAAACAAAACGTAAAATGAAAAAAAAATCATAACTATAAAACTATCGGGAATTTGGAAATTTTTTCGCCACCAATCGATTCCCCGGATAATTTTGCAAAGGCCCACATGAAAATAATTCCACTTTTTCGAATAGTTTTACCGTAATTGAGAAAATAAAAAAATTCATATCTCAAAAGTTAAAAATAATGACACCAAAATTAGAAAGCCTTGTTGTTTGTTAGAAAAAGTAACAAACTTATTACGTGCCATTAAACAAATTACCTCACGGTACTTTCATATAATCAAATTTTCCAGACCTCGAAAATCAAGTTTCACAAAATTATATCCTTTTAGCCCCAACTCTCAAACTTTCCAATAATAATTTCGTGGAAACGCAAGTAGTTACATTTATCGTTATTACACAAAAAAGACAAAATTTTCCGACACAGTTTCTTCACCATGCTTTTCCACAACACTGAAATCAGACGATTCCAAAGTTAGGTGCAAAAAAACACCCTCAAATAACAATAATTTTTTGTAGCAAAAGCCAAAGACCCGCTGCATTTTCTCTACGCCTCCACGTTCGGGCTTTTCCGCATGAAACTGGTCCGTTTGGTGTCAATTTTCACGCTGCTTTTCCACACTGTGATAAGCTGTGCGTTTTTCTGCGAAATGTTGTACACTTTCGACCCGAATCTATTGATTGAGTTTGGACCAATGATTTTTATTTTTGGCAGCGTACTTGTAATTTTTATTGGCTAGTTGTTATTTCCTTCGTATTTTTTAGGGCGTTATGGCCATTGCTGTATTTTTTTACATCGAAAAAAACGGTAGAGTGTTACTAAAGCAAAGTGTTGGACGTCTTTGGAACTTTAACACGTCCTCAAACTTGTACAAGAAAATACAATTGGAGTCAAAGTACATTCTACAAGTCGTACACTTTAATAATTTTCTAGGGGTCTGTCTGGTGTTTTGCCATTTGCCTGCTGGGGGGCAAAGTGATAAAGTTTTCTATGGAATTAATCTCTTTCGGAGAGCTTTGCCACAATATTTGGATTTTTTGACACACATTTATTACTGCACTTTTCCTATTCTCACCTACATGGTGATTGTTAACCCATATCTTCTACTTTATACCTCATCCCATATGAAATTTCAAGTCTGTTATGTGAACGAAATGTTGCTAAATACAGCCAGAGACTACAAAGACATTGACTACAACTTGCTACGGAACGAAAAATATCAAAAAAACGTAACACAGAGTCTCCGAAATTGCATTTACCGACATGCAATTTTGAAACAGTTTGTATTACTTTGATTAAGTTAGAGTCGGGCTTGATTTTTTTTTACAGCATGGATAAGAAACTAAACGGTTTGATTCATTTACCACTTTTAATCCTAATGGCTTTATCAGTGGTTGCGATAATTTCGCTCCTTTTCATCGCCATTGTTGTAGGTTTAAAAAATCAGTAAAATTAATTGTCCAAAAAATCTTTCAGACTAGACAAGACATCCACATTCCCAGTTTTGGGGCCACTATGATTTTCGGAATTGTGACCAATTCATTGGCTGTATATTCGGGCCAAGAAGTCATTAACGAGGTGCTTTACCGTTTTTTTTTTTAATTGAGTTTAATCAAATTTTTAGTCTTCTAAGTGTCTAAGTTGTGCCGGGACTTCGCGTTGGACTTCTTGGAATTTTTTCAACCGGAAAATGTTGATTATTTTCATGGCTAATGCCCAGAAGCCGTTCATACTTCAGAGTCCGTTTTTCGTTTGTGAATTCGCGTTTGTGATTAAAGTGAGTTGGGTTAAGTTTTGCTCATTTGGTCATTTTTGTGTTTAGGCTCTGAAGTTTGTTTCGTCGGTTTGTGGACTTTTTTTCGAAGTGGCAAGGAGGAGGGATTTGGGGGAGTTGTAATTTAAATTTGGCGCCTTTTTCCAACACACAGGGTGTCCCAACGATTTCTAAAAGCTCCATAACTTGTTTGTTATTAGAGATATTGTTTTTTTCTTTTTTTTTTAGATTATAGCTGCGTTCCTGCTGCATATTTTTAAAATATTTCGGTTAATATACAGGTGTCCCAATTTTATTGCATTTTTGGACGTACTTTTAATACTGATAATACAAAAAAAAGCAAAACATGATGGAACATAATTTATTTCATAAATAAAACTGAATTAAAGAAATTAACAAAAGTAGAAACAATTGTACACTTTATTCTAGTGATTGGTGCAAAACTAACACACACTGAACCAACTGATTATTATAAAAATATTTTTTTCACTTTACTTTCGTTTAGATTGTTTAGAAAATTGCTCTATAGCATCATCGACCACTTTGCGCGAAATCCCGTTGTTGACAAGGATTGAAAGCACTCCCAGTTTAGTCACGTCTCTGATATTCCGGCTTTCGTCATCAAAGAAAATAATTTCGCTGTATTCCACATCGAACTTATTTTTTATCCTGAAAAAAAAAACATTATACAAAAATTAATTAACACGAATTCCGGGTGGTGTAATTCTTTTTTTGTTCGAAAGATATACAATTTTTTATGGGCCTTGGTTTTGAAGTAATAATTAATAAATAAGTAAGCTGACCTCTTATTAAAAAAAAAGTACACTCACAGAACAGTGCATATCCAAAAACGCACAGTTCAAAACAGAATATCCAGCGACAGAAACGACTATCTTAATAGAATAGGTCAGAAAAATTCACAACTAGAATGATAAAGTAGTGATTTACTACGTCGGTAATTAATTCAGATGTTGTCTCCTAGGTGTCGCCGCCGCAAGAAGAAGAATAAAATACGACTATTCTAAACTAATAACATTTTATATTTTTTTTAAATTCATAATTACTTATGGATAAAAGCGAAGACTCCATTTAAAATCACTGGTTACTTGATGGGCATAAATTGGCAATCCAACGTCAAAATAAGCATTTTTTCGTCAAAAGTACAATGAAAATATGAATAAAGTCACCTGTTACCAAACTTACACTTGCCGATTTTATTGAATATTTAAATCGCAAGAAGAAGATTAAATAAACTTAATGGTTATTACATATTTAGATGGCACCGGATAAAACATAAAAATTTCGGGATCTAAATTTTATTAACATAGCTAATACTTTCTAAGAATATTTATTTTAAAGGATGATAGTGGGGTTGAAAAAAGTGCTTTATTCGAATGTTAAACTAATTTCTGAGATACGGAGAGATAAAAAATTAGAGGTTTCCATTAGATATTACTCATTACTCTAACCAGAAAAAGTGGAAAATTTGAAATCAATTTGAGAATTGTGCATTTTTTTTTGTTAAAATATTTTCGGTTTTAATAAGATTATTCCATAATTTGCCGCTCATTGTACTATAAAATAACTGATATATGAATTTAAAATTAATTTTTGTTTATTTATAGAACCTATGCTCCTTGCGATTTAGCGAAATTAGTCGTAAAAAGATCGTTAAATTATTGTTACAGAGTATAATTTTTACTTTGTCCTTATAGTTGTTAAAGAACTAGTTTTGTATGAATGTATGAGGCTTTTCTGTGTTTTTTACTTCTGAATATTTTTTTTGGAGATTCTGTTTTTAATTTTTTTATTTACAGCATCTTAGAGAATTGTAAATTTGTTGTTATTTCTACCTACCACTAAAAAAGGTCATTATACTCGTTTTGCATACACAATAGGTTACATTTTTTCTATTTTTTATTTAGTCCCTTAGAAATTTGTAAGTGAACAGTTGTTTTTTATTTTATTTAGTGCTTCTAATTTTCAGACCAAATTTTGCATTGCTAAGTTCTGTTTAATTACAAAATATACCACTATTATGTTTTGGAATATTTCTGTTAATGAAAGTTTTTAGATTTGACCAATATGCCAATGAATGTTACTAAAGATGCATTCTTCTGTCTTTGATGAGTATTTTGCAATAATAAAAAAAAGAAAAGAAACAGCACCAAAACATAACAAAATGAGTGTAGAAAATTAATAAAAATCGATTACTTCATTAAGATGTTATTGAAGAAAAACGAAAATAATTTTAGAAATTTAACGCCCTCTTATTTTGAACTTGGTGTAAGATTTGACCTGTATTATTCTTACTTTTTTGTTACACCCTGTTTATTTTTTATAAATGTCAAATCTGTACATTTGATTACCTAGGCTACTATCCAGTTGCCACGGATACCAAACATGTTTGGTAGCCTACTTAATTATTAAATTACATTTTTGTTATTGATTTTATGAATAAATGAATCACCTCGTGATGTGTTTGGTCTTCACCCCTGGAAAGATTTCCAAATGCGAGAAATACTTCGTCCACCCGAACAGATCCAACAATTGTCGGGCCCCCTCGACCTCGCTGGTACGAGACGCCACTGCTAAGAGATAACCTTCAAGGTACAATTCCTGTAAAAGTTCTGGAACGTCATTGTAATATTGGATTTTACTTCCAAATTGGTCTATGACGCAACCGTCGTTCCTAAAACACACAAAATTAGCACAAAAACGCCACAAATTCGTGCAATTCACGTTTTACGAAAGGGGGGAATGACATGTGTGTCAACCCAAAACGGCCACAGTGTGTAATCTGCAAAGACGTTTTTACGTTAGAATCGCTCACCTACAACAAAACACACAGTTACTGACCTAAATCAAACACGAGTATTTTGGGTTTCACTTCGATAACATTGGCCATTTGGACGCACAATAATAATCACAATGAACTAGAACAATCCAAACAAATCACCAAATCGGGCGATTGGCGACACTGCTTGTTGGGGTTTTTTGCGATCGTGTCCTAAAACAATCACAAAAAACGCAATTAAAGGGTGCAAAAACGCACCACTTGAAATCGAATTGTTGTTTTAAACACTGTGAAGCCCCCAAATTAATTATCGAAGTTTTGGGGCTTGGTTTCTTGGTGCGATTGTGGGGACTTTGGTGATCGCGTCCTGCCGTCAGTAGGTCCGTCATTTTGATGTGAGAGGTGTGTTTTTGTGAAAAAACCCCTTCAAAGGCGAATTTTGCGACTAAATTTGCGCTTAGGGCTCCACCCGCATCGAATCGCCCCCTTTGGTTGGCCTAGATGTTGTGAAAATTGCATTTCTCAGGTAGTACAACCCACCTCAATTCGCTCAAATTCCTGAGCAATTAATCGGTTTTAATGCGTAGTTGTTGGAGAATCACCCACTGAACACCAAAATGATTGTTCTGACGGTGAAGACGCTCGATTCCCAGAACCACACCTTCACGGTGGACGATGATGTGAGTATTTTTGTTCGAACCCAATTTGCTTGAATTACCTGTAATCAGATCACCGTGGAGCAATTCAAGACCAAAATCGCTGATACTGTTAACATCCCGGCCGAAACGCAGCGCATTATCTACTGTGGACGTGTGCTGCAAGATGAGGCCAAGTTGGGGGACTATGGTGAGTCTGAGTGTTGGTTTGTTGGCAAGGGGGCTCATGTTGGGGTTTAGATGTCAACGGGAAAGTGGTGCACTTGGTGCAGAGGCCGCCCCCGAGTCAGAACCCCCCAACCACGCGGGCCGCGTCTCCGCAGCCCCCTCGAAGGGGTTTCAGGGGCTTCGATACTGAGAACACCATGTATTTGGGGTCCATGGCGTTTCCCTCCAATCTGATGGAGTCCCAGGGGATTGTGCCCCCGCCTCCGACGCATAGCTTGGCCGGGAGTCGGCTGAATGTGGCCAGAAGGTGAGTTTTAATTTAAGTTGGCAACATTGCGTACTCGATTTATATTTTAATTTATTATAATTTGATTTAACATTGCATCAGTTAATTAGAAAATGCCGTTCACAACATATTTTTGGTCCTTCGAGCTGGATACTGGACTGCAATATTTTTAGTTGTATTATGAAAAAATATTTTTTGCATTGGAAGCTTCTCAAGTCTTATTAATCGTGTTGTTATATTTTTTGTCTTTTTGGTGTGTTTGAATACGGTTTTGAAGTAAAAACTTGTTTCTTTTTCTGTTTTTAAATGAAATTCTGATTTTTTGTGTGAGATTTTGCTAAAACCGACTCAAAAATCTTTAAATTAAGACAATAATTACATTATTTTATGTCATGTTCGTGCGTTTTTGTTAAAAACAATCAATAACTTACTTTTGTCTTTTTTGGTTATTTAAGCAAATATTACTAAAATTACCCGAAAAAGCATGAAATCATTTTGTTGGTTTTACTCGATTTTAGTTGGTTTTTGATCGAAATTTTGTCATCAAATGAACCGAAAAAACGTTAAATCTGATATAAAATTGTGACCTTTTTCAGGATCTAATAAAACAGATTGAAAAATTAGCAAATTATTTTTTATATTGTTTGAACGTTTTTTAGCTGAAACGCTGTTATTTCGTAAAATTTTGTTGAAAACAAGCTGAGGATTACAAGATTGTTTTTAATTAAAATGAAATTTGATTGAAATTGACTCGATTTTAGTTGATTTTAGATTGAAATTTCGTGAAAAATGAACCGATAAAATATTAAATTCGGTAGAAAATTGTAACCTTTTTCAAATATCTAATCAAATTTTCGTTTTTTATTGTGAGAATTTGCTAAATCAGATCGAAAATAATTTTTCTTTGTCCAAAAAAATTGATTGAAATCAAATTGATATTATGGTGTTCACTCCACTCGATTTTAGGTGCTTTTTAGTTGAAATTTTCTTAAAAATGAACTAAATTGAAATTGAATGAAAAAAAAATCTTATTTTTCTGTTTTTCGACGTGTTTTAAAACCAAATTTTTATTTTTTCTAGTAAAATTTTCCTCCAATTTTGCTTTTTTCAACCATCTTAACTTACTCTCTAAATTTTCTAAAAATAATTACAAAAATCAGTAAATTATAGTTCAAGATTGTATTTTTGTTTTGAAAAATCACTAAATTCTTTTGGAAATTATATATTGTTTTGTGTACCATTTCTCATACACAATTATTTCGCTAAATTTTATAAAATGGACTCGAAAAGAATAAATCAATTTTTTTAACAACACCAAGTAAACAAAAAACTTTCCATTTTTATTTGAGATTTTGCTTAATAATTATTTCGCAAAACTATATTAAAAATAAGTTGAAAATTGCAAGATTTAAGTTACTTTTGCTTGTTTTTTTTTATTATTTGAGTAAATGGTGCTAACATTGTCCAAAAAATTACGAAATTAGTTCTGAAATTATATTATTTTGTTCGTTTCCGTCGATTTTAGTTGATGCTTCATGGAAATTTCATTAAAAAAAAGAACGAAGAAACAAAATTAAAGCTGTTATTTTTACTTTTTTCAACGTCTAAGCATGTTTTAAAACCAAATTTTTATTTTTTTCTAAGATTTTACTCCAATTTGTTTTTTTGAACCGTCTTTACATGATTTTCGATTGAAATTTTGTAAAAATAATACAAATAATCCATACATTATAGTTTAAAATTGTGATTTGGTTTTGAATAATCACTAAATTCTGTTAAAAATTATTTTAAAAATAATATAATGTAATAATAAAAGAATAAATTTTTTTGTGTATTTAACACGTTCATCAGATACAATTATTTCACAAAATTTCATTAAAAATGGCTCGAAAAATGTATAAAATTTAGTCAAAAATTGTGTTAACTTTGTACTTTTGCAGTGTTTATGCACTTTTTTGAAGTAAAAAACAATTTTTTTTTGAACATCATCAAACAAGTAAAAAACTTCCCATTTTTATTTGAGATTTTCCTGAATAATTATTAGTTATTACATTATTTTTGTCTTCTTCGAATGTTTTTCACGCAGAAACGAAATTATTCCGCAAAGCTTTGTAAAAAAATAAGCTGACAATTAAAAGATTTAAGTTATTTTTGCTTTTTTTATAATTTGAACATATCACGAAATTACTTCCAGAATGTTAAAATAGTGGACCGAAAAAACATAAAATTTGATAGAAAATTGTGTCATTTTTACCTTGTACAAAGTGTAAGTATTTTTTAAAACCAAATTTTTAATGTTTTTTGTGAGGTCTTGAAGATCAGACCTAAAAATCATCGAATTGATTAAAAAAATACTTTGATTTTGCTTTTTTCAAACGTTTTGGTAAACGTGAGTTTCTCTCGAAATTTTATATAAATAAGCCAATAAATTAGTTCAGAAATTTGTGTTGAAAAAAGTCTGAGAATTTTTGTTGGAAATTATATTATTTTTTCTTCTTTAGTTTTTAGTTTTTCAGTTTCTTGTCAGTTAGAAACACAATTATTTCACAAGGCTTCGTTAAAAGTTGGCTAAAAATTGTAAAAATGTATCAAATTAACTTAAAAATTGTGTTCAATTTGTTTTTTTTTAATTACAAAACAAACAAAAAACTTGGTTTATTAGTTATTTTACATTACATTTTTACTGTCTTTTTCGAGCGTTTTTTAACTAGAAACTTAATTTACTTCGCAAATGGCAAGATTTAAGGTAAAAACTTTTTTTTGAGAAATTTTACAAAATTCCATTTTTGAAGCTGTTGTTCATGTGCCAGTTCTTGTAATAACACAACTAATAAATAACCAAAATAATCGAATTTGATGTTATGTTTTTCTCAAGGTTATTCGAAAAATGTATTAAAAGGTCGGAAATATTTTCTGTATTTGCATCTCAAGGTTATTTAAATCACATTCAGGGTCAGAAAAGATAAAAACACAATTAAAACTTACATTATTAGATTGTTCGGATCCTCACTAAAATGTAAAGATTGTAATGTTTACTATGTTGGAAAAACCTATAGAAATTTCAAAACAAGGATCAAGGAACATCTTTCTAATTTAAATAAAGTGGATAATAGACAGTCGCATTTTGCTAATCACCTAAAGGATAACTTACATGATTTCGATATAAACACAGGTTTTACCAATTTATTTGAACACACTAGAAATGACCTACTATTAGCTTTCGAGTCCCTAGAAATTTACAAATTAAACAGTGACAAAAATAAAGTTGCACTAAATCATCAAAATAATTTCGAAGTATCCAGTTTAATTAAAAGTTTTAATTAAGTAAGTAATATAAATTTCCCTGTTTAAACCCATCCAATACTACCTTTCAGTTAGGCTTGTTGTTTGTCCTTTAATAATTTTAATTTGTACATCGGTTAATGTTTGTTAATTTTATAATATTGTTAGATTGTCTTAAAAATTTATTTGTTTCATTGTTTATTTATTTATTTCTTTGTTGACGATGGCCATCTTCAGGCCTAAATTTAAATTACATTTCGCGCACGCTCAAACAAATTAAAAATCTTCACAAAATGGTGAATTAAAAATTTGGTGTAACTTTTCTCGATAGTAAGTATTAAATTAAGCTTACAAATACCTTTATTGTTTTCTTATACAGGGTGTTCCGTCTAAACCCCACATTAGAAGTATTGAAAGTTCTAATAAAGATGTTTATCTGAAAGTTGTTATTCAGGCATAATCCGTTGAGTTCTGCCAATGAAAATATTTCTAAGATGGCAGCACTTCCCGTTATACCGGAAGTCGCTATTAACTTTCTTATTTTAAATGGAAAGCTATGTTTTTTACGCGGTTTTTGGATTATTTAAGTTATTCTAAGGGAGTTTTTATCAGCTTTCCCTACACCCAAGTTTAACCGTTTTCGAGATATTTAGGATTTTTTGAAAATTTTTGGATTTGCACCTGCCACTTAAAAAATCGGTAACTCGCCTAGTTTTAGAGATTTCGAAATCATATTTGGAGAATTAAAAGAGAAAGCCCGTATCTGTTGTTCGTTGTGTTCAAAATTGGAATTGGAAGTTAATAAACCCAAAAATTTTAATTTTAAGTTTGGACAACTTCAAGTACCCATAACTTAATTTTTTCAAATAGGATGTCCCAATTTTTATTCTACTAGATAGAGGAAAATTTTTTTCTGCATCTAACTGTATTAGCATTCCCTATACCTATCTGTGATAATTTTCAAGTTATGTTGGTTTTTTTGTCATTGTAGGAAATTTCTTACTAACCACAACTATTTTTGCATAGTTTGCTATAAAAACATTTCTGATTAAACTTAAACGACAAACTCAGTTCAAAATTATGTTATCAGACCGTGAAAACAAAATAAATTCATTGGGTGTTGGTTTGAAAATCTTTAATTTCTCACCTTTTTTCATTCGTTTCCATGGTAACCTATAAGAAAAGGCCTATGGCTAAATGAATTTCTCAATCCCAACAAAAAGTTATTGTAACTTGAAAACTATTAAACATAAGTATAGGGAATGTTAGTACAGATCGAAGCAGAATTAATTTCTCTACCATCTAGTGAAATAAAACTTTCGGCATTTCATTTGAAAAAAATGAGTTATGGATGCTTAAAGTTCTGCAAACATAACTTTAAAAATTTGGAGTTTGTTATTCTTTTTTAGAAATCTGAAAACACCAAAGGAAAGATCTAGGCTTCCTCTTTCAAATGAGCTCAAAAATATTTCGAAATTTTTAAAAATCGCAGAGTTATCGATTTTTGAACTGGAAAGTGCAAATCCAAAGAAATTTTAAAAACCATAAATATTTCGTAAACGGCTAAATTTAGGTATAGGAACAGCTTATGAAAACTACCTTAAAATAACTCTAGTAATTCAAAAACGCATTAAAAAATAGAGCATTTCATTTAAAATAATGTATAACCGGAAGTGCTGCTATCTTGAGAATATTTTCATTGAGCAGGACCTAAAAGATTATGGTTGTACACAAATTTTCAGATGACTATGATTATTAGAACTTCCAATACTTCTAATGTGGGGTTTAGACAAAACAGCCTGTAGTAATATATAACAAAAGTTATAAATATTACCAAACAAAAATTAGAATCGTTAAACTTAGATACAGATTATATAAATGAGTTTGAAAAACTATTACAACTTTGTCTCAAACAAAATATTTGCAAATTTAATGACAATATTTGGTCACAAAATGATGGTTTAGCAATGGGTTCCCCTTTATCTCCTATCCTGACTGACATTTACATGGATGATTTTGAATGTGCTTTACTTAAAGAGGTTAAATACAAAAATTACACTCAACATATCATATATTAGACAAACTAGATAGATCAGGGGTTTACTCACTAAAATGTAAAGATTGTAATGTTTACTATGTTGGAAAAACCTATAGAAATTTCTAAACAAGGATCAAGGAACATCTTTCAAATTTAAATAAAGTGGATAATAGACAGTCGCATTTTGCTAATCACGTAAAGGATAACTTACATGATTTCGATATAAACACAGGTTTTACCATTTTAATTGAACACACTAGAAATGACCTACTATTAGCTTTCGAGTCCCTGGAAATTTACAAATTAAACAGTAACAAAAATAAAGTCGCACTAAATCATCAAAGTAATTTCGAAGTATCAAGTTTAATTAAAAGTTTTAATTAAGTAAATAATAGAAATTTCCCTGTTTAAACCCATGTAATACTACCTTTCAGTTAGGCTTGTTGTTTGTCCTAATTTGTACATCGGTTAATGTTTGTTAATTTTATAATATTGTTAGATTGTCTTAAAAAATTTATTTGTTTCATTGTTTATTTATTTATTTCTTTGTTGACGATGGCCATCTTCAGGCCTAAATTTAAATTACATTTCGCGCACGCTCAAACAAATTAAAAATCTTCACAAAATGGTGAATTAAAAATTTGGTATAACTTTTCTCGATAGTAAGTATTAAATTAAGCTTACAAACACCTTTATTGTTTTCTTATAGGCCTGAAGATGACCACGAATGTGTGTCGAAACATGTAGCGTTTTTAATAAATACAATTTTGACAGAGAAGGACCGTTTATTTCTTAAAAATTACTTACATTATTATTTAATTAAAAAAAATTGTTTAAATCACCAATTTTTCTCAAGGATGTTGCGACGTGCCGAGGCCGTTATAAGCCTCCTCGAGAACCCTTCAGCCCGTCCTAACGAACAAGCAACCTCTGAAGAGCAACAAGAAGAAGAAGTGACTCCAATTATTGAAGCTCGTGTTATAGTTCCTCCTGGTAATAGTGATTCAATCGACGAGGCTATGGTTTTATCAGCAGTCCAAAACACACTATTCGATGCCGCTTCGGGCTCTATGTAATTTGATTTGAATTAATAATTTGTGTTGTTTTGTTCGACGAAATTATGTTCAATTTAGACCAATGGCGGCCGAAGTTACCATTGATGGAAGCGGGGGTTCACAGAATTCGGCTGAAACACCACCTGCTGAAAGATCGGCGTCGTCAACACCTGAAGAAGCCGCCCCGACGCCGACGACGTCCACGACGACCTCTGAAGGAACGAGTGGAGAGCAGAGAAATGGAGGAGTTAGTGCGAGAACGTTGGCAGAGTGAGTTTTTTTTTTGTGTAAAATTTGTTCTTTTATTAAACGGAAAATAATGCAAATAATAATAATGCAAATAATGCGCTTAAAACACAAACTGATACGAATAAATTTAACTCAAGAATAAATAATTGGATATTTTTGTTTTTGGTTTTTTTTTCAGCATACGAAATAAAAGAATGGAAAAAGAGGTAATTAGGGATTTAAAGCAGAAAATTGAAAAGAAAAATAAAGATCAAAAAGAAATATCACCTAATGACGAGAAAATAAAGGAGAAATTAGAAAAAATTTGAAGACAAAAAAATTAAAAATTTGTAAAATTGAAAAAAAAACAACTACAAAAAATAATAAATTAAATGAAATATAAAATTGTAAAATAGTAAAAAGAGATTAGGTAGGTAATTCAGAACTTAAAAATCTATATGCCTTGGACTAAAAAAAAATTTATTATAAAAAATATTAATAAATTTTTTTTATTTCAAACTAGCCAAAGTTTTTGTAGCCAAATAATGCGCTTAAATCACAAACTGATACGAATAAATTTAACTCAAGAATAAATAATTGGATATTTTTGTTTTTGGTTTTTTTTCAGCATACGAAATAAAAGAATGGAAAGAGGTAATTAGGGATTTAAAGCAGAAAATTGAAAAGAAAAATAAAGATCAAAAAGAAATATCACCTAATGACGAGAAAATAAAGGAGAAATTAGAAAAAATTTGAAGACAAAAAAATTAAAAATTTGTAAAATTGAAAAAAAAACAACTACAAAAAATAATAAATTAAATGAAATATAAAATTGTAAAATAGTAAAAAGAGATTAGGTAGGTAATTCAGAACTTAAAAATCTATATGCCTTGGACTAAAAAAAAATTTATTATAAAAAATATTAATAAATTTTTTTTATTTCAAACTAGCCAAAGTTTTTGTAGCCAAATAATGCGCTTAAATCACAAACTGATACGAATAAATTTAACTCAAGAATAAATAATTGGATATTTTTGTTTTTGTTTTTTTTTCAGCATACGGAATAAAAGAATGGAAAGAGGTAATTAGGGATTTAAAGCAGAAAATTGAAAAGAAAAATAAAGATCAAAAAGAAATATCACCTAATGACGAGAAAATAAAGGAGAAATTAGAAAAAATTTGAAGACAAAAAAATTAAAAATTTGTAAAATTGAAAAAAAAACAACTACAAAAAATAATAAATTAAATGAAATATAAAATTGTAAAATAGTAAAAAGAGATTAGGTAGGTAATTCAGAACTTAAAAATCTATATGCCTTGGACTAAAAAAAAATTTATTATAAAAAATATTAATAAATTTTTTTTATTTCAAACTAGCCAAAGTTTTTGTAGCCAAATAATGCGCTTAAATCACAAACTGATACGAATAAATTTAACTCAAGAATAAATAATTGGATATTTTTGTTTTTGGTTTTTTTTCAGCATACGAAATAAAAGAATGGAAAGAGGTAATTAGGGATTTAAAGCAGAAAATTGAAAAGAAAAATAAAGATCAAAAAGAAATATCACCTAATGACGAGAAAATAAAGGAGAAATTAGAAAAAATTTGAAGACAAAAAAATTAAAAATTTGTAAAATTGAAAAAAAAACAACTACAAAAAATAATAAATTAAATGAAATATAAAATTGTAAAATAGTAAAAAGAGATTAGGTAGGTAATTCAGAACTTAAAAATCTATATGCCTTGGACTAAAAAAAAATTTATTATAAAAAATATTAATAAATTTTTTTTATTTCAAACTAGCCAAAGTTTTTGTAGCCAAATAATGCGCTTAAATCACAAACTGATACGAATAAATTTAACTCAAGAATAAATAATTGGATATTTTTGTTTTTGGTTTTTTTTCAGCATACGAAATAAAAGAATGGAAAGAGGTAATTAGGGATTTAAAGCAGAAAATTGAAAAGAAAAATAAAGATCAAAAAGAAATATCACCTAATGACGAGAAAATAAAGGAGAAATTAGAAAAAATTTGAAGACAAAAAAATTAAAAATTTGTGAAATTGAAAAAAAAAACAACTACAAAAAATAATAAATTAAATGAAATATAAAATTGTAAAATAGTAAAAAAGAGATTAGGTAGGTAATTCAGAACTTAAAAATATATGCCTTGGACTAAAAAAAACTTTATTATAAAAAATATTAATAAAATTTTTTTATTTCAAACTAGCCAAAGTTTTTGTAGCCAAATAATGCGCTTAAAACACAAACTGATACGAATAAATTTAACTCAAGAATAAATAATTGGATATTTTTGTTTTTGGTTTTTTTTTCAGCATACGAAATAAAAGAATGGAAAAAGAGGTAATTAGGGATTTAAAGCAGAAAATTGAAATGGAAAATAAAGATCAAAAAGAAATATCACCTAATGACGAGAAAATAAAGGAGAAATTAGAAAAAATTTGAAGACAAAAAAATTTAAAAAATTGTAAAATTGAAAAAAAAAACAACTACAAAAAATATTAAATTAAATGAAATATAAAATTGTAAAATAGTAAAAAAGAGATTAGGTAGGTAATTCAGAACTTAAAAATCTATATGCCTTGGACTAAAAAAAACTTTATTATAAGAAATATTAATAAAATTTTTTTATTTCAAACTAGTCAAAGTTTTTGTAGCCAAATAATGCGCTTAAAACACAAACTGATACGAATAAATTTAACTCAAGAATAAATAATTGGATATTTTTGTTTTTGGTTTTTTTTTCAGCATACGAAATAAAAGAATGGAAAAAGAGGTAATTAGGGATTTAAAGCAGAAAATTGAAATGGAAAATAAAGATCAAAAAGAAATATCACCTAATGACGAGAAAATAAAGGAGAAATTAGAAAAAATTTGAAGACAAAAAAATTTAAAAAATTGTAAAATTGAAAAAAAAAACAACTACAAAAAATATTAAATTAAATGAAATATAAAATTGTAAAATAGTAAAAAAGAGATTAGGTAGGTAATTCAGAACTTAAAAATCTATATGCCTTGGACTAAAAAAAACTTTATTATAAGAAATATTAATAAAATTTTTTTATTTCAAACTAGTCAAAGTTTTTGTAGCCAAATAATGCGCTTAAAACACAAACTGATACGAATAAATTTAACTCAAGAATAAATAATTGGATATTTTTGTTTTTGGTTTTTTTTTTCAGCATACGAAATAAAAGAATGGAAAAAGAGGTAATTAGGGATTTAAAGCAGAAAATTGAAAAGAAAAATAAAGATCAAAAAGAAATATCACCTAATGACGAGAAAATAAAGGAGAAATTAGAAAAAATTTGAAGACAAAAAAATTAAAAATTTGTAAAATTGAAAAAAAAAAACAACTACAAAAAATAATAAATTAAATGAAATATAAAATTGTAAAATAGTATAAAAGAGATTAGGTAGGTAATTCAGAACTTAAAAATCTATATGCCTTGGACTAAAAAAAACATAAAAAAGGGGAAAACAATGAGGAATATTATATTTATTTACGAAATTCTTCGAAATGGGACAGTGTATCACAATAGTTATTTACCTAACGTGTTTGGAAAATACAATTTCCCACATGAGCACTTTGTTTGCGGCACGAGCGCAGCGAGGGTTGCATGAAGTGCGAATGTGGAAAATTGCTTTCCAAACAAGTTAGGTACAATATTTTTTGTAACGAATCTCTCAAAAAAAATTAAAAATTAATATTTTTTATAATTTAGTTTTTTTTGCTACTGGGTTGGTAACAGGTCAAACAATCAAAAAATTGACATGAACTGTCACTTATCGTAAAATCTCAATCGTTTCCATCCCAACGATAGCGATACCAACCTACTAAATGTCGGAAAGTAAAAAACACCGCAGTGCGGGAAAGTTACTTTCCCACACGCTGGGGATTACCGGGAAATAGCTGTCTAAGAGCTATGAGTACAAAAAGTAATTTAATCACTAATCTTAAAGTAATTATGATTGGGACAGGAAGCAATTGGTAAATAATTTCCAACTCAATTAAATAAATGAACAATTTTTTTGTTAATCTACAAAAGACTTGATTGTGATTCGCCTCAAAATAACTTGCTAGTCCAATATTTTTATTAGATAGTAAAAATTATTTATTACATAGTTTGGGCTATGTTTAAGTCCATTTTTGATGAAGTTTTATGCAATAATTCCTGTTTGCACAATAAATTGAAAAAATAAATCAAATTATTGTTCTTAATAATTTCGTAACTTGCTTATTTCCTTTTCATTAAAAAACTTATGTTTAATTTTATTGAATAATAATTGATGTCGATAAGGCAGTTTTCTACTAGCATTGTGGTGTGTTTAGGAACGCTTCTCGGACGTCCGAAATGGCCGAACTTTTGACAACATTGAATCAACTTCAAACCCGATTTGCACCGTTTCTGGAACGCTATCGCCATTTTATGGTAGAGGACCCCATTATTCCTCAGGAGGTAAGTTAAAAAAATTGAAAAAAAAAACAGTTAGTAATTACAGTTTTCTGTAATGGCACAACTTTATCGCATAGGTATGACTATAAACAGTGCAATTGCGTACCCAAAGTAGTACAACCATGTCGACAAAGGTCTCGTATTTGACGTATTATTTGTGCTATTACCAACATGGAAAAAAATCGAATAGCAAAAAAAGTTTTTCGCTAAATTCTTAATTTTTTAGAAGATTTGAAACAAATGAATTATTTGTTTATTTCCACTCTTTCACACATTTTTAAGTTAAAAACTCGTTTTTTTTCTAGAGTTGCATGAAAAATAAAAACATTTGCCTAAAGCCACGTTATTTTACGTCTGTTTCAAACAGTTAAGGGCATTTCTGGGTAAATAAAATATTTTTTTGCAAGATTTTCTAATAAATAAGCCGAAAAATGACTAATTTTTATATTAAAAAAATTGGGCCAGAAAGGTACTCAATTTTCACGAGATTTTGAAGAAATTAACTAGTTTGACAAGTTGTCAATCTAAAAAATATTTTGTTTTTGTGAGAATTGCTAAAATTGAACGAAAAATCAAAAAAACAAGTTAGTAATTACAGTTTTCTGTAATGGCAACTTCGTTGCATAGGTATGACCATATTACCAGGGCAACCGTGTCGATAAAGCTCTAGTATTTGATAAAATATTATGTATTGCCAACATTGGAAAAAAGGTTATACGCCTGAAATACAGTTTTCTGTAATGGCTCAACTGTATTGCATAGGTATGACTATAAACAGTGCATTTGCGTACCCAAAGTAGTTCAACCATGTCGACAAAGGTCTCGTATTTGACGTATTATCTGTACTATTACCAACATGGAAAAAAATCGAATAGCAAAAAAGTTTTTCGCTAAATTCTTAATTTTTTTAGAAGATTTGAAACAAATGAATTATTTGTTTATTTCCACTCTTTCACATGTTTTTAAGTTAAAAACTCGTTTGTTTTTCTAGAGTTGCATGAAAAATAAAAACATTTGCCTAAAGCCACGTTATTTTACGTCTGTTTCAAACAGTTAAGGGCATTTCTGGGTAAATAAAATATTTTTTTGCAAGATTTTTTAATAAATAAGCCGAAAAATGACTAATTTTTATATTAAAAAAATTAGGCCAGGAAGGTACTCAATTTTCACGAGATTTTGAAGAAATTAACTAGTTTGACAAGTTGTCACTCTAAAAACTATTTTGTTTTTGTGAGAATTGCTAAAATTGAACGAAAAATCAAAAAAACAAGTTAGTAATTACAGATTTCTGTAATGGCAACTTCGTTGCATAGGTATGACCATGTTACCAGGGCAACCGTGTCGATAAAGCTCTAGTATTTGATAAAATATTATGTATTGCCAACATTGAAAAAAAAAGGCTATATGCCTGAAATACAGTTTTCTGTAATGGCTCAACTTTATTGCATAGGTATGACTATAAACAGTGCATTTGCGTACCCAAAGTAGTTCAACCATGTCGACATAGGTCTCGTATTTGGTAAAATAATTACGCATTATCTGTACTATTACCAACATGGAAAAAAATCGAATAGCAAAAAAGTTTTTGTTAAATTCTTAATTTTTTTAGAAGATTTGAAACAAATGAATTATTTGTTTATTTCCAGTTTTTCACACGTTTTTAAGTTAAAAACTCGTTTTTTTTTCAAGAGTTGCATGAAAAATAAAAACATTTGCCTAAAGCCACGCTATTTTACGTTTGTTTCAAACAGTTAAGGGCATTTCTGAATAAATAAAATATTTTTTTGCAAGATTTTCTAATAAATAAGCCGAAAAATGACTAATTTTTATATTAAAAAAATTGGGCCAGAAAGGTACTCAATTTTCACGAGATTTTGAAGAAATTAACTAGTTTGACAAGTTGTCAATCTAAAAACTATTTTGTTTTTGTGAGAATTGCTAAAATTGAACGAAAAATCAAAAAAACAAGTTAGTAATTACAGTTTTCTGTAATGGCAACTTCGTTGCATAGGTATGACCATGTTACCAGGGCAACCGTGTCGATAAAGCTCTAGTATTTGATAAAATATTATGTATTGCCAACATTGTAAAAAAGGCTATACGTCTGAAATACAGTTTTCTGTAATGGCTCAACTTTATTGCATAGGTGTGACTATAAACAGCGCATTCGCGTACTCAGAATAGTACAATCTTGTCGATAAAGTTTTCGTATTTGGTTAAATATGTATTGGGAAAAAAACATAACGATTTAATTACAGTTTCCTGTAGATATTAAAAAAATTGTTAACTTCAGAACGTGCGTCAGACCCAAGCGATGCTAACCCGCGTCTCGGAAGTCCTCCACTTCCTAGGCCACGCCTACCATTCACTCAGCGACATTATAATTCGCGTACGGACACCACCGCCCCGCCCACTTCTCTGTCGTCCAATCTTAATCCAGCATTCGGCCGTTGTACAAGCCGGAATACCGATTCAAGTCGAGGTAGTAAGTAACCGAAATTGTTGTTTAACCGGATTTTGTGATATTTGATGTTTTTTTTAACACTATAAAGGCACAATTCAATTTGTCGGAACGTCCCAACAACACTTCAACAACGACAAGCAGTGCTGCCACCACAACAACAACCGAAACTTCAACGAATGCTGGCGAGGGAGGGGCACGGGCTACGCCCTCAGCCCCACAACCGTCTGTCAATTTTAGGTAGTTTTTTTTTGATACGTTGTCTACAATTGGGCGCAAATTTTTGTTTTAGGGGATTTCCCTTTATCCCAGCCGCCTCGATGCGAGTCCAGTCGTTTCCAATTGAAGTTCGTACGACTGCTAGACCTGTCAATGTTGTGCACAGTACGCAAAGGACTCAAAATAATAATAATAATACAGTGGGGGCGTCCGAAAATAGGACTCCGCCCACTACGACACCGCCCACAACTAGCTCCACCTTCAATATGCCAAACTTGAATAATTCAAGTGTTGAGTTTTTCATGGAAGTTACACCAGAAGGTAAATATTAATTAATTGGTGTTTTTTAACTAGCGTTTGAGCACCTTTTTTCATGCTAAAAATGATAATTTTTTTTGTGAAAATTAATTTAGTAATTAAATCTTTCTTTCTGTAGTTTTGCAAGGCACTTTAAACGGCCCCCCACCCGAATTTCTCCAATCTCTTGTTCAAATGGCTGGTCAGATAATGAATCGCATTACCACAACCGCCCCCACTTCTGATACCAACACAACAACAACAACATCACCATCCTCAAACACTGACTCCGCCCAATCGAGTCAAGCCACGCCCTCGCAACAAACAGCCTCCGGTCAAAACTCACAAGCACGTGGCAACACCCAAACCAATCCAACCACAGCCACACATACGCGTTCAACACCCCGCCCACATGTCCATCTCGCCCAACAGGCAATGCAAGGCGGTTTTGATCCATTCCTACCGTGTAATTCACATCACGTGACGCATAGAAGGCGGGCACAACAAGCAACAGCCACGCCCACTGTTAGACAACAACAACAGGGGAGGCAAACTGCGGAAGGGGGAGGGGAAGAAAGTGGTGGGGAGCAGAGGGATAGAGAAAGGGCGGCGTCACAAAATTTGCATAGTTTATTTGATGAGATTTATTCGACGTTACGGACGGCGTATAGGAGACGAAGGGAGGGGAATAATGCGACAGGAGGCGGGGCTAGAAGTGAAGGACAGTCGGAGGGGAGTGGCGAAGTGGCGAGTGGTTCGACGGGACCAGCAACGGGGAGTGGTTTAGGGTTTGGAGGCGGGGCTACAGCGGGGACGTTACCGCCTTCTCTAGCCAACTTGTTGCCGAATTTGCAAAGTACTTTGGTAAGAAAATCTATCTAAATTAATAAAATAAGAAAATAACTGCTGAATTTTTTTTTAACGAGATTTTGAGAAATATCACCTAATTTGGTAAATCATTGAGTGTTTAAGCACGTTTTCAAGCTAAAAACTTTTTTCTGTGAGTTTGTGTATTAAGGAGTTCTAACTACATTTTCGAGATTTTCAAAAAAAAAAAAATTATAGATTTTGCAAAAATTCGAACAAAAACACGTTATTTTTTGCCTCTTTAAACATTTTTAGTAACGGTAAAAAAACTAATTGAATTTTTAAAAATTTTTAAATTTTTTTGAGGTTTTAATTTTGTTTTCAAGTTAAAAGCTGTCGCTTGAAACTACATTATTTTGCTTTTTTCGAGAGTTTAACATAATTTTATTGAGAGATTTTTCTTAAATTGGCTGAAAAATCTACAAAATCGGTTATTTTTTGCCTCTTTCGGATGTTATTACTGTTTTCGTTGAATTTTATTATGTTTTTTTGTAACGAGATTTTGAGAAAAATTACCTAATTTGGTAAATCTTTGAGTGTTTAAGCGCGTTTTCAAGCTAAAAACTTTTTTTCTGTGAGTTTGTGTATTAAGGAGTTCTAACTACATTTTCGAGATTTTCAAAAAAAAAAAATGTCCATAGATTTTGCAAAAATTCGAACAAAAACACGTTATTTTTTGCCTCTTTAAACATTTTAGTACGTTTCTGAGTAAAAAAACTAATTGAATTTTTTAAAATTTTTAAATTTTTTTGAGGTTTTAATTTTGTTTTCAAATTAAAAGCTGTCCCTTGAAACTACATTATTTTGCTTTTTTCGAGAGTTTAACATAATTTTATTGAGAGATTTTTCTTAAATTGGCTGAAAAATCTACAAATTCGGTTATTTTTTGCCTCTTTCGGATGTTATAACTGTTTTCGTTGAATTTTATTATGTTTTTTTGTAACGAGATTTTGAGAAAAATTACCTAATTTGGTAAATCTTTGAGTGTTTAAGCGCGTTTTCAAGCTAAAAACTTTTTTTCTGTGAGTTTGTGTATTAAGGACTTCTAACTATATTTTCGAGATTAAAAAAAAATTTCTATAGATTTTGCAAAAATTGTTTTTGTTTTTGCCTCTTTAGAGTGTTTAGGTAGGTTTCTGAGAGTAAAACTATTTTTTTGTGAGATTTTAAGAAAACAAGGCGAAAAATTACCAGAATTTATTAAAAATATTTTTTTATCGAGGGTTCAATCTTGTTTTCACTCTAAAAACTGATCTTTTTTTACTTTTTTTTTGGAGATTTTAATTTATGGAGACTTCAGTTTTTTAAAAACTGAGTGCGATATTTTACTAAAATATTCTAAAAATTCTCATATTTAAGTGCGTTTCTAATGAAAAAACTCTCTTTTTCGCGAAATTTTATTTTAAGTAGTCGAAGCAATATTTAATTAGATCAAAAACTTTCTCTTTTCACCGGTTTAAACACTTTTTGAGTAAAAAATTTTTTGACTTATCACGAAATTTTGGCAAAATTACCAAATTAGGAAAAAAAGATTTTACTTTCTTTCGAGGTAAAAGCTTGTGGAATTTGTTATAATTATTCGAAAAATTACCAAATTTAACTAAGAATGATGTTTTTTTTGTACTTAAGAAGCGTTTATGTAGTATGTTTGTGTAGTAAAAAAAAACTCACGTTTTTCACTTTGTTGTGCAATATTTTACATTTTTCGCTGTGATTTTTCGAGAGTTTAAGACGTCTTTGTGTTAATACTTTATTTTTATCCACAGCTTTTTCTAGAATTGATTCAAAAATTGCCAAATAAAGTCACAAATGAGATGTTTTTTTTTTGGACTTTCACCTTTGTTTTCAAGCTAAAAATTAACAAAAATTTGTCAAAAAAAAAAAATGAATTTGTTATAATTATTCGACAAATTATAAAATTAAGGTACAATGAAGTTTTTTTTAATTAGCGAGCGTTTATGTACTTTTGTGTGGCAAAAAACCTCACGTTTTTTTTTTTGAGATAATTTACATTTTTTGAGGGTTTAAGATGTTTTCGAGTCAATGCTTAATTTTTATCCACAGTTTTTGCTAAAATTGATCGAAAAATGAGATGGTTTTGTTTTTTTTTTGAGCATTTACCTTCGTTTTCAAGCTAGAAGCTAACAAAAATTGGTCGAAAAATTAACAAATTGAGTCATTCAAACTTGTATGCACTTTTCTGAGCAAAAAACAAATCTTTTTTGCTGAATTTTTAATAAAATATGCCAGGAAGTTACAAAAGTATAAAAGTCTAATTGTCAAGTCAAAAATTCGCTAGATTTTTTGCCCAAAACGTACTTTTACCTTTTTGCGAAGATATTCTACTAAAATTGTAACATTTAATTTTCTTTTTTCGAGCTTCTAAGTACGTTTTTGTTCCTTTTTGTGCGAGATTTCGACCAAATTGACAGAGAAATCACGTAATTGTAATTAGGTCGAAATTTAATTAATTTTTGTCTTTCTTAGATTTGTTTTCGAATTGAAAATTCTCTATCTAAATTTCACTAAAACTTGCGTTATTTGATTTCTGATCAAAATTACTTTGAAATTAGTTAAGTTTTTAAGACAGCCAATGTTGCCAACCTAAATTCAAAGTGAGTGGCCACTTTGATCAGAATTTAATTGAGTTATTTATTTATAGGCTAACCTACCCAACATGTTACAAGGCCCAACAATTGCCGATATTTTGCAACAATTACCTCTAGACGAATCATCACAGGAAAATCCCGGTGAAAGTATAATCACTGATTTGATAATGTTGCTGTCACGAAACTTGACCATTGTGTAAGTAAATATTTTTCAAAAAAAAAACTGATTTTTTTAATTGAATTTTCTCAGTGATATGATTACGCTAAACACTGGAAATTTCGAGCCTTTAAATCGAGTCACCAATGAAATACAACAATTTTTCACGACCAGAGTCCTGGATGGTTCAAATACTCCTCAAGCTGTAAATGCAGGTGTTGATAGATTTATTAATGAAATGCAACCGTTTTTCCAGAATTTTGTAAGTTGTTTCGTATTATTATTATTATTTCATTTGTATTAATGTGTTTTTTTCTTGATGAATAGAATCGGTTGAGGGTCAATGACGATATAGATATTGTAAGGTCTATTGAGACACTTTTTAGAAGAAGACTGCCTGACATAATCACAACTGCAACGAATTTAAATTCGTCAAATATGCGAACTTTAGTCGATCAGTGTTTGATGTTGGCAAAAATGATGTGTGCATTGACCTTAACAGCAAGTGCCAATGGACAACAAGGGGTTGAAGAAACGTTCCAGCAAATTATCGTAAGTAGTTTTTACTATTTTGTTTCAAAAATCAAATTTTTTTTTCAAGTTCGTTCTTGTTTGAGAAAGTTTTTGTTATTTAAGGAAATTCTTCGAAATGGGACAGTGTATCACAATAGTTATTTACCTAACGTGTTTGGAAAATACAATTTCCCACATGAGCACTTTGTTTGCGGCATGAGCGCAAAGTTAGGTACAATATTTTTTGTAACGAATCTCTCAAAAAAAAATTAAAAATTAATATTTTTTATAATTTAGTTTTTTTTTGCTACTGGGTTGGTAACAGGTCAAACAATCAATAAATTGACATGAACTGTCACTTATCGTAAAATCTCAATCGTTTCCATCTCAACGATAGCGATACCAACCTACTAAATGTCGGAAAGTAAAAAACACCGCAGTGTGGGAAAGTTACTTTCCCACACGCTGGGGATAACTGGGAAATAGCTGTCTTAAGAGCTATGAGTACAAACTTTTTGTTTTTTGTTTTTTCGAACGTTTTTGTTTGGTTTTGACCAAGAAACTCACATTTTTAGATTAAGATTGTTGTTATTTTTTGCCTTTTTTTTGAGTTTTTTTTATGAGCCGAAATTTTTTAAATTATTTTCACAAGAAAATTTGCTTGAAAATTGAGCATATTATAATAATGTTTCAATACTATCATATTTACTTTTTTCTTTAGGTTTTTTTATTCAAGTTTAAAATGATGTTTTATTTTTATTTATTTTTTTTTGACAATTAACGGACGTTTCGGAAAAGTTCGTCAATTTTTTTAACATTTCTTGTGCTTTAAATCACTTAAAAACTTCTTATTTTTCGTGAAATTTTAGTCAGTTTGACCATTATTAAATCATATTTAGCCAGAAATCAGTTCTTTAACTTTTTTGAGGATTTAAACATGTTCTTGACCGGTCATAGATCACAACGTATTTAAATTATTTTTGCACGTTTTCAATTTTGAATAATTTGACTTTACCATGTTTTTTTTTGTTAATATTTACTTTTTTGTAACTAAGCGAGAATTTCTAATCAAAAATTATATCACTTAATTAATATTTTTCTAGATTGTTCGAAATTATCACAAATTTTGAATGTTTCGAACGTTTTCATTTTATTTTTCCTCAAAATTGCACTTTTTACAAAATTCGCTTGACAATAACGATTATTCTTTAGGGTATTATAATGTTATTTTTGTCTTTTTCGGATGTTTTAACACGTTTTTGAATAATTTAAATTTTTATTTTTCGCTAGACTTTATTAACACAAAATTGCATTTTTCCATCGAAAATAACGACATTTCTGCCTAGAGCTAAAAATCATTGATTTCGTTCGTTTTCAGTTTTTTAGATTGGAAATAAATTTCTTTTCCACTTTTTTTTCGAAAAAAATAACATTAATTTGGCTCAAATTTTATGTAACTTATGACTTTTCGTTCGAGCTTTGGACAACCTTTTTCAAAGTTTTAAATCCGTTCTTGAACAAAATATCTTATTATGAAAACTTGTTTGCAAGACTAGATTAAAATAGACAAAAAAACACTCGGTTTGGTCTTTTTTTTTAATTTACTCCAAAATGTTAAGATAAAAATCATTTTTGCGAAATATTGCTAAAGCTAGCGAAAAAATCAGCTATTTATTTTGCAAGATTTTATTTAAATTCTACGAAACATTGTTTTCACCTTTTTTTAGCGTTTTTTTTTTTTTTGATAAAAACATGTTTTGTAATATTTTGCCTAAGCAGGCAAAAAGTTGATATATTTTTTCTGTGTCTTCTTTTTTTGCTCTTTTTAGTTTGTAGTACTTCTTTGAGTTAAAAACTTTCTATTTTACAAGATTTTGTCTAAATATGCTGGAAATATAGTTTCAAGGATTCAGTTTGTGTTAGAGTCAAAAAATATTTCCAAAATTTGACTAAGAATTACCTTTTTTGAGCTTTTCCGAGATTTGCGTCTTTATCTTTAAATAAAAATAATAATTTAAGCGTAATTTAAACTAATTTATTTTGTTAGACTTAGCCGAAATTTTATTCAGTTTGACCATTAAATCATATTTAGCCAGAAATAGTTCTTTTTACTTTTTTGAAACTGCAAATAATTTTTTGAGGATTTAAAATACATGTTCTTGACCAAAGTTGTAGATCACAAAGTATTAAATTATTTTTGCACGTTTTAAATAGAATAATTTGACTTTACCATGTTTTTTTTTGTTGATATTTACTTTTTTCGTAACTTTATGCGAGAATTTCTATTCAAAAATTATGTCACTTAATTAATATTTCTCTAGATTGTTCCAAATTATCGCAAATTTTGCATGTTTTTCGAACGTTTTTATTTTATTTTTCCTCAAAATTGCACTTATTACAAAATTCGCTTGACAATAACGATTATTTTTTAGGGTATTATAATGTTATTTTTGTCTTTTTCGGAAGTTTAAACACGTTTTTGAATAATTTTTATTTTTATTTTTCGCTAGATTTTATTAACACAAAATTGCATTTTTGCGTCAAAAATAACGATATTTCTGCCTAGAGCTAAAAATCATTGATTTACGAATATTTCGTTCGTTTTCAGTTTTTTAGATTGGAAATAAATTTATTTCCCACTTTTTTTTCGAAAAAAAAAAAACATTAATTTGGCTCAAAATTTATGTAACCTGACTTTTCGTTCCAGCTTTGTAAAACCTTTTTCGAGGTTCTAAACCCGTTCTTGAACAAAATCTCTTATTATGAAAACTTGTTTGCAAGATTATCTTAAAATAGACAAAAAAACACTCGGTTTGGTCTTTTTTTTTAATTTACTCCAAAATGTTAAAATAAAAAGCATTTTTGCGAAATATTGCTAAAACTAGCGAAAAATTAGCTATTTATTTTGCAAGATAACCCAAAAATGGGTAATTTAGATCGAAATCAACGTTGTTTTTACCTTTTTTTTTTTCAGAGTTTTTTTTTATAAAAACATGTTTTGTAATATTTTGCCTAAGCAGGCAAAAAGTTGATGTATTTTTTCTTTATGTGTCTTCTTTTTTGCTCTTTTCAGTTTGTAGTACTTTTTTGAGTTAAAAACTTTCTATTTTACAAGATTTTGTTAAAATATGCTGAAAAATTAGTCAAAAAATATTACAAAAACTTCCTTTTTCGAGCGTTTCCGAGATTTTGTGTGGTTTTAGTTATTTATGTATAACTTTGCGTTTGTATCTTTAAATAAAAATAATAATTCAAGCATGATGTTTTTTCCTTAAAACTAATTTATTTTGTCAGATTTTGCCGAAATTTCGAAAAACAATGAAGTTAACTGTCTTTTTTAACCATTTTTGACCTGACCTGACCTAGAAAATTCCTTTTTTTTCGACTATTTGCTAAAAGAAAAAACATCAGAAATTTATTGTATTTATTTAAACACATTTCTGAAATAGAGAAACCTATTTATTTTGTTTGTCAGATTTTACTTAAACAGGCTGAAAATAACATTATTTTCGACTTTTTTCAGCGTTCGAACAAAGGTTTCTCTTTTTCGAGAAAAACTTAAATTATTTGCAAGATTTTGTCGAAAATTACCAAAATTGTAAATATTGGCAAAAAATTTAATTCAATTACTTTTCAAACAACTGTGAGGAAAAGAAATGTTTGTACCTTTTAAAACGATTTTGAATGCTTCAAGAGACAAAAAGGAAAATCTTGCAAATAATTTGAGTCTTTCTCGAAAAAAAAAAAAAAAGATCTTGTTTAAGACGGTAGTTGAAAAATTTAATTTAATTTCGTTTGAATTAAATCTTTTTCGTTGAAAAATTACAAAATAATTTAAATTACCCCAAGAATTAATTACATATTTTGTTCTTCAAAAATTTACGTTTTTATCTTCAAATAATATAAATATTTTGTTATTTTGACCTGAAAAAATCACTTTTTTAGTTTAAGCCTGTTTTTTGGTTATTTTCTAGACTTCGTACATGCAAGGCATTCCAACAGAACTCCAAAACTGGACAATGATCACTAGTTGTGCGAATCTCCACCACTTTATGGCAAATTTAGGAATTGATCGAAGTGAAGTTGAACCATATATTGTAAGAAGTACAGATGTCCCAATGGCCACACCTCCAGAACAGACTGTACAAAATGAAGTTAGGAATAATACAACACAAGAAGTGGAGGTACATATTAATTTTTTTCTACAAAAATTACTAAAAAAAAATTGTTTATTATTCCATCGTCAAGGATAAAATCGTATTTTATCTACTATTTATTTCATGGTAAAATGAAATTGTATAGTCTACAGAAATAAGGTTCTGTTATTCTGTTTTTGACATTTGTTTCATTGTTGAATATTTTAACGTTATGATTGTCAATCAAAATAATTCAGTAATGAGGATGGAATAAAATTTTGCATTGTACCCTACGATAAAATTCACCATTATCTTCTCAACCGCTCTCGAAGATACAGTAAAATTTTATCGTCTATTTTTTTCTCCTAAATTTAAAAAATAAATTGTTTTTGTCCTCCAGAATATGGAACTGGACGAAGCTGAGGCCACTGTTGACTTGCCACCTTTATCACTAAGTGATGATAGTGAACCTGTTCCAAATATAGTCCTAGGTTCGGAACCTTGGCACAGTCAAGTACCAGAAGATTGGGTTCCAATTATTACAAGAGATGTGCAAAGGCAGAGACGTCAAAATACACAACCACCATTCAGTGATGCCTATTTATCAGGAATGCCAACAAAACGGCGTAAAATTGTCAACAGTACGAAACCGCAAGGAAGTCTTCCTCAAGTTATTGCAGGTTTGTGAAATTAAAAAAAAAATTAACAAGAAAATCAATTTCTTTTTTTGTTTTAACATAAACTGAAGGTTCGAAAAAGACAAGAATCTCACAATTTTTTAGCAAGATAATCGCGTTTTATGTTATAAATAACGTGCTAAAACGGTCGAAAATATTTAAATTTCTAACTTCGTTTAGTAATTTTTTTTTTCCATTACAAAGTTTCGCGTAACTGCGCCAAAAAACAAAAATATCACTTTGATATCCATTGTCCAAAAATTATTTCAATTCAAAATAATTATTATACTTAAAATCTGATCTGAACTTATTGCAATAATAGTTGTGCATAAAACAAGATAAAATAAAAATATCGAAATCCAATTGTTATTCTAAACTTCAAGCAAAGACGTCTACACTCTTAATGGTTTTAATTATTAATTGCACAATCGTTTTTGTGAACATTTTAGTTTATTAGTGCCGGTTTATAGAAAGCTCCATTAAATTTTAGTTCGTTGTTAACAACGTGTTAAATTTTAATGGAGTTTTTTATAAGCGTGCCCTTAATGTTTTGAAAAATTAGAATCGCCAGAATAAAAGTTAGCAATAAATGTTTCGGCAATTCATTCATGGGAATACCCGGAATAACAATAACAAACCCGTAACACCACAGGGGATAACTTAAGCCCAAAACTGCGACGAAAGA
The DNA here is from genome assembly GCA_939628115.1 of Tribolium freemani. Classification (NCBI taxonomy): domain Eukaryota; kingdom Metazoa; phylum Arthropoda; class Insecta; order Coleoptera; family Tenebrionidae; genus Tribolium; species Tribolium freemani. The sequence continues at coordinate 39,048,600 of OW626785.1, forward strand.
ATTTTCAAATTCTTCTCCGAATTGATAAACATTTATTAATTTTTTTGGAAGACAAATGAGAAGTAAAAAAAAGTTTCATGTTCGTCGCCACGTTTCGACACTTTGAGAGGTCAAAGAAAATCAATTTGTTTTTTGCAAATTTAATTTACTATTTAATTGATGCAAAATAAGTTAAACTAAGTTTATTATAATAAATAAACACTCCAAGTCTTATTGATTTTAGAATACCATTTCGAAATAATGAATAAAATTAAATATTATAAGTAGTTAATTTTTACTGTTTTCTGCATTTGTTTAAATTTTAGAAGAACCCACAAAAAGATCACTAAAAATGTTTCCCTCTTTAAAATTGAATTACCACTAATTTTTGTTAATTATAACTTCTTTATCTTAAGATTTTCGTAGTCAATCGTGTCATAATTAAGTATTTACTATTAAAATTAAAATGTCTTAATGCAATTGTATTTCAAATTTTAAACAAAAACGTTTCAAAAAATTGGAATAATCAGAATAAAAGTTATCAATGACGTTGCGGCAATTCATTCATGGAAATACCCGAATGAAATTCTGACTATTACTGCAAATAAGGTTCACAGGAAATGACAAACAAACTCTTACAGCAGGGGATAACTAAAGGCCAAAATTTCAAGGAAAGAATTTTCAAATTCTTCATAACATAAACATTTATTAATTTTCTTAGAAGACAAATGAGAAATAAAAAAATTTTCATCTTTGTCGCCACATTTCATCACTTTGAGAGGTCAAAAAAATGTATTTTTTTTAAATTTAATTTATTATATTTTAGTTGATGCAAAAAAACTGTTATAATACTATTTCCAATTTATGAATAAAATTAAATATCTATTATAAGTAGTTTAGTTATTTATTATACAACACGATAAAATTGGATTTTATTTTTGAGACCGGTTTCAATTTTTGGAATTTTAAGATTACAACTTATTTTCGTACTCAATCTTGTCTTAATTAAGTATTTACTATTAAAACAAAAATTGTAATCCAATTGTATTTCAAATATCAGTCAAAGACGTTTAAAAAAATTGGAATATTCAGAATAAAAGTTATCAATGATCGTTACGGCAATTCATTCATTCATGGCATTGATTAATTAATGAGTTTGATTGGTCTATTCGCGTTGTTAGCTTTTAACCACGAATTAAAATGGAACTTTCTATAAACCGGCACTAGTAAACCAAAATGTTCACAAAAACGATTGTGCAATTAATAATTAAAACCATTAAATCTTTGCTTGAAATTTAAAATAACAATTGGATTTCGACATTTTTATTTTATCTTGTTTTATGCACAACTATTATTGCAATAAGTTTTATATTCTTAAGAAATAAACTATAAAGACGATCAAATTTTTGGTTACAGTTTGTGACAATCAGATTTTAAGTATTACAATAATTATTTTGAAATCACAAGCATCACAATCCGCGAAATTTAATTTAATGATAATTTAAACAAAATGAAATAAGAATCCATGAGAAGAAGAACTTAAAAATTGTATTATTTCACATTTGAGAGTTTATGCAAATTTTTGCTAATTATAATTATTAATTTTTAAATTGTTATTATTAAATTTTTAATCAAATAGAAAAAGAAGATAACTGTTGGCAAAATTTGTTATAATATTCCTAAGAATATTGTATATTTTTTTTCTTTGTGAATGATAAACTAGTGCAAACTGAGGGAAATAATGTATTCTAACTAAGTACTACCTGTGGAAATGTTTTTATTTGACTCTTCAACTTGATAAATTATGATAATTAGCGTTTCCATACAAGTTAAAGTATTATTATTATTATCGATAAAGTAATAATTATTATTATTTATCGATAGACTTGGTACAAAACAGAGTGTGAATAAATTAAAAATTATTTGATAAAACTTTTTGTAAACGTTGTATCCGCAGGGTTCCAAGCAAATTATAATGACCAATGACAGCCTGTTTGAGAAATGTTTTGGAAAATAATTTTCTTCTTTGTCGAACTCTCGTGTAGTATTTGATGAGTAATTTTTTGTTGTTTCAATAAGACACTTTTTCGATTTTTTAAATTTGTGATAGTACTACTCATGTTTCAAAAATTTGTAGGTTTGGTTGAACAAACGTTAATTAAAAAAATATTCCTAAGAAGTTCCTTATCATTTTAACTAATTTTTTACATTTGTCAACTTTATAAGAGTTATTTTTTTAGAATGCTAAAAAATTGTCGTTTTACTAACTGAAACAAGTATAAAAACATTTTCTAATCGAATTTCACAAAAATCCAAAAAATCAATAGTTACAGCAAAAAATTAGTGGTATAATCTGTTAAGTAAAAAATTACTACTAGGGGTCGGTCAATTTATAGAAAGTGAAATTAAAATTTAATTTTAACACGTATGGATTTTAAATCCGACCCAGGCGGAATCAAAATTTTAATAATGAATTTGAAAAGGATTTTATAAATCAATGTAAATCCTTTTCTAAAGATCAAGCAGTGAGTACCGAAATCATCTTATTCACTCCAACTTTGCCACAACAATGAGGACAAATAAAATTTACAATACAATACAATATTTTGCCTTAGGCCACAATTCAGACAGCTCAAATTTGAAGCGCCAACTGGTGGCCGGTGCCAGAACTAACAAAAAATTGTTTGAGATAATCTCGAAAACGAACAAACATTTTTAAAAACGGCAAACGCCAAATCGTTTCAATCGACTATATCTAGTGAGATTACCAACTTTCTACAACAAATTTCGTTTCTTTCACACAGATATCAAACGTATTTTTTTAATTAAAAGTCAATTTTTTTCGGAAGTGGGTAATGTCACTAGATTTTCAAATGGACCCAGTCCGATTTATCTAAATATTATGGTTCTTAAGATTATCTCGATGAAGTGTTGAAAACATGGATATTTTGTGATTTTTTATGTACATTATTGAAATTTGGCAAATACTTAGTGAAAGATGTTAACAGTAACATATACAAAAATCAAAGTCGTATCTCTTAAAGTTTAGTAGATATTGGTAGTTGAAAAAAAATCAGCACTTTTTCGCAGAGCGCCACCTTAAAAATATTGTTTTTCATTGTAAGTTTTATTTTTTGGATGTTTTAGAGAGTGTGAGACGTGCCGTAACAGTGACCGGTTTATCGTCAGTTGCGCCAGTGGAGGCGGTGTCTCAGGGGGCGGGGGAATCACTGGATGTCCAAGCCGCCTATCGCAGTTTGCTCAGGACAACGGTCCAATCAGCGCTCAGAGATAACGAAGACTTCACACCGGAGAGGTTTCCAAACGCTTCGACTTATTTTAAGACACAGTAATGTTATATTCGATTAAATATAGTCTCACTTAACCGTTGTATTATCCTATTATTATTACTATCATCACTGTAAAGTACTGGTTGTTATACATATTTTTTTTTTTTCGTGGGTTTTTGTCGAATTAAGGTTTCGTTTTGTTCTAACATCCAGTTGTAATTTATTGTTCTTGCTATAGATAGATGATCTAGACTTGTATTTTTTACGTGATAGTGATGGAACTGTGCTTATGATACTATTTTACTTTGTTCTGAAAAATTTGTAATGTTAGAAGATTGAATAAAAGAGAATTCACGCTAAATGATTGTTTTATTCGTTATTGACAGACACCTGAAAAGTGTCTAAAAAGTCTTAATGTTTTGAAATTTCTTTGGATTTAAAAACCTCTCCGTATCTGTGATCCTGCTCCTAATATTTTTAAGTTTTACGAAAATTTAAAACTGAAATCAGTATCAGGATCACATGAATGTAAGGAGATCTTTAAAATTAAAAACCTTTTTGCGTTCCTGTGATCCTGGTCCGAATAATATTTTCAAATTTTGCAAAATTTTAAAACTGAAATCAGTATTAGGATCACATGAATGTAAAGAGATCTTTAAAGTTAAAGACCTTTTTGCGTTCCTGTGATCCTGGTCCGAATAATATTTTCAAATTTTGCAAAATTTTAAAACTGAGATCAGTATCAGGATCACATGAATGTAAAGAGATCTTTAAAGTTAAAGACCTTTTTGCGTTCCTGTGATCCTGGTCCGAATAATATTTTCAAATTTTGCAAAATTTTAAAACTGAGATCAGTATCAGGATCACATGAATGTAAAGAGATCTTTAAAGTTAAAGACCTTTTTGCGTTCCTGTGATCCTGGTCCGAATAATATTTTCAAATTTTGCAAAATTTTAAAACTGAAATTAATATCAGGATCACATGAACGCAAAGAGATCTTTAAAGTTAATGACCTTTTTGCGTTCCTGTGATCCTGGTCCGAATAATATTTTCAAATTTTGCAAAATTTTAAAACTGAAATCAGTATCAGGATCACATGAATGTAAAGAGATCTTTAAAGTTAAAGACCTTTTTGCGTTCCTGTGATCCTGGTCCGAATAATATTTTCAAATTTTGCAAAATTTTAAAACTGAAATTAATATCAGGATCACATGAACGCAAAGAGATCTTTAAAGTTAATGACCTTTTTGCGTTCCTGTGATCCTGGTCCGAATAATATTTTCAAATTTTGCAAAATTTTAAAACTGAAATCAGTATCAGGATCACATGAATGTAAAGAGATCTTTAAAATTAAAAACCTTTTTGCGTTCCTGTGATCCTGGTCCGAATAATATTTTCAAATTTTGCAAAATTTTAAAACTGAAATCAGTATCAGGATCACATGAATGTAAAGAGATCTTTAAAGTTAAAGACCTTTTTGCGTTCCTGTGATCCTGGTCCGAATAATATTTTCAAATTTTGCAAAATTTTAAAACTGAAATTAATATCAGGATCACATGAACGCAAAGAGATCTTTAAAGTTAAAGACCTTTTTGCGTTCCTGGGATCCTGGTCCGAATAATATTTTCAAATTTTGCAAAATTTTAAAACTGAAATCAGTATCAGGATCACATGAATGTAAAGAGATCTTTAAAGTTAAAGACCTTTTTGCGTTCCTGTGATCCTGGTCTGAATAATATTTTCAAATTTTGCAAAATTTTAAAACTGAAATCAGTATCAGGATCACATGAATGTAAAGAGATCTTTAAAGTTAAAGACCTCTTTGCGTTCCTGTGATCCTGATCCGAATAATATTTTCAAATTTTGCAAAATTTTAAAACTGAAATCAGTATCAGGATCACATGAATGTAAAGAGATCTTTAAAGTTAAAGACCTCTTTGCGTTCCTGTGATCCTGATCCGAATAATATTTTCAAATTTTGCAAAATTTTAAAACTGAAATCAGTATCAGGATCACATGAATGTAAAGAGATCTTTAAAGTTAAAGACCTTTTTGCATTCCTGTGATCCTGGTTCGAATAATATTTTCAAATTTTGCAAAATTTCAAAACTGAAATCAGTATCAGGATCACATGAATGTAAAGAGATCTTTAAAGTTAAAGACCTCTTTGCGTTCCTGTGATCCTGGTCCGAATAATATTTTCAAATTTTGCAAAATATTAAAACTGAAATCAGTATCAGGATCACATGAATGTAAAGAGATCTTTAAAGTTAAAGACCTTTTTGCGTTTCTGTGATCCTGGTCCGAATAATATTTTCAAATTTTGCAAAATTTTAAAACTGAAATCAGTATCAGGATCACATGAATGTAAAGAGATCTTTAAAGTTAAAGACCTTTTTGTGTTCATGTGATCCTGGTCCGAATAATATTTTCAAATTTTGCAAAATATTAAAACTGAAATCAGTATCAGGATCACATGAATGTAAAGAGATCTTTAAAGTTAAAGACCTTTTTGTGTTCATGTGATCCTGGTCCGAATAATATTTTAAAATTTTGCAAAATTTTAAAACTGAAATCAGTATCAGGATCACATGAACGCAAAGAGATCTTTAAAGTTAAAGACCTTTTTGCGTTCCTGTGATCCTGGTCCGAATAATATTTTCAAATTTTGCAAAATTTTAAAACTGAAATCAGTATCAGGATCACATGAATGTAAAGAGATCTTTAAAGTTAAAGACCTTTTTGCATTCCTGTGATCCTGGTCCGAATAATATTTTCAAATTTTGCAAAATTTTAAAACTGAAATCAGTATCAGGATCACATGAATGTAAAGAGATCTTTAAAATTAAAAACCTTTTTGCGTTCCAGTGATCCTGGTCCGAATAATATTTTCAAATTTTGCAAAATTTTAAAACTGAAATCAGGTCTTTAAAATTAAAGAAATTAAAGGTGTTAAAAATCACGCTCAAGTTGTGAAGTATAAAAGCATTTATTCACACAAAGACAACACTTATAATGCATTCACAAAATAATATCCCTTTGTACAGTACTTTACAATTCCTTATTAAAAAATACAATTCACAATCACAATGACGTTTTTTTAAACCTTAGTCACTTAAAATCCTAACTACAACAAAAGACTAGTCGTTAACGTGATTTAGCGGAAATGGACGTTAATTGAAAATAAAGTGTAAAAAATTGAAAGAACACATAAAAACGCGTTACCCTGCCTACCCTAACACAATCGTCCTGTATAAGTGATGTTAAACCCGGAAAAAAAATGTTACAAATAAGCGGTTACTTTTCGGGGGTTTTTCTAATCGGAGTTAAACGCAAACCTTTAGCTAACACTTGCTCCTCAAAATCGCGGTCTTCATTCGAATACCTGTAAACACAACTGCGATAAAACATAGTTATTATTTTTTTTTTTAATAAATCTCGGATCAAAGTGGCCTTGGCTTGAAATTAAGTTGGTAACACTGTCACTTTGATCCGAAATATAACTGAAACTAACATGCCTTACCTATTCTACAAGCTTGCAGCAAGGAGAATAGGTGATTGTATAAATAATCTACAAGTAAAAAAATAAAATTGCGTGCGAGTGTGTCAATAGAAAGCAACGAAAAAAAAAATTAAATTAATTGGGAGAAAAAAACAAAATGTAAAGTCCCCAATGCACAAGACAACTCCATAAAACGTAAAGCAGAAGCAAACATGCAAAAATTGAGATTCGAAGTTGTTGAAGTGGCCGTTTTTTGATGGACCCTTGTTGAGGTTGAGGTTTTTTAGGTAAGCACCTTAATCTGTCCTCTTCCAAAAGGGCGATCAGAGAGTCCCGTTTTGCCACAATGTCCATCATTTCTTTTATTATGCTGCTTTCGATGTCCACATCATGGCCCGTTTTTTCTTCGTCTGGAACAAAATTCACTCCGTTAAATGTAATACTTGCTGTTTCAGCAAGTAGAGCCCTTATTTCGTTATGTAGTTTGTGGGCAATAAAATATTATTTTTCTACCATTGTCGTTTATGCTTAGACTCGTGACAGTATCCCCAAGTAGCACAGCTTCAACCATTTGGCAATTGCAGCCAAAAGATAGTCATGAAAACGTCATCAAAACGTTATTGCTTTTCAGTCAGCTTTAAATCATACAATTTTAACTCATGTCTAAGCTAAAATACAGCCACAGCATTATCTTCCATTTTTAAGTTGGATAGTGTCATCAAAAGAATATGTTAAAAGCCAGTTAACAGCAAAAGCCTAAGGATCCATTTAGTAAAGCCAGAAAATATCGATTCCAGCAAAAAAAATGCCAATAGACAGCTACAGCCAAATAGCTGATTTTGAGACATTTGCTTAGCTTTCCTAAACCTTATTGCAACCATATTACAGTTCTATATAGCTGTGAAAATTTTTTGGCTGTTAATAAGTCATGAAAGCCAATACACTGCATTATCAGTGTTGCAGCATTTTAGCCAAATTTTGGAATTAGTAAACAAAGTGGCTGTTTATACTTAATTTTAGCTAAAAAGTCTGTTGACCAAAATATTGCTTCGAGTCTTATTACAACCTTCTTTTCGTTATGTTAGCTGTTAGTAAGCAATAAAAGCCAATACGCTGTGATATACTGTTACGGATCTGTGGAAACATTTTAGGTATTGATAAATTATGCGCTCTAATATGCTCCGATTTGACTGCTACATTTTATAGTAGCTACTACCTAACAAAAATTATAGGTACAAAGAAATTTGTGGCTAATAGACATAATGACATAACCGATGCTGTGGAATTTGTTGAAGCTCAAAGTAGGTTTCAGCATAATAAGATTAATAAGTACACTTTAGTACCAATTTTTTTTATCAAATATCAAAATTTACTGTCTTCAAAGATATCTCATATTAAAGAAGAGTTCTTTGAAGATATACAAAAAACTTTCAACATTGATGCTTCTCTGATAATTGTTTATTGGGTGAAGTAAGAAGACTTCTCTTTTATTTCGACTTTTACATAATTTCAGTCATACTATTGTCCCCTATTTTGGGCACTAAGAAAGTGGAAAAATTGATTTGTATCGTTTCGTGGTTCATTGGAAGGCAAAGGACAAAAAAAAATAAATGCGGATTAGAACAAAATCGAGTTAGTAAGAAAGTCACTAAAATCTGGTAACTTTTCATGTCATTCAGCCACATTGGGGTGGTTATATTGTTATCTCTTTCTAACACAACGGTACAATGCGGTACTTTCAATACCTAAATTTTTGCGCCATCTGTCTCATCTCATTGTCACAGATCTTTTCCGTTATTTTAGAGGAATTTACAACCACAGGCGCAAACCCCTTACAGACAGAAAGAGAAAGTGTAAGACATTAGAAAGTTAGAAAGAGATAACTGCAAGTACCATTCTTGGTCTGCCGGCCAGATTTCAGCCAAATAGCTGTAAAATACATTTTAGGGAAAATTAAGCTGAAAACTAACATATTATTCCACATTACAGCCTTATATCGTCCATGTTGTTTTAAAATTAAAAAAAATAGCAAATAATAAATTTCTAGCAGATTTATTCAATTTACCGTCGCAATATACAAGTGTAACGTTACTAAAGATGTAAATTTTTTTTTTCAAATTAAATGTTTTTTTAAAGATGTATTAAAAAATTGCAACAATGAAAGATTTATTATATTTTCTGTTCTTTTGAAGGCGCATTACTTTTTCGGATCTTTTTTATGCGTATTTGTCAATAAACCTTAGTTCGCACAAACTTTTATATTACTGGGACTGAATATCAAGCCTAATATTATTTATCAAGAACACAAAAATGTAATATCATCCGCCATTCCTATAACAGAGTCTTACATCTGGTGTAGCCATGTTATAGTTATTTAGTTTTCTGGATGGATACATAGCAGCATTTACAGGTTTTTGCTCTTCTTTATCTACAATATAACCATTTTCTCCCCAAAAGCAAATATTTTGACCATTTGGCCATAAGAGCAAATTAGATTGAAAAGATGTTTTTATGACTATTTAGCTTTTTTTCCTACATTTTAGCTTGTTAGCTTTAAAAGCTTAAAAGCTACTACTTTGCAATTCTCACAGCCAAATGGCTGTATTTCAGCAAATATTGATGGCTGTTTTAAAGCTGTAAATGCCAAAAAATGGTGCGCCAAATCGGTCAGTACAACCTTACTAAAGCGCTTCTGTGGATAGCTGTAAAAGTTAAATGGCTGTTCATTTTGCTGCGAAAACGTTTTGGTGACCAAATAAAAACTGTGTGTGCTACTTGGGTCTTGTTGCATTAAAGTAAAACTTACTATTTTCTAGCCGTTTCATCTACAATCAATAGTTTTTGAGATATCAGTGAAAATTTAAGATGTTTATTAGAATTTACTTTGTCAAAGTCCAAACATTTGTAAGTATTTTTTTTTTGGAAAGTTGGAAGTTTAAATAACTCGATTTTTAATATTTCTTTCGCAAAATTATCTGAGGATTCCAAATCTGACTGTTATTCTTATCTACGATCAATAGTTTACAAGATATCAGTCAAAGTCCAAACAATTGTAGGTATTTTTTATTTTTTGGAAAGGTGGAAGTTTAAGAAACTTGTTTTTTAACTTTTCCTACACAAAACTATTCAAGGATTCTAAATCTGACTGTGATTTTAATCAACAATTGACAGTTTTTGAGATATTAGTCAAAGATCAGTTTAAGACATTGTTTAAAATTTACTTTATCAAAATCCAAACATTAGTATGTATTTTTTTTGAAAAGTTGGAAGTTTAAACAACACGTTTTTTAACTTTTTTTACGTAAAATTATCCAATGATTCCAAATCTGACTGTGATTTTAATCGATTATTGATAGTTTTTGAGATATCAGTCAAAGATCAGTTTAAGACATTGTTTAAAATTTACTTTGTCAAAATCCAAACATTTGTAGGTATTTTTTTTTGAAAAGTTGGAAGTTTAAACAACACGTTTTTTAACTTTTTTTTACGTAAAATTATCCAATGATTCCAAATCTGACTGTGATTTTAATCTACAATTGACAGTTTTTGAGATATCAGTCAAAGATCAGTTTAAGACATTGTTTAAAATTTACTTTGTCAAATTCCAAACAGTTGTAATTTTTGTTTTATATTTTTTTTTTTGGAAAAAACTAAGGGCACAAACCTTTATCAAATTTGATGAGCCATTAACCACGCATTTTTAACCAATCAGGACACCTTATTTTGAATTAATGATCCATCAATTTTGATGAACGTTTTTGCAACCGCCCATAAGTCTATAAACAACTCGAATTCATGCAAAATTATCTGAGGACTCTAAATCTGACCTTGTTTCTTATCTACAACGTATAGTTTTTGTGATATTCAATTTTAAACTTCTGCAAAAATGGTTGAAAAAAAAGGTAAAAAATTATTATTGCATTAATGTACGAAAAACGCAAAAAAATAATTAAAAAAATTATAAAAAAAAACCAACTTACTATTTTCTAGTCGTTCTCTCAGCTCGTGCTGCAACCTCGCATGTCTATCTTCCAATTCCACTTCCTGCGCCCTCACCATCAACTCTCTCTCATATCTTCTCAATTCGGTTCGATCTCGCATCAAATCAAACCACTCTTGCAACAATTCCGACTCTTCCTTTGTACACCTTCCATCAACTTCACCACGAAGTGCTTTCTCAACTAAAACACCTCGCTCCTCCAGTTCTCGTGTTTTCACTTCAGTCTCTTCTAATTTTCTTTGGATTTCTTGTGCCATGCGATGTCTGTCGAGTTAGTTTTGTTAATTAATTAATAGTTAAATATGTTAGTCCAACATTAACAAACAAAAATTTCGTTCGTTATTTATTTATTTATTTGTTAAAATTTGTGAGGTTAAAAATGGGGGAATTACCGTTTGAGTTGAGCTTGTCTCGCTGCTTTTCGTGCACTTTTGTTCTGTCGATTGTTGCTTGAGACTGAATCGAGAGTTCCCGATTTGTCTAAAGTGTCACAGGAGCTGCGGTCAAGGCGTTCCCCATCCGAACTGTCGTCTATTAAAAATAAAAATAAAAATAAAAAAACTATCATTTTCTAAAAAATTTGGTGTTTTTTTTTTAATTGAAGAACTCGTACAATTTGGACGAAATAATTCGATTTTTGCTTGTAAACAAACGCTCTAAAAAGACAAAATTATGGTCATTTTAATTGTAATTTGTTTTTTTTTTCAAGAACAACAATGTAATTTTAAGCAAAAAAAAAAAACAAGTATATAAAATATCAATTTCAAATTTATTTGGTGATTTGTCAAAAAAAAATCTTAGTTCTTGTCTCAAAAACATGCTTAAACAGTTCAAAAAAAGCAAAAAATTATACAATGTTCGGCTTGATTTGGCGATTTTTACAATATACAGGCTATTTAGTCTAAACCCCACATTAGAAGTATTAGGAGTTCTAATAATCATAGTCATCTAATCTTTTAGGTCCTGCTCAATGAAAATATTCTCAAGGTAGCATTATTTTAAATGAGATGCTATATTTTTTAATGCGTTTTTGAATTACTAGAGTTATTTTAAGGTAGTTTTCATAAGCTGTTCCTATACCTAAATTTAGCCGTTTACGAAATATTTATGGTTTTTAAATTTTTTTTGGATTTGCACCTTCCAGTTCAAAAATCGATAACTCTGCGATTTTTAAAAATTTGGAAATATTTTTGAGCTCATTTGAAAGAGGAAGCCTAGATCTTTCCTTTGGTGTTTTCAAATTTCTAAAAAAGAATAACAAACTCCAAATTTTTAAAATTAAGTTTGCAAAACTTTAAGCACCCATAACTCATTTTTTTCAAATGAAATGACAAAAGTTTTATTTCACTAGATGGTAGAGAATTTAATTCTGCTTCGATCTGTGTTAACATTCCCTATACTTATGTTTAATAGTTTTAAAGTTACAATACCTTTTTGTTGGGATTGAGAAATTCATTAGCCATAGGCCTTTTCTCATAGGTTGCCATGGAAACGAATGAAAAAAGGTGAGAAATTAAAGTTTTTCAAACCAACATCCAATGAATTTATTTTGTTTTCACAGTCTGATAACACAATTTTGAACAGAGTTTGTCGTTTAAGTTTAATCAGAAATGTTTTTATAGCAAACTATGCAAAAATAGCTGTGGTTAGTAAGAAATTTCCTACAATAACAAAAAAACCAACATAACTTGAAAATTATCACAGATAGGTTAGGGAATGCTAATACAGATAGATGCAGAAAAAAATTCTCCTCCATCCAGTAGAATAAAAATTGGGACATCCCATTTGAAAAAATTAAGTTTTGGGTACTTGAAGTTGTCCAAACTTAACCTTAAAATTTTTAGGTTTATTAACTTCAATTCCAGTTTTGATCACACTGAACAATAGATATAGGCTTTCTCTTTCAATTCTCCAAACATGATTTCGAAATCTCTAAAACTAAGCGAGTTATCGATTTTTTAAGGGACAGGTGCAAATTCAAAAATTTTCAAAAATCCTAAATATCTCGAAAACGGTTAAACTTGGGTATAGGGAAAACTAATAAAAACTCCCTTAAAACTCAACTAATCCAAAAACGCAGTGAAAAATATAGCTTTCCATTTAAAATAAGAAAGTTAATAGCGACTTCCGGTATAACCGGAAGTTCGGCCATCTTGAAAATATTTTCATTGAGCGTAACTCAACGCATTATGCCTGAGTACCAACTCTCAGATAAATATCTTTCTTAGAACTTTCAATACTTCTAATGCGAGGTTTAGACGGAACACCCTGTATAATAATTAAAGAAAATGTGTTTGTAAAATAAAAATAAAAAAGTTTCATTTTCGACAAAATTCGGAGGATTTTTTGACTGGAGTTACCGAAATCTCGTAGAAAAACGTCGATTTTGGACAAAATAATTTGATTTTTGCTTGTGAATACGCTCGAAAAAGGCAGAAATATCGCAATTCAGAAAAAAAACAGACAAATAATTAATTTGGTAATTTTTTAACAAACTTTTTCGAAAAAAAAAAACAGTTCTTGCATCAAAAATATGCTTAAACATTTCAAAAAATAATAATGTTCGACTTAATTTGGCGATTTTTCGATGTTTTAATAAAATTTCAGAAAAAACAACGAGAATTCAATTGAAAACTTATCTGAAAGCTGGAAAAAAGTAAAATTTTTGTTTTTTTTTTTGGTTTATTTTTGACGAAATTTCGCTCAAAAAATGAGCAAAGTTAAGTGAAACAAACGAGATAACATCAAATTCGACTTATTTTTGTCATTACCTTTAAGCCTAGTATTTTAAAATATCTAAACCCAGGAAAATAATTAATTTCGATTTAATTTGGCGATTTTTGAGCAAGATTTTCCGAAAAAAAATCTTAATTTTTGTATTAAAAACATGTTTAAACACTCGAAAAAAGATACAATGTTTGGTTTAATTTACAATTTTTTGACTAGTTTTAAAATAGAAGAGAAACTGTGTCTCTAACTGCAATTACAATAATTTTTGAATTATTTTTACTTTTCGGTCAGTTTTCATAAAATCTCAGGAAAAAAACAATGAGAATTCAATTAAAAAAACGTGTCTACAAAGCTTAAAGAAAGTAAAATTTGTGTTTTTTTGTCGAAATATCGTTCAAAAAGCGAAACAAACGAACTTGATTTCTTTTTGGCATTATGTTTAGGTCTATTGTAGAAGATTTTAATTATTAACTGAGTCTATAGTGCACAAAAAATCTATCTAAATCCAGCCAAATAAATAAATAATACAACAATTTTAATTTTATTTGGAAATTTTTTAGCGAGCTTTTCTAAAAAAAAATTGTTTTTGTTTGAAAAACAAGCTTAAGACACTCGAAAAAAGAAAAAAATAATAGTAAAATATTTGGTTTAATTTGGTGATTTTTCATCTTCTTTTTAAAAAAAATAATTAAAAAAAAATGTGTTTCTGACTGCAAGACCTAGTAAAAAGCTCAAAAATAGCAAAATTTACAATTTTTGAGTTAGTTAATTCATTTTTCGAATTGTTTTAATAAAATTTCAGAAAAAACAATGACAATTAAATTAAAAAACGTGACTGAAGGATTGAAAAATGTAAATTTTTTATTTATTTTTTGGTTTATTTTGGACGAAATTTCGTTCAAAAAATGAGCCAAGTCAAGTGAAACAAAGGTAATAACATCAAATTCGATTGTTTTTGTCATTATTTTTAACCATATTTACAAGAATTATATTGAGCAAAATAATTCACCAATTTCAATTTAATTTAATTTTTTTAGCGATTTTTTAATTATTTTAGTGTCACTTTTCGGTCAGTTTTTATAAAATCTCAGGAAAAAAACGATGAGAATTCAATTAAAAAAAACGTGTCTACAAAGCTTAAATAAAGTAAAATTTGTGTTTTTTTGGTTTATTTTTGTCGAAATATCGTTCAAAAAATGAGCTAAACCAAGTGAAACAAACGAAATAACATTTAACTTAATTTCTTTTTGTCATTATTTTTAGGTCTATTGTAGAAGATTTTAATTATTAACTGAGTCTGTAGTGCACAAAAAATCTATCTAAATCCAGCCAAATAACTAAATAATACAACAATTTTAATTCAATTTGGAAATTTTTTAGCGATCTTTTCTAAAAAAAAATTGTTTTTGTTTGAAAAACAAGCTTAGACACTTGAAAAAAGAAAAAAATAATAGTAAAATATTTGGTTTAATTTGGTGATTTTTCATCTTCTTTTTAAAATACAATAATTAAAAAAAAATGTGTTTCTGACCACAAAATAGCAAAAATTACAATTTTTGAGTTGGTGTATTCATTTTTCGAATTGTTTTAATAAAATTTCAGAAAAAAACAATGACAATTAAATTAAAAAGACGTGTCTGAAGGA
Source organism: Tribolium freemani (assembly GCA_939628115.1). Classification (NCBI taxonomy): domain Eukaryota; kingdom Metazoa; phylum Arthropoda; class Insecta; order Coleoptera; family Tenebrionidae; genus Tribolium; species Tribolium freemani. Next base: position 39,063,747 of record OW626785.1, read on the forward strand.
TTGAAAAATGTAAATTTTGTATTTATTTATTTTTTGGTTTATTTTAAACGAAAAATGAGATAAATGAAGCGAAGCAATGGAAATAGTTTTTATTTTTAGTCGGATTTCACAAATTTTTGTCAAATAATTACTGATTCTGTGATTCAAAAAATAAAACCTGCCTAAATCCAGCAAAAATAAGTTAATAATTCATCAATTTATTCAATATAATTTGGTGATTTTTTGGCTATTTTTTAAAATAATAATATATTTCTAGCTTGAAAAAGGCACGGACATTGCAAAAATAATATAATGCTTGGCTTAATTTGTTTTTTTTTTTCAGTCTGTTTGAACAAAAACTCACGAAAAACTCACTGGGAATTCAGTTCAAAACGTGTCTGAACACTAATTTAGAAAAAAAATTACCTTACCTTTGATCGAATTTCCAGTGTAGTTTAGTGGCAATGGAGGTACCGGAGGCGGAGTTCCACTGTCTCTAAGTCCCGAAAAACTATTTCTTCGGACTTGTTCTTCAACCACCACCTCCTGTCAACAACAAGCTTCAATCACTGTGTTTACATACACAATTTAATCCAACACCGAATGTTCAAACAGTAAATAAATGAATGATGGTATGACACATGCAAGAAAAACATGCAAAAGACAACACACACAAGACAATATGAGAAGAAAAAAATAAAATAAAAGTCTTACAGCATCTCTCAAGTCCAAATTCGCACAAGACTGCAAAATAATCCGGTTATTAAATAAAGTTAATAAAATGGTGATGATTTGATGGTTCATTTAACCAGTTTTCCTTCACAGGCTGGTTGCTTTGCAAGAAAAAATTTGAAAAAAATACCTCCAATCTGAATTATTTTGTAAATTCACAAACTTTTTTTTTGACTGAAAAACGTCCCAAAACGTGGCAAAAATTAGAACATTGTAATTCGTTTCAAAAAAAATTACCACAAAACAAGCGTTTAATCTTTGAAAAAGGTAAGAATAACACTTGTTTCGGCTCAATTTTGCATTATTCGGCTTATTTTTGGACGAGAATTAAGAAATTCGATTTAATTTTGTGATTTTTAAGCCAATTTTACAGATTTTTGACAAAAAATTACTTAGTCTAGTCAAAAACAACTAACGTAACGTTGGTTTTTGCCTCAAAAACATGCTTAATAATACAATTTGGTGATTTTTCGGATTAATTTAACAAAATTCCACAAAAAAATTCCGAATTCAGTTTAAAAACGTGTCTGAAAGCTAAAAATGAGACAATTTTTGACTCAATTTTGTAATTTTTCGGCTTATTGGATTTATTCTTGTGATTTTAAGGCCTATTTTACAGTTCTTAGGGCCGGTTTACGGAACATTGTAATTGCAATCAGATTTTAATTAGAGATTAACTTGACGTTCGTCAATGCACTCGAAATGGCAACTTAGGACCGGTTTACACAAAGCTCAATTAAAGTTAATGACGCTGTTAAAGTTAACAACGCGAATAGACCAATCAAATTGGTTTATTCTAGTCACGTGATCAATTAATCGCGCATTTAATTGCTGATTAGATTAATGACGCTTCTATAAACCGGCTCTTAATGTCAGATTACTTTTAATTCAGTAATTAGTTTTATTAGTTTAAAGGAAAATATAATACAATGTTCGGCTTAATTTAACAAAATTCCACAATAAAATTGAGAATTCAGTTCAAAAACGTAAAAATGAGACAATTTTTGACTCAATTTTGTTATTTTTCGGCTTATTTTTGACGATATTTTAAAAAAATGAGCAAAATCAAGCAAAATATTCGATTTATTCTTGTGATTTTAAAGCCTATTTTACAGTTCTTAGGGCCGGTTTACGGAACATTGTAATTGCAATCAGATTTTAATTAGAGATTAACTTGACGTTCGTCAATGCACTCGAAATGGCAACTTAGGACCGGTTTACACAAAGCTCAATTAAAGTTAATGACGCTGTTAAAGTTAACAACGCGAATAGACCAATCAAATTGGTTTATTCTAGTCACGTGATCAATTAATCGCGCATTTAATTGCTGATTAGATTAATGACGCTTCTATAAACCGGCTCTTAATGTCAGATTACTTTTAATTCAGTAATTAGTTTTATTAGTTTAAAGGAAAATATAATACAATGTTCGGCTTAATTTAACAAAATTCCACAATAAAATTGAGAATTCAGTTCAAAAACGTAAAAATGAGACAATTTTTGACTCAATTTTGTTATTTTTCGGCTTATTTTTGACGATATTTTAAAAAAATGAGCAAAATCAAGCAAAATATTCGATTTATTCTTGTGATTTTAAAGCCTATTTTACAGTTCTTAGGGCCGGTTTACGGAACATTGTAATTGCAATCAGATTTTAATTAGAGATTAACTTGACGTTCGTCAATGCACTCGAAATGGCAACTTAGGACCGGTTTACACAAAGCTCAATTAAAGTTAATGACGCTGTTAAAGTTAACAACGCGAATAGACCAATCAAATTGGTTTATTCTAGTCACGTGATCAATTAATCGCGCATTTAATTGCTGATTAGATTAATGACGCTTCTATAAACCGGCTCTTAATGTCAGATTACTTTTAATTCAGTAATTAGTTTTATTAGTTTAAAGGAAAATATAATACAATGTTCGGCTTAATTTAACAAAATTCCACAATAAAATTGAGAATTCAGTTCAAAAACGTAAAAATGAGACAATTTTTGACTCAATTTTGTTATTTTTCGGCTTATTTTTGACGATATTTTAAAAAAATGAGCAAAATCAAGCAAAATATTCGATTTATTCTTGTGATTTTAAAGCCTATTTTACAGTTCTTAGGGCCGGTTTACGGAACATTGTAATTGCAATCAGATTTTAATTAGAGATTAACTTGACGTTCGTCAATGCACTCGAAATGGCAACTTAGGACCGGTTTACACAAAGCTCAATTAAAGTTAATGACGCTGTTAAAGTTAACAACGCGAATAGACCAATCAAATTGGTTTATTCTAGTCACGTGATCAATTAATCGCGCATTTAATTGCTGATTAGATTAATGACGCTTCTATAAACCGGCTCTTAATGTCAGATTACTTTTAATTCAGTAATTAGTTTTATTAGTTTAAAGGAAAATATAATACAATGTTCGGCTTAATTTAACAAAATTCCACAATAAAATTGAGAATTCAGTTCAAAAACGTAAAAATGAGACAATTTTTGACTCAATTTTGTTATTTTTCGGCTTATTTTTGACGATATTTTAAAAAAATGAGCAAAATCAAGCAAAATATTCGATTTATTCTTGTGATTTTAAAGCCTATTTTACAGTTCTTAGGGCCGGTTTACGGAAAATTGTAATTGCAATCAGATTTTAATTAGAGATTAACTTGACGTTCGTCAATGCACTCGAAATGGCAACTTAGGACCGGTTTACACAAAGCTCAATTAAAGTTAATGACGCTGTTAAAGTTAACAATGCGAATAGACCAATCACATTGGTTTAATCTAGTCACGTGATCAATTAATCGCGCTTTTAATTGCTGATTAGATTAATGACGCTTCTATAAACCGGCTCTTAATGTCAGATTACTTTTAATTCAGTAATTAGTTTTATTAGTTTAAAGGAAAATATAATACAATGTTCGGCTTAATTTAACAAAATTCCACAATAAAATTGAGAATTCAGTTCAAAAACGTAAAAATGAGACAATTTTTGACTCAATTTTGTAATTTTTCGGCTTATTTTTGACGATATTTTAAAAAAATGAGCAAAATCAAGCAAAATATTCGATTTATTCTTGTGATTTTAAAGCCTATTTTACAGTTCTTAGGGCCGGTTTACGGAACATTGTAATTGCAATCAGATTTTAATTAGAGATTAACTTGACGTTCGTCAATGCACTCGAAATGGCAACTTAGGACCGGTTTACAGAAAGCTCAATTAAAGTTAATGACGCTGTTAAAGTTAACAATGCGAATAGACCAATCACATTGGTTTAATCTAGTCATGTGATCAATTAATTTAATTGCCAATTAGATTAATGACGCTTCTATAAACCGGCTCTTAATGTCAGATTAGTTTTAATTCAGTAATTAGTTTTATTAATTTAAAGGAAAAAAGAATACAATATTCGGCTTAATTTGGTGATTTTCCGGTTTATTTTAATAAAATTTCCCCGAAATTTGAGAATCTAGTTTAAAATCTGTCAAAAAAAATAGATATTTAAACTAATATGCAGATTTTTCAGACAGTTTTGAAGAAAAAAGCCAAAAATATATTTAAAGAGTTGAAAAAGTCTAATTTGGTGTTTTTTTTTGACAAACGATAATTTTTGGTTAACTTAAAACAGATTCAGAAATGCACTTAAACGGTTTAAAAAGATCAAATAATTTTTTGTACATTAAAATTAAATCCATTGAAATTAAGAAATTTCGATCTAAATACTCGAAAAAGGTAGAAAAAACGCGATTTTCAATCTAATTTTGAGGATTTTTTTCAAAAAAATACTTTTTTTGTTTTTTTTTTTGTAATAACAACCAGCCAAGTGAAGGCAAACTTCACTGATTCAATCAAACAACCAACGAAAAAAATACCTTTGAGACATCTCTTGCTTTGGGCGAAATCTTCGCCAAAAAACCCGTCGGACTTTTCTTCGTAAAAAAAGTCGCCAAAATCTTCGTAAAACTCTTCCTCCTCTCCCTGTCTTTCTTCTTCTTCCCTTTCTTCTCATCCGTCTCCAATAAATTCGGATCCGACTTACACAACACTTTAATCGGCTTTTCACGTTCAATTTTCGCCTCTTCACGACTTTGTGACCTTTTCAACGCTCCTTCACCCAATTTTTCCCGCAACTTAACCAGCTTATCTTCCGGACTTAAACCCAATTCTTCGTTGGACAATAATCTGGCTTTTAAACGCGCATCCTCTTTCAGTTTTTCGTGTTTTAGGCGAGGTGGCGCCACTGGTGTTGTTGTTATTGTTGGTGTTGTGGTTTCAAGTGGGCGTAATGTTGACAAAAGCACATCGGGTGTTGTTGCGGTTCGGTTACAATCGGTTCGGTTAGAATCGGTTAAGTCAAACTGGCGGCTTTTGCGACGTCTTCGCTCTAGACTTTTGTTCTCGGCTTTCATTTTGTTCATTACCATTTCTTGGACGAGTTTTTGGTTAACATCGCGTTCTTTTTCGATGAATTCTTTTTTGTAGATGACGTCAGGCGTCCGGACGGGAAACGGCGTCTCAGGCGTCGTTTCCTTATCTTCATAAATAAATAAATAAATAAATAAATAAATAAATAAATAAATAAATAAATAAATAAATAAATAAATAAATAAATTATAAATATTATAAGTATATTTTTACTCTGTATCTCAAAAATTAATAGGCACACTAGGAGTCCGCGTTTGCTGTCAAATACTTTATGCTGTGCTCAATACAATAATTAAATCAATTTTTATTATTTTATTTATTTTTGGGTAATAATTCGTCTAATATTTCCAAAACTACGAACCGTAGAACAAAAACTAAGACAGATTCGGAATCCTCAGACAATTTTAGGTCAAATAGGCATACTTTTGACATAAATGTTCGGTTATTGTGACCTTGATGATTTTTTTTTACTCAGATTGGTAAGGAATTTTTTTTGCCAAAGTTGTCTTATTTGGATTATTTAGACAATTTTGACTCAATTGTCACAAAATTTTGTTGAGAAATAGATAGTTAAGAATAAAAAAGGCTACAGGTCGATTTGACCAATTTTAAGTTAAGTCACATTTTTTCTATTTTTTTATTTTTGGTAAATTGAAAAAATTACAATTGCCCAATATTTCGTCTAATATCTCCAAAACTACTAATCGTAGAATAAAAATGAAAAGAGATTTGAAATCCTCAGACAATTTTACGTCAAATAGGCATACTTTTGACATAAATGTTCGGTTATTGTGACCTTGATGAATTTTTTACTCACAGGTTGGTAAGGAATTTTTTTGACAAAGTTGTTTTACTCGGATTATTTCCACAATTTTGACTCGATTGCCACACAATTTTGCTCAGAAATAGATAATTAACAATAAAAAGGCTACAGGTCGATTTGACAAATTTTAAGTTAAGTCACATTTTTTTTTATTTTTTTTTATTTTTGGGAAATTGAAAAAATTACAATTGCCCAATATTTCGCTTAATATCTCCAAAACTACTAATCGTAGAATAAAAATGAAAACAGATTTGAAATCCTCAAACAATTTTACGTCAAATAGGCATACTTTTGACATAAATGTTCGGTTATTGTGACCTTGATGAATTTTTTACTCACAGGTTGGTAAGGAATTTTCTTTGACAAGGTTGTTTTACTTGGATTATTTCTACAATTTTGACTCGATTGTCACAAAATTTTGCACAGAAATAGATAATTAACAATAAAAAAGGCTACAGGTCGTTTTGATCAATTTTAAGTTAAGTCACATTTTTTTCAATTTTTTTTTCATTTTTGAGAAATTAAAAAAATTACAATTGCCCACATTTCGTCTAATATTTGCAAAACTACTAACCGTAGAATAAAAATGAAAACAGATTTGAAATCCTCAGACAATCTTACGTCAAATAGGCATACTTTAAATATAAATGTTCGGTTATTGTGACCTTGATGAATTTTTTACTCACAGGTTGGTAAGGAATTTTTTTGACAAAGTTGTTTTACTCGGATTATTTCTACAATTTTGACTCGATTGCCACAAAATTTTGCTCAGAAATAGATAATTAACAATAAAAAGGGCTACAGGTCGATTTGACTAATTTTAAGTTAAGTCTCATTTTTTTCTATTTTTTTTTATTTTTGGGAAATTAAAAAAATTACAATTGTCCACATTTCGTCTAATATCTCCAAAACTACTAATCGTAGAATAAAAATGAAAACAGATTTGAAATCCTCAGACAATTTTACGTCAAATAGGCATACTTTTGACATAAATGTTCGGTTATTGTGACCTTGATGAATTTTTTACTGACAGGTTGTTAAGGAATTTTTTTGACAAAATTGTTTTACTCGGATTATTTCTACAATTTTGAATCGATTGCCACAAAATTTTGCTCAGAAATAGATAATTAACAATAAAAAGGGCTACAGGTCGATTTGACTAATTTTAAGTTAAGTCCCATTTTTTTCTATTTTTTTTTATTTTTGGGAAATTAAAAAAATTACAATTGTCCACATTTCGTCTAATATCTCCAAAACTACTAATCGTAGAATAAAAATGAAAACAGATTTGAAATCCTCAGACAATTTTACGTCAAATAGGCATACCCTTGATATAAATGCTCGGTTATTGTGACCTTGATGAATTTTTTACTCACAGGTTTTTTTGACAAAGTTGTTTTACTCGGATTATTTCCACAATTTTGACTTGATTGCCACACAATTTTGCTCAGAAATAGATAATTAACAACAAAAAGGGCTACAGGTCGATTTGACCAATTTTAAGTTAAGTCACATTTTTTTCTATGTTTTTTATTTTTGGGAAATTGAAAAAATTACAATTGCTCACATTTTGTCTAATATCTCCAAAACTACTAATCGTAGAATAAAAATGAAAACAGATTTGAAATCCTCAGACAATCTTACGTCAAATAGGCATACTTTTGACATAAATGTTCGGTTATTGTGACCTTGATGAATTTTTTACTTACAGGTTGGTAAGGATTTTTTTTGACAAAGTTGTTTTACTCGGATTATTTCTACAATTTTGAATCGATTGCCACAAAATTTTGCTCAGAAATAAATAATTAACAGTAAAAAGGGCCACAGGTCGATTTGACCAATTTTAAGTTAAGTTGCATTTTTTTAAATTTTTTTATTTTTGGGAAATTGAAAAAATTACCAACATTTCGTATAATATCTCCAAAACTACTAATCGTAGAATAAAAATGAAAACAGAATTGAAATCCTCAGACAAGTTTACGTCAAATAGGTATACTTTTGACATAAATGTTCGGTTATTGTGACCTTGATGAATTTTTTACTTACAGGTTGGTAAGGATTTTTTTTGACAAAGTTGTTTTACTCCGATTATTTCTACAATTTTGACTCGATTGCCACAAAATTTTGCTCAGAAATAGATAATTAACAGTAAAAAGGGCCACAGGTCGATTTGACCAATTTTAAGTTAAGTCACATTTTTTCTATTTTTTTATTTTTGGTAAATTGAAAAAATTACAATTGCCCAATATTTCGTCTAATATCTCCAAAACTACTAATCGTAGAATAAAAATGAAAACAGATTTGAAATCCTCAGACAATTTTACGTCAAATAGGCGTACTTTTGACATAAATGTTCGGTCATTGTGACCTTGATAATTTTTTAAAGATAGGTTGGTAAGAATTTTTTTTGACAAAGTTGTTTTACCTGGATTATTGGCACGATTTGGACACGAGTGCCACAAAATTTTGTTCAAAAACAGATAGTTAACTAGTAAAAAAAGCACAAGTCGTTTTAGATCAATTCTTATTTTTTTATTTTTTCAAACAATTTTGTCACAGTTCACAAATCGTTTTACGTACATTCGATTTTTTTTAATTTAATTTTAATTTAAGTCATTTATTTGTTTTTGTAAACAATTTCTAGGGAGTTTTGATGGTTTGGTAATAAAGTGCCTTCAATCATATTTTTATTTTTGGCAATAAAAACGTTATATATACGTAATTTTTCCTTACCTTCTTGTATCAAATCCGGTTTACTCCTCCGTCTCGACTTCCTCACATCAATCGAATCCTTCGCATTACTAAACTCATACTTCGGTTTCAAATCAACAGGTGGCGACACTTTCTCCGCCTTTAATTGCGCCAACTTATCTTCAAGTCGTTTCCTTTGAAAGTTATTATTATTAATGGGATTTTTAGTGGCAGCAATCTCAGTCAAATTTTTAACAGTTGAATCACTACACGTATTCTCCTCAGTAGTTGTACCTTCAACAATCAAAAGACTATCCTCATCATGTTCATTCGTTTGTTTGGCCTTCAATTGCTCCAAATCGGCCGGTTTTAAATCAATCACCGTCCCGCCAAAATCCGAAACTGCATTATCGATAATACAGTATCCTGTATTTCGCGCCTCCACTATATTGAGACTATCGTCAATCAAATCGTCCTCATCCTTGAACAAAACATAGCCATCTTGACTATCAACAATTGCATCGTCACTGCTAGTCTCAGTCCCAGTGTCCATGAACTCAATATCAAGGTTATGACACAGCACACTATTCACAGCTTCGGTTGTGTGCTCTTTCCCACACACGTGATCATCGGTGATTTTCGCCTTGCTTTCGAGCATTTTCGGCTTCTTGTTGCTACGCGACGTAAAATCGTCGTCCAAATCGTCCGAAACCGCGCCATCTCGGGCCCAATCGGACAACTCCGTTTCGGTCAAGGCGGCCGTGTTCGCCTCGGCGTCCGATTCGGTCTCGATCGAGAGTTTTCGTTTGACGTGCAAGATGTCGTGTATTTCCGGCAAAATGTCGGTTTCCAATTCGGGTAAAAGTTTCGGTTGGTTTAGGGTTTTACTGATTTTGGGCGTTTCTTCAATTAGGACAGTCGGGATCACGTCGAATTTAAATTCGGGTGTGTCCGGCTCGGGTTCGGATTCGCTCGGTTTGTGTTTGGACCAATCAATTGTGGGGACTATGATTGATGTTTCGTGGACTGGGCTTCGGGGACGTCCCTCAAGTTCGTGCTCGAATATGATTGGTTTAACTGGTGGGGTTACAACCGCCGGTTTTAGCATTTTCTGACAGTCGGTTATGTTGCTATGGAAGGATTTTAGTTTTGTGTCTAGTGTTGAGGCACTGCCTGATTTTTGTATAGTTCCTGGTGGGTTTGTTTCACCCAAAAGATATTTTTTTTTGAGTTCGAGTGATACTTTAGCAGCGATTCCGCCGGTGCTTTGGGTGCGGTTCAGGGCGTAACCGTCGGTTATAACCTTAACCGGTGCAATGCGTTGAACGATAGAGGGTGCTGAAGGCACGAGAGGTGTGAGTTTGAGTTGGGGTGCTTTGCCCTTGTCGGTGGGGCGCTGTAAGTAAGTGGTGGTCACCTGGATTTTGCGAGGGCGGCTGCCGCCGCCCCCACGGTGTTTGGTGACGAAGGGGTCGAAGGGGGTTTCGCGGGTGGGGGTGGGGTCATCGTGGGCGAACTCCGAGTCGGTGGAGATTTCGGTGGCGGAGTTCCGAATCTCGCTTGAGGAGGAGGAGGAAGTGGATTCGTCCGATACGACCTGCAAAATTTTAATATTAAGTTCATTTCGGTTTTTTTTTTCATTTTTCTTTAAACAATTGTTATGTTAGTTTGAGGCGCTACCACCCAGAATGACACTAAAAATAATAAAATTTCGATCAATATACAGGGTGTTTCAAGTTTTAGGTCCAGTCAAAAAATAAATACTTCTAGTATTCCAAAATAAAAAATATATATCGCAAACGATAGAGTTTCTAACACGCTTCAATTTGATGCTTTGCTGATATCCCAAATTTTCATGATATAAGCGTAAAACGCAAAAAACTACATTAAAAAATTTTTTTTTTCAAATTATTCCAATAATTTTTTTATAATAAAATTCCTCCTATTTTTTAAGTAAGACTTCCGAAACTGAAACAGTAAAAAACCCAAGGCGTATTGAGCAATTGAAATTTCAATTTGCAAAAAAAGGGCATTTTTTAATTGACAAGTAAAATTTTAGTCTGACAGTTAATGACGTTTCAATTTTTTGTGAATCAAGCAAAGACACGAGCTCTGTTTTTTCAAAGGTGACTAAGATAAAACATTTATTTGATCTTTTGCAAATTGGAATTTCAATTGCTCAATACGCCTTGGGTTTTTTACTGTTTCAGTTTCGGAAGTCTCACTTAAAAAATAGAAGGAATTTTATTATGAGAAAACGATTGCAATCATTTGGAAACAAAAATTTTTTATCTAGTTTTTCACAATTCACGCTCATACCATGAAAATTTCGTATAACATTAAAGCATCAAATTGAAGCGTGTTAGAGATATATTTTTTTTCTTTTGGACAACTAGAAGTATTTATTTTTTGACTGGACCTAAAACTTGAAACACCCTGTACAGGGTGTCCCACCGAAGAGGGCACCCCCCTCGTAACTTTTTTATTTATTAAGCAATTCGAACAAAATTTAAATTACATATGTTTAGACCAAAGGTCCACATTCTAAAGTAACCATTTTTTTGAGGAGTTTACCATTTGTGAGATAAAAAAATTAAAATCATGAAAAAAGATGCAAAATCCTTAAATTGCATATTATTAGAAGAAGCTATGTTACAGTCACCCAAAATGAAAATGACGTAACTAGTAACTAGATCGTAAACTAATTTTGAGTCGATTACACATTTCATTTGTCGGCTTTTGAAATGTTTAAGGATTTCTTGATGGAAATTGTTGGTTATCCCAAATGTGAAATAATACAATTTTTAAGTTCTTCGCAACGCGATGTTTCGACGCTTTGAGAGAAATAAAACAAAAATAAAATTGTTAGTTGGTTTGCAAATTTAATTTATTATTTGGTTGATGCAAAATAAGTTTAGTGTGCAATTAAAATCTGCCGAATGACAAACACGGCTAAACATGGATTCTTATTTCATTTTGTTTAAATGATCATTAAATTTAATTTCGCGGATCACTTTGATATCCATTGTCCAAAAATTATTTCAATTCAAAATAATTATTATACTTAAAATCTGATTGTCACAAACTGTAACTAAAAATTTGATCGTCTTTATAGTTTATTTCTTAATAATATAAAACTTATTGCAATAATAGTTGTGCATAAAACAAGATTAAATAAAAATGTCGAAATCCAATTGTTATTCTAAACTTCAAGCAAAGACGTCTACAATCTTAATGGTTTTAATTATTAATTGCACAATCGTTTTTGTGAATATTTTAGTTTATTAGTGTCGGTTTATAGAAAGCTCCATTAAATTTTAGTTCGTTGTTAACAACGTGTTAAATTTTAATGGAGTTTTTTATAAGCCTGCCCTTAATGTTTTGAAAAATTAGAATCGCCAGAATAAAAGTTATCAATAAATGTTTCGGCAATTTATTCATGGGAATACCCGGATTAAAATTCCAACTATTACCGCAAATGAGATTTACGGGAAAATAATTAACAAACCCGTAACACCACAGGGGATAATTAAGACAGATTTGGAATCCTCAGACAATTTTACGTCAAATAGGAATAATTTTGACATACGTTTCCGGTTACTGTGACCTTGAAAATTTTTTTACTGACGGTTTGTCAGTTGTTTTATTCGAATTATTTACACAATTTTGACTCAATTGTCACAAAATTTTGCCCAGCAGTAGATAAGTAACAAGTAAAAAAAAACAAGTCGTTTTAGATCAACTAAATTTTTTTTTAATAATTTTTTTTTAATTTTGGGATAGAAAAATTAAAATCGCCTATATTTCGTCCAATATCTCCAAAACTACCAATCGTGGAATAAGAATGAAGACAGATTTGGAATCCTCTGACAATTTTACGTCAAATAGAAATACTTTTTACATAAATTTTTGGTTATTATGACCTTGATAATTTTTTTATTGATAGGTTGATAAAAAATTTTTTTTGGCCAAGTCGTTTTATTCGGATTATTTGCACAATTTTGATTCAATTTCCACAAATTTTTTTTTACAAACAGACATATAATTAGTAAAAAGGTCCCAAAAGGTTTTATATCAATTTAAATTTTTTTAATATTTTTTAAATTTTTTGTAGATTTGAAAAATTTTAATCGACCATACTTTTGCCAATATCTCCAAAACTACTAATTGTAGAACAAAAATTAAGACAGATTTGGAATCCTCAGACAATTTTACGTCAAATAGGAATAATTTTGACATACGTTTCCGGTTACTGTGACCTTGAAGTTTTTTTTACTGACGGTTTGTAAGAATTTTTTTGACCAAGTTGTTTTATTCGAATTATTTACACAATTTTGACTCAATTGTCACAAAATTTTGCCCAGCAGTAGATAAGTAACAAGTAAAAAAAAACAAGTCGTTTTAGATCAACTAAATTTTTTTTTAATAATTTTTTTTAATTTTGGGAGATAGAAAAATTAAAATCGCCCATATTTCGTCCAATATCTCCAAAACTACCAATCGTGGAATAAGAATGAAGACAGATTTGGAATCCTCTGACAATTTTACGTCAAATACAAATACTTTTTACATAAATTTTTGGTTATTATGACCTTGATAATTTTTTTATTGATAGGTTGATAAAAAAAAAAATTTTGACCAAGTCGTTTTATTCGGATTATTTGCACAATTTTGACTCAATTGCCACAAATTTTTTTTTACAAACAGACATATAACTAGTAAAAAGGTCCCAAAAGGTTTTATATCAATTTAAATTTTTTTAATATTTTTTAAATTTTTTGTAGATTTGAAAAATTTTAATCGACCATACTTTTGCCAATATCTCCAAAACTACTAATTGTAGAACAAAAATTAAGACAGATTTGGAATCCTCTGACAATTTTACGTCAAATAGGAATAATTTTGACATACGTTTCCGGTTACTGTGACCTTGAAGATTTTTTTACTGACGGTTTGTAAGAATTTTTTTTGACCAAGTTGTTTTATTCGAATTATTTACAGAATTTTGACTCAATTGTCACAAAATTTTGCCCAGCAGTAGATAAGTAACAAGTAAAAAAAAACAAGTCATTTTAGATCAACTAAATTTTTTTTAATTATTTTTTTTAATTTTGGGAGATAGAAAAATTAAAATCGCCCATATTTCGTCCAATATCTCCAAAACTACCAATCGTGGAATAAGAATGAAGACAGATTTGGAATCCTCTGACAATTTTACGTCAAATAGAAATACTTTTTACATAAATTTTTGGTTATTATGACCTTGATAATTTTTTTATTGATAGGTTGATAAAAAAATTTTTTTGGCCAAGTCGTTTTATTCGGATTATTTGCACAATTTTGACTCAATTGCCACAATTTTTTTTTTACAAACAGACATATAATTAGTAAAAAGGTCCCAAAAGGTTTTATATCAATTTAAATTTTTTTAATATTTTTTAAATTTTTTGTAGATTTGAAAAATTTTAATCGACCATACTTTTGCCAATATCTCCAAAACTACTAATTGTAGAACAAAAATTAAGACAGATTTGGAATCCTCAGACAATTTTACGTCAAATAGGAATAATTTTGACATACGTTTCCGGTTACTGTGACCTTGAAGTTTTTTTTACTGACGGTTTGTAAGAATTTTTTTGACCAAGTTGTTTTATTCGAATTATTTACACAATTTTGACTCAATTGTCACAAAATTTTGCCCAGCAGTAGATAAGTAACAAGTAAAAAAAAACAAGTCGTTTTAGATCAACTAAATTTTTTTTTAATAATTTTTTTTAATTTTGGGAGATAGAAAAATTAAAATCGCCCATATTTCGTCCAATATCTCCAAAACTACCAATCGTGGAATAAGAATGAAGACAGATTTGGAATCCTCTGACAATTTTACGTCAAATACAAATACTTTTTACATAAATTTTTGGTTATTATGACCTTGATAATTTTTTTATTGATAGGTTGATAAAAAAAAAAATTTTGACCAAGTCGTTTTATTCGGATTATTTGCACAATTTTGACTCAATTGCCACAAATTTTTTTTTACAAACAGACATATAACTAGTAAAAAGGTCCCAAAAGGTTTTATATCAATTTAAATTTTTTTAATATTTTTTAAATTTTTTGTAGATTTGAAAAATTTTAATCGACCATACTTTTGCCAATATCTCCAAAACTACTAATTGTAGAACAAAAATTAAGACAGATTTGGAATCCTCTGACAATTTTACGTCAAATAGGAATAATTTTGACATACGTTTCCGGTTACTGTGACCTTGAAGATTTTTTTACTGACGGTTTGTAAGAATTTTTTTTGACCAAGTTGTTTTATTCGAATTATTTACAGAATTTTGACTCAATTGTCACAAAATTTTGCCCAGCAGTAGATAAGTAACAAGTAAAAAAAAACAAGTCATTTTAGATCAACTAAATTTTTTTTAATTATTTTTTTTAATTTTGGGAGATAGAAAAATTAAAATCGCCCATATTTCGTCCAATATCTCCAAAACTACCAATCGTGGAATAAGAATGAAGACAGATTTGGAATCCTCTGACAATTTTACGTCAAATAGAAATACTTTTTACATAAATTTTTGGTTATTATGACCTTGATAATTTTTTTATTGATAGGTTGATAAAAAAATTTTTTTGGCCAAGTCGTTTTATTCGGATTATTTGCACAATTTTGACTCAATTGCCACAATTTTTTTTTTACAAACAGACATATAATTAGTAAAAAGGTCCCAAAAGGTTTTATATCAATTTAAATTTTTTTAATATTTTTTAAATTTTTTGTAGATTTGAAAAATTTTAATCGACCATACTTTTGCCAATATCTCCAAAACTACTAATTGTAGAACAAAAATTAAGACAGATTTGGAATCCTCAGACAATTTTACGTCAAATAGGAATAATTTTGACATACGTTTCCGGTTACTGTGACCTTGAAGATTTTTTTACTGACGGTTTGTAAGAATTTTTTTTGACCAAGTTGTTTTATTCGAATTATTTACAGAATTTTGACTCAATTGTCACAAAATGTTGCCCAGCAGTAGATAAGTAACAAGTAAAAAAAAACAAGTCGTTTTAGATCAACAAAATTTTTTTTTAATTATTTTTTTTAATTTTGGGAGATAGAAAAATTAAAATCGCCCATATTTCGTCCAATATCTCCAAAACTACCAATCGTGGAATAAGAATGAAGACAGATTTGGAATCCTCTGACAATTTTACGTCAAATAGAAATACTTTTTACATAAATTAATTTTTGTTTATTATGACCTTGATAATTTTTTTATTGATAGGTTTATTTCGGTTTTATTTTAGGTTTTATTCGGATTATTTGCACAATTTTGACTCAATTGCTACATTTTTTTTCACAAACAGATATATAATTAGTTAAAAGGTCCCAAAAGGTTTTATATCAATTTTTATTTTTTTAATATTTTTTAAATTTTTTGTTTAATCGACCATACCTTTGTCAGTATCTCCAAAACTACTAATTGTGGAACAAAAATGAAGAGATTTGGAATCCTCAGATAATTTTGAAAAATTTTCAGTTATTGTGACCTTGACAGTTTTTTGACTGATAGGTTGGTAAGGAATGTTGTTAAACAAAGTTGTTTTACTCGGATTATTTGCATAATTTTGACTCAGTCTCCATAAAAGGGCATTTTAGATCAAGTTGTATTTTTGTTGGACCAAAAAAATTAAATCGACCATATTTCTATTGTGGGTGGTAGAAATTTTGACATAACAATTGTTTAAAAAAAAACCAAGCTTCAAAGCTGGCTGCAGAAAAAACGACGAGTGTTAGCATTGGGGTTAGAACAACACTCACGTCAGCAATGGATTAAGTAAGTTGCACAACAAATTGCAAAGTAGAAAAAAATTAGAATTAAGAAAGAGAAAAAAAAACAACAAAAAAACGCCACTCGATCACGCTAACAATAGCTAGTTACCTTAATTACCACCACCATTGCTTAACGTGATTGTTGACCATTTTTTCTTGGAGGGACTTTTAATTTCGTGAACGCATTATTTCTTAAACATTTAAAAAGCGCGCGCGCTAACACCGATAAACTTTAACAATATTCGTAAAACACTTGATAAACTCAACAAACTCAACAATTTTTAAGCGTAGAAACCGCGGAATCGATTAATCGCAGCAAACTATAAAAAACTATAAAATTAGAAAAAAATTAGTCGATTATTATTATTGTAACAAGCAGTCTTTATCTTTTTCCCTGTTTCGATGTTTGGCATTTTGGACTTTGGGTAAATCCCTCAAACGAGCGACTTCCTTTTGGACTTCGAGATTTGAGGTTGAGTGACTTTTTGAGGATGATGTTGAGGGCGACGGTGGCGCCAAATCGGACTTACGTTGAGGTTGAGGAGACGAAGTCATTGCTCGTTTACGTTGAGGAGCAATCGGAGCTAAAAACTCCTCATTATTGTTGGGTTCTGTTTGACTTTTTTGACGTTGAGGACGGGGAGGAGGTGAGGGAACCTCCTCAAAAGACTTCTTCCGAGTGCGACGTGGAACTGGAGGAGAACAAGTACTCAATTTATTTTTTGGAGGTTTGTTCACTTTTGCGTAAAGATCTTCAACATTAACCGGTTTTTGAGGAAGATTTTTCGTCAATTTTTCCTCAAACTTTAGTGGGTATTGGGGTTCATTTTTTAATTGTTTTGGGGCATTTTCTTCTTCACGGTTAACCAGTTTTTGGGTATTTTTTGCTTCATTTTTCTTCAATTCTTCAATTGTTGCATACTCAGAAATGGGCTTTTTCGATTGAATTTCGACAACGTGTAGATTTTTTTGGTTTGAATTTTCTTCACTTTCTTCATTTTCTGAACTTTCTTCATTCCCAATTTTGATTAATTCGTCAATATTGTCAATAGTTTTCCCAAATTTTTGAGTAGTTTGTTCAAATTTGTCTGAATCTTTCTTAATATTAATCGGTTTTTGAGGTTCGTTTTTCTTCAATTCATCCTCAAAATTAACCGGTTTTTGAGGAAGATTTTTCGTCAATTTTTCCTCAAACTTTAATGGGTATTGGGGTTTTAATTGTCTTGGGGCATTTTCCTCTTCACGGTTAACCGGTTTTTGGATATTTTTTGCTTCATTTTTCTTCAATTCTTCAATTGTTGCATACTCAGATATGGGCTTTTTGGATTGAATTTTGGCAACGTGTTGATTTTTTTGGTTTGAATTTTCTTCACTTTCTTCATTTTCTGAACTTTCTTCATTCCCAATTTTGATTAATTCGTCAATATTGTCAATAGTTTTCCCAAATTTTTGAGTAGTTTGTTCAAATTTGTCTGAATCTTGGCTTTCTTTCTTAATATTAACCGGTTTTTGAGGTTCGTTTTTCTTCAATTCGTCCTCAAAATTAACCGGTTTTTGAGGAAGATTTTTCATCAATTTTTCCTCAAACATTAGCGGAATTTTGGATTCATTTCTATCTTCGCGATTAACAGGTTTTTGAGTATTTTTTGCTTCATTTTTCTTCACTTCATCACTTGTTGCGTACTTAGAACAGTGTTCTTTCGATTGGTTTTTGACAACAACGTGTAGAAAGTCATTTTCTTCATTTTTTGAACTACTTTCTTCATTTGCAATTTTGTTTACTTCGTCAAAATTTTCAATAGTTTGCTCAGTCATTTCTTCAACTGTATCTTCAACACACTCTTCATTTTTAAAGCTGCTATTTCCAAAGTTAAAATGCTTTAATTTATCCGAATCTTTGCTTTCTTTCTTAATATTAAGCGATTTTTGAAGAAAATTTTTCTTCCTTTCGGCCTCAAAATTAACCGGTTTTTGAGAAAAATCTTTCTTCAATTTTGCTTCAAACTTTAGTGGGCTTTTCCATTCATTTTTTTCTTCACGGTTAACCGGTTTTTGTGTATTTTTTGCTTCATTTTTCTTCACTTCTTCAATTGTTGCGTACTCAGGACTGGGCTCTTTCGATCGGCTTTTGGTATCTAAGTGAAGATATTTTTTTGAAGAAGTTCCCTCATTTGCTGAACTTTCTTCAGTTTCTTCATTTTCTGTACTTTCTTCAGTTTCTGAACTACTTTCAGTTTTGTTCAATTCGGCAGAATTTTTATTAGTTTGAGCAATTTTAGAACTTCCGACTGTATCTTCAATATTTTCTTCATTTTGCGAGCTGCCATCTCCAAATTTAAAATGCTTGAATTTGTCTGCTTCTTTGCTTCCTTTCTCAATATTAATGACCGGTTTTTGAAGATTAGTGTTCTTCAAATCTTCGTCAAAATTGAACGTTTCTTCATTTTTCTTCATTTCTTTAATTATCGTATCTACAGGAGCGGGTTCTTTCGATTGGTTTTTGGTACATTTATCTATGTGAAGATTCTTTAAATCAAAATGTTGTTCTGTATTGTTTGACTCGTCTTCATTTTCTAAACTTTCTTCACTATCTGAACCACTTTCTTCATTTCTGATGTTTAATTCGTCAAAACCTTCAACAGTTTGTTCAGTTTTTTGAACTGTTTCGTCATTTCTGAAACCTCTGACTCTATCTTCAATCCTTTCTTCATTTTTTCGGGCACTTTCGTTAAATTTGAATTTATCTTTCTTCCCACTTTCTTCACTTTCCGACTCCGTGTCGAAACTACTCGATACGTTTTCACCCTTTTCTTCACTTTTTGAAGTCCCAAGCCCCAAAAATTCCGGATTGGGAATCGTAGAAACGGTTATATTAACACACCAATCCTTTTCTTCTTTCTTCCTCTCCATACCTCCAACAAAATCTTCAAAATCTTTAATCGCCGCCTTGAAATTCTCATCTTTCTGCTTCAAATTAGCCAACGAAAAACGTTTCATGAAATTTCTCTTTGGTGGTGGTATTTCTTCTTTCTTCTCAAACTTCATCAAAACTTTCTTAATGTCCACATTACTGACCGCATCCAAGTCCACCGAACTTCGCGGTTTATTGCAATAGATATCGGTTTTGGAGCGTGCTAAAGTGAAGATTTTTGGCGCTTCTTCATCTTCGACACTTTTACCCGCTAGATGGCGCTCGAAATATGCGATATTATCTTTAGGGAGTTTACTTATAATTGAGTCGGCTCGTTTAGGGACTTTTAAGACACGTTCCAGATTTCGGTATTTGGCATCACTGAAAGAGCGGTAGGTTTTACGGTCACGTGATTGGTGTTCAAGGTCGTCCATCCAAGTTAGCAGATCTTCGATTTTTTCGTCGTTTGTTTCCGGTTTAATGGCCTTGAACAAATCTTCAATGCTACTAGATATAGCTTCAGTGTCTTCCTTATTATCTTCACTTTCTTCCTCACTTTTATTATTAAATTGTATAGGTTTCTTCAATTCTTCTTCATTTGCGAGAAGGGTTTCGATATAATTGTCAACTTCTTTGTTATCGTCAAGTGGGTCAAAATTAAACTTAACCTCCGGTTTTTTATTATCGGGTAAACTAACCTGTTTGATTAACCGTTTTTTGGGTACGTTCGCGACCGTTTCTGAGCGTTTTAAAATCGGTTTAACCGCCGGTTTTGCGAAATATTTTTTAACATTGTCAAGGTTTGTCGCGAGTGCAACTTTCGGTTTACCGATTTCTTTGGGTAAATTTAATTTACTAGGAGTTCGTTTGATTATTAGTAACGGTTCCGGTTCGGTTACTTTAAATTTGGGTACGAATTCGCTGCCGAAACTTTTGCGTTTTTCGTCGTTTTTTGTTGGCAGTGTTTTGGGTAAAGTCCCGGCTGTGGCGCTTTTCGCGAGAGTGAAATTTTTGGGTGGTTCAGTGTCGGAACCGCCAGAGATGGCGCTGCTGAAATCGGTCGAATCGTCGGATTTAACGCGTAAGTGACTGTCGCCGGAGAGGATGTCCGGAATGACGGTCGGTAAGTTAGGTTTCTTCACCTCAGTGTCGGTTCCGGTGTCGGTTTGGACAACAGGTGGCTCCACACGGACTTCCTGTTTGCGGAGTTCACGGGCTCGGATCTCCTCCTCGCCTTCGGTGGCCGTGTCGGTCTCATCATCTGCAATAATCAAAATTAATAATAAAATAAATATTTTTTTTAAGTAAATATCGACACTTTTTTCAAATTCTCCGTATTGAAAAAGATAGACAATTAAAAGAGCTTTCCAACGATAATAAACTTCATGGGGTTATCTCTAATAGTTCCGGAGTTATTACTCGATAAATGTTCCAGGTACCGGAAATCGACCAAAATCTCGACAAAAATTGGAAAAACCAAAATTTAAAAAATCGTACTTTTTTCTCCTTTTAACAACTCCAGAAGGTTGTAAAAGCATACAAAAGTTCATAAAACTTCGTTCGTTAGTGAGTTAAAAAAAATTTTTTTTTCATTTTTGTGAAATTAAAATTGTAAACAAAAAAATTCAAAATTTTGAATCTCACGAAAAGCTGGTATAATACGGAAAATGAGCCGCAGAATTCACTGGAACAAACCGTTTTGCTCTAGGACTTTTAGTTCTTGAGTTATGAATTTTAATAAATAACCCGGCGCATCCACCATTTTTCAATTTTATTTTATTTTATTTTTAAATTAAGTTTCCGACTATGCTAGTGTTGTAGAAATAATGGTATTGTACGCAAAATGAGCCGCAGAATTCACTGGAACAAACCGTTTTGCTCTACGACTTTTAGTTTTTGAGTTATGATTTTTTTAAGTGTAAAACTTTAAATGCCTCTGTACCCGGAACCGGTGCCCGGAGCGGCTCCGGGTTTTGACGAGAAAATAGAGAATTCAAGCGCTATCCGATGCTTTATTGATTTTTGCTTTAAGTCGTATAGTTTTCGAGAAAAACGAAAAAAAAGGTTGCCATTTTCACTTTTTTTTAAATTTTTAAACGGTGATTACGGCGAAACTAGCGAAAACATTTTTCAATTTTTTTATTTTCTCAATTACGTCAAAAGTATTCGCAAATGTGGAACTATTTTGACCTAAACCAATGTAAAATGATCCGGGGAATCGATTGGTGCCGAGAAAATCGCCTAATTCCCAATGGTTTTTTAGTTAGGATTTTTTTTAAATTTGACCTACTTTTGTTATTTTTTTGAAATTTTCTCGAAAACTATTAGTCGGAAAATAATAATCGTTTTTGAATAAGATAGATAATTAAAAGAGCTTTCCAACGATAATAAACTTCATGGGGTTATCTCTAATAGTTCTGGAATTATTGCTCGATAAATGTTCCGGGTACCGGAAATCGACCAAATTCTCGACAAAATTGGAAAAATCAAAATTTTAAAAAACGAACCTATAGACTTTTTTTCTACTTCTAACAACTCCAAAGGCTTGTAAAGGCATAGAAAAGTACATACAACTTTGCTAGAGTAAGTTAAAAAAATATATTTTTTTTTCCATTTTTTCCTTGACCATAAAATTTTAAGCAAAAAAATTCAAAATTTTAAATCTCGTGAAAAGCTGATATAATACGTAGAATGAGCCGCAAAATTCACTGGAACAAACCGTTTTGCTCTACGACTTTAAGTTTTTTAGTTACGACTTTTTTTGTTGAAGAATAAAGTACCAATATGCATTAGGCTACCCTAATTTTAAGCAAAAAATTTCAAATTTTTAAATCTTGTAAAAAACCGATATAATATGTAAAATGAACCGTAGAATTCACTGGAACAAACTGTTTTGCTCTACGACTTTTAGTTTTTGAGTTACGAATTTTTTTAATGTAAAACTTTAAATGCCACTGTACCCGGAACCGTTGCCCGGAGCGGCTCCGGGTTTTGACGAGAAAATAAAGAATTTCAAGCGCTATCCGATGCTTTATCGATTTTTGTTCTAAGTCTTATAGTTTCCGAGAAAAACGCAAAAAAAGGTTGCCATTTTGACTTTTTTCTAATTTTTAAACGCCGATTACGGCGAAACTATAAGAGTTAGAGAAAAACGGTAAAATCGATTAGAACCGGTATAAAAAGCCCTACAAAATGGCATAAGTTTCAAGGCGATATCTCGCAAAAAAAATTTCAATTTTCAAACGTCGATTACGGCCAAACTAAAAGAGCTAGAGGAAAACGCTTTGCTCCATTGTAAAGAGCACATCAAAATCTATAAGATAGGATGGGTTTGAATTGATTTTGAGACACTTTAAAAATTGGCCATTTTTAAGGGGGGGGGTGTTAACAAAATTTTCAATTTTTTTATTTTCTCAATTACGTAAAAACTATTCGAAAATGTGGGACTATTTTGGTCTAAGCCTATGTAGAATGATCCGGGGAATCGATTGGTGCCGAGAAAATCGCCAAATTCCCAGTAGTTTTTTAGTTATGAATTTTTTTAAATTTGACCTAGCTTTCCTTTTTTTATAAATTTTCTCGAAAACTATAAGTCCGAGAACAATCTTTTTTGAAAAAGATAGATAATTAAAAGAGCTTTCCAACGATAATAAACTTCATAGGGTTATCTCTAATAGTTTTGGAGTTATTGCTCGATAAATGTTCCGGGTACCCAAAATCGACCAAATTCTTGACAAAAATTGGAAAAATAAAAATTTTAAAAAACGAACCTATTGACTTTTTTCAATTTCTAACAAATTCAGAGGCTTGTAAAGGCATAGAAAAGTACATAAAACTTTGCTAGAGCAAGTAAAAAAAATTTTTTTTCATTTTTTCCTTGACCCTAAAATTTTAAGCAAAAAAATTCAAAATTTTGAATCTCGTGAAAAGCTGGTATAATACGAAAAATGAGCCGTTGAATTCACTGGAACAAACCGTTTCGCGCTACGACTTTTAGTTTTTGAGTTGTGAATTTTTTCGTTGACGAATTGGGCAAAGAATTTCAAAATTTTTTAAAAATTTTAAAAACACAAACGTGCAGCCATTTTCCCAAATTTTGCAGAAATTAAGATTCCGTCGCATCCGACTTTGGCCGAAAACGACGATTTTTTACCAATTTTGTTGAAATAAAAAAATAAGTTCATTTGCAATTATTAGGCATTTAATCCGAATTAAATTAAACAAACAGATGGACAAGATACGCCAGTAGGCTCATTAAACCAGTCACAAAAACCATAACAATCACCACCAACACCTCCACTGTCGATTTGACGATCATAATCCATAATGAAAGTACCAACATAATCATAACAATGGGTACCAGCAAAATCCATAATAAAATTGAACCAATAATTTGCAAGATGGGATGATTGTGACTTATTTCATTAGTTTCCATTATTATTTTTTATATTTACAGAAAATTTTGATTATTAAATTAATGCAAACTGTCAAAAAATGTCAAAAAAAATTATACTCACCATCGCTACTGTTCTCATAGTAACTCGAACGATCTGAACTGCTGTAATCATCAGAATCTGAATAGTCCCTTTTTTTGGAGTACCTTCTGTGGAGACGTTCTGCCCATTTTAAGGTACCTTCTTTGGTTGCTGGCTCCTCCAAAGCCTCCTCATAGGCGTCCTCATCGTCACTGTCGGAACCACTAAACAAAATTTTAACAAAATTCAAAATTCGTTGAAAATCTGTTTTTTTTTTCGTTTTTATCAACTAGAACTGCCAAAACTGGTAAATTTAGTATAAAAACATTTTTTCAAGCTAAAAACCAGTTTATTATTTTTACCTTCACATTTTCTTCTTCCCTCACTTCCTAAAGGAAAATTACATCGTTTTTGCTTTTTGTAAAGCCTCTAAGCACGTTTTTGACTTAAAAAGTTAGTTTTTTCGCGATTTTTCGTTAAAACTGCCCTAAAAATTGCTGAATTAGGTTAAAAATGTTGCTGTTTTTTAATGTTTTATTAAGCTTTTCGGCCAGAATCGGAATTATTAAAAAATTTCGACAAGGAATTGCCAGAATTATCCTAAAGTAAATTGCAGACCAAAAATATTCAATGGAAATTTACTCCAAATTCGACTGAGACAAACCGAATAATTTTAGATCAAAACTTGTAAAAAATAAAACTTTTTTAACCAAAAACTTAGTTTTTTCGCGACTTTTCGTTAAAACAGACCAAAAAATCATGTAAACAAAAATGAGAAATGTAACAAGAATAACTGATATTCGCTGCTTTTTCCCTTGAATGGACACAACAAACAGTTCTCAATATTTCCAACCAGATTTATTACCAGTATTACTTTTAAAAAATCCGGAAAACAGCAGAACAGGGCGAAAGTGAACAAAAATATAAACTTTTTTCACTAAATAGTAGCATATTTTGATCCTTCACAAGCTTTTAAGCCCGTTTTTAAGCGGGAAATTTAAGTCTTTCACAAGATTTCTTTATAATGAGGCCAAAATGACAACTTTTCCACTAAAAAAAAATTCACTTTATTGGCGTGATTTTTTTAAAACTGACCGAAAAAAAAGTCAAAATGACGTTATTTTAGTCTTTTTCGAAAGTTATAGCAATTTTTTCTTTCGTCAAAAGATTACTAAAGTAGGTCGAAAAAGTGTTATCCTTTTCTGAGAATAATGCACGTTTTTAATTCATTTTTTTATGAAATACTGTAAATTAACTGCGGTAACCGAATAATAGCATATTTAGATCGAAACCTTCCAAAAACTAAGTCAAAATTTTTCTCCGAAATTTTAGGATTTTTTTACTTAGAAACATGATTATTTCAGAAAACTTTGTTCAAAAATCAATACAACTCGCAAAAGGTGATTTGTCACAGTTTTTTGAGTAAAAAATTTAGTTTATTCGCGATTTTTTGTCAAAACAAAGTCAAAAAATCACTGAATTAGGTTAAAAACGACATAATTTTTGCTTTTTTGTGAGTTTTTTTAAATGAAATACTAGAAATTAACTGTAAATTAACTGCGATAAACCGAATAATAGCATATTTAGATCGAAACCTTCCAAAAACTAAGTCAAAATTTTTCTCCGAAGTTTTAGGATTTTTTTACTTAGAAACATGATTATTTCAGAAAACTTTGTTCAAAAATCAATACAACTCGCAAAAGGTGATTTTTCACAGTTTTTTGAGTAAAAAATTTAGCTTATTCGCAATTTTTTGTCAAAACAAAGCCAAAAAATCACTGAATTAGGTTAAAAACGACATAATTTTTGCTTTTTTGTGAGTTTTTTTTATGAAATACTGTAAATTAACTGTAAATTAACTGCGGTAACCGAATAATAGCATATTTAGATCGAAACCTTCCAAAAACTAAGTCAAAATTTTTCTCCGAAATTTTAGGATTTTTTTACTTAGAAACATGATTATTTCAGAAAACTTTGTTCAAAAATCAATACAACTCGCAAAAGGTGATTTTTCACAGTTTTCTGAGTAAAAAATTTAGTTTATTCGCGATTTTTTGTCAAAACAAAGCCAAAAAATCACTGAATTAGGTTAAAAACGACATAATTTTTGCTTTTTTGTGAGTTTTTTTAAATGAAATACTAGAAATTAACTGTAAATTAACTGCGATAAACCGAATAATAGCATATTTAGATCGAAACCTTCCAAAAACTAAGTCAAAATTTTTCTCCGAAGTTTTAGGATTTTTTTACTTAGAAACATGATTATTTCAGAAAAGTTTGTTCAAAAATCAATACAACTCGCAAAAGGTGATTTTTCACAGTTTTTTGAGTAAAAAATTTAGTTTATTCGCGATTTTTTGTCAAAACAAAGCCAAAAAATCACTGAATTAGGTTAAAAACGACATAATTTTTGCTTTTTTGTGAGTTTTTTTTATGAAATACTGTAAATTAACTGTAAATTAACTGCGGTAACCGAATAATAGCATATTTAGATCGAAACCTTCCAAAAACTAAGTCAAAATTTTTCTCCGAAGTTTTAGGATTTTTTTACTTAGAAACATGATTATTTCAGAAAACTTTGTTCAAAAATCAATACAACTCGCAAAAGGTGATTTTTCACAGTTTTTTGAGTAAAAAATTTAGCTTATTCGCGATTTTTTGTCAAAACAAAGCCAAAAAATCACTGAATTAGGTTAAAAACGACATAATTTTTGCTTTTTTGTGAGTTTTTTTTAAATGAAATACTAGAAATTAACTGCAAATTAACTGCGATAAACCGAATAATAGCATAATTAGATCAAAACTTTCCCAAAACTGAGTCAAAATTTTTCTTTGATGTTTTAGGAATTTTTTTACTTAGAAACATAATTATTTCAGAAAATTTTGTTCAAAAATCACTACAAGTCGCAAAAGGTGTTTTTTTCACCTTTTTTTTTTTGGTCTTTAAAGACCGTTTTTGAGTAAAAAATTTAGTTTATTCGCGATTTATCGGTAATACAGACCAAAAATTACTAAATTAGATTGAAAAAAAAAGGATTTTTTGTAAAACTTGAAAAACAACTTTATTGAAAAAGTCAATAATAATATTTTTTATTAATCATTATTATTATTTTTTTTTAATTAGACCCAAAGATAATCTCTAAACTTGAAATTATTGAATCGAAAACACATTCTCCTTCGAAGCTTTTGAAAATAAGGACTTTTTGCTTTTGATTTTTTGAATTTTTATGAAGTTTTTCAGTAGAAACGGAGCTATATCAAAAATTTCACCAAAAAATCACCAGAATTGGTCGAAAAACTAAAAATTATAACTTATTTTTTAATCGAAAAGTTCAGAAATGATATTTATAATATTTAATTTGTTGAGAGCAGATTTGGCTAGTTTTTACTTTTATTTATTATTATATTATTAATTTTTTTTTTTGAAAAATTAGATATTTCTCTACTATTTTTCAGATCCAAAAGTAATTTTTAAAGTTGAAATAATTGTATCGAAACACATTTTCCTTCAAACCTTTTGAAAGAAAAGAATTTTTGCTTTTTTGAGTGTTTTATAAAGTTTTTCAGTCTAAACTGAATTATATCTCTGAAATAAATCCATTTTTGCAAAAATTTCTCTCAAAAAATTAACTAAATAATTGGACTTACCTCAAACTGGACGACTCGTCATCACTGCTCCCCAATTCGGCTGCAGAGGCCCCAAAATTCTTGTCAGTCCACTCATCTTCATCCATTTGACTCAACGATTCTTCATGATCTGAGGCAGCTCCGCTCAAATTCGCAAACTCAACCCTCTCAGGAGTCCTGACTCTGTCCAATAAATCAACTCCTGCGATACCACTCAGTGGTTTTTTCTCAGGACTTTTCCCCACGTGTCTCTGAGAGGGCTTCCGTATGACTTTGGTTGCTCTCAATTCACCCTGCATGCCATAGTGGTGAATACAGAAAAATTTATGGTCGTAAATGCCGTCTCTGTCAAAGGCATAGGACCCGAGCCGAAGCTGAGTGTGACAATATTGACATTTGAAGCAACCGTGGTGGAAAAAACGGCCTTCGGCCGAAAGGCGCTCCATGAGATAGACGCGTTTGTTGCAGAAATGGCAAAATTCGGAGGCGTTTTGTGAGGGGACAATCACAGGACGAGATTGCTGTAAAATAATCGAAAAATTTTGCTAAACCAAACCTGGTTAACAACTGATAATAATATTATTTCAGCCAAAAACGCAATAATTTTCGAAAATTTCGTCAATAAGTAAACAGAAAAATCGCTAAAAGATCGAAAATGTAATTATTAATTTTTCTAGTTTTTGCAAATGAATTTTCAAGGACAAATACACTAATTTTGAAAAATTTAATCAAAAGGAAAGCGAATAATAATCACCAACTGGCTCGAATTTATTTTCTTTTTTTCGAACATTTGAGTACTTTTTTTTGTCAAAACATTTCAAAACGAACCCACAAAAAACAGATTTCGTCGAAAATAAAACAGTATTTGTTAAAATTTTTGGCCAAATCCGTAATTATTTGTAGAAAAGTTCGTCAAAAACCGACTGAAAAATTACCAAATTACGTGAAAATGTTCATTTTCGAGCACTTAAGTACGTTTTTAAGACAGAATCTCAGTTTTTTCGACATTTTTTAAAAACGGCCAAAAAAAATTTTTAACTCAAATAAAATTATGTTTGTATTTTTCGATCGTTGTGCACGTTTGCTCAGCCAGTAATGTAATTATCAAAAATAAAACGAAAATTATTCATTTTGAATTTTTAGAGCTTTTTCGCATGATTTTTGAAAACAATTCATCAACAATAAGCAAGTTATCAGCTATTTATAATCTCGAAAGAAAAAAAAATGCTTTTATTTTCAATTTTTTCGAACCTTTGAGCACCTTTTTTGGCAAAACGGTCCAAAAATTATTAAATAATGTTGACAATAATTACATGTTTATACTTTTCAAGCATTTTGAAACTTTTTTTCAATCAAAAATGCAATTATTTTGATGAGTAACTTCGTTTAAACTGGCCCAAAAAAATCAACTTAGATCGAAAATAAAACCGTTTTTGCCTTTTTCGAGTATTTTAGCACAATTTTTAGTCAAAAAAGTAATTATTTCTAAAAAATTCGTCAAAAACAAACTAAAAAAAACTGAATTTTTCGAGCTTTTTCGCATGATTTTTGAAAACAATTCATCAATAATAAGCAAGTTATCACCTATTTATAGTCTCGAAAAAAAAAATGCTTTTATTTTCAATTTTTTCGAACCTTTGAGCACCTTTTTTGGCAAAACGGTCCAAAAATTACGAAATAATGTTGACAATAATTACATGATGTTTATACTTTTCAAGCATTTTGAAACTTTTTTTCAATCAAAAATGCAATTATTTTGATAAGTAACTTCGTTTAAACTGACCCAAAAAAAAATCAACTTCCATCGAAAATAAAACCGTTTTTGCCTTTTTCGAGTATTTTAGTACAATTTTTAGTCAAAAAAGTAATTATTTCTAAAAAATTCGTCAAAAACAAACTAAAAAAACACCAAATTGAATGAAAACTGTTCCCTTTTGAGCAATTAGACACTTTTAATCAAAAATTTAAGTTTTTTTCGAGATTTTTCAAACTGTCTAAAAAACACAAAACTTTGTCTAAAATCAAATTACCTTTGCATTTTTGTCAGCCAAACACGCAATTACAAAAAAGCCCAAAAATTACTTTTCGTTTGATTTTGCAAAAAGTATGCAAAAATTAATTTGAGTTGAGCCAATGTTTTAGGATGAGTTTTCGAGAAAATAACACTTTTTGCGAAATTTTGACAAAATTAATTGTTTTTAAATCGCTAAGTTGAAAATACTGTTGTTTTTGCCATTTTCGAGCATTCTTAAACATTTTATAATTAATTCGAACATTGTCGAAAATCACAAGAAAAATGCTACTTCGAGCGTTTCAACAAATGTTTCAGCAAAAATGTAGTTATTTCGCACAATTTCGTCACTTCTTTGCCTTTTTCTCAAACTAGAATGTTTTTTTTTAACAAAAACTTATTTTTTTCGCGTAAAAAGAATTAAAAAAAACCATTTATTTTCTTTTTTTCGAACATCTGAATACTTTTTTTTTGTCAAAACATTCCAAACATTTCAAAACGAACCCAAAAAAAACAGATTTGGTCGAAAATAAAACAGCTCTTTTTCTTTTTCGAGTATTTGCTAAAAATTTTTGCCAAATCCGTAATTATTTGTAGAAAAGTTCGTCAAAAACAAACTGAAAAATCACCAAATTACGTGCAAAATGTTCATTTTCGAGCACTTAAGTACGTTTTTAAGACAGAATCTCAGTTTTTTCGACATTTTTAAAAACGGCCAAAAAAAATTTTAACTCAAATAAAATTATGTTTGTATTTTTCGAACGTTGTGCACGTTTGCTCAGCCAGTAATGTAATTATCAAAAATAAAACGAAAATTATTCATTTTGAATTTTTAGAGCTTTTTCGCATGATTTTTGAAAACAATTCATCAACAATAAGCAAGTTATCAGCTATTTATAATCTCGAAAGAAAAAAAAATGCTTTTATTTTCAATTTTTTCGAACCTTTGAGCACCTTTTTTGGCAAAACGGTCCAAAAATTACGAAATAATGTTGACAATAATTACATGATGTTTATACTTTTCAAGCATTTTGAAACTTTTTTTCAATCAAAAATGCAATTATTTTGATAAGTAACTTCGTTTAAACTGACCCAAAAAAATCAACTTAGATCGAAAATAAAACCGTTTTTGCCTTTTTCGAGTATTTTAGCACAATTTTTTGTCAAAACAGTAATTATTTCTAAAAAATTCGTCAAAAACAAACTAAAAAAAACTGAATTTTTCAAGCTTTTTCGCATGATTTTTGAAAACAATTCATCAACAATAAGCAAGTTATCACCTATTTATAGTCTCGAAAGAAAAAAAAATGCTTTTATTTTCAATTTTTTCGAACCTTTGAGCACCTTTTTTGGCAAAACGGTCCAAAAATTACGAAATAATGTTGACAATAATTACATGATGTTTATACTTTTCAAGCATTTTGAACCTTTTTTTCAATCAAAAATGCAATTTTTTTGATAAGTAACTTCGTTTAAACTGACCCAAAAAAAAAACAACTTCCATCGAAAATAAAACCGTTTTTGCCTTTTTCGAGTATTTTAGTACAATTTTTAGTCAAAAAAGTAATTATTTCTAAAAAAATTCGTCAAAAACAAACTAAAAAAACACCAAATTGAATGAAAACTGTTCCCTTTTGAGCAATTAGACACTTTTAATCAAAAATTTAAGTTTTTTTCGAGATTTTTAAAACTGTCTAAAAAACACAAAACTTTGTCTAAAATCAAATTACCTTTGCATTTTTGTCAGCCTAACACGCAATTACAAAATTGAAAAAAAAGCCCAAAAATTACTTTTCGTTTGATTTTGCAAAAAGTATGCAAAAATTAATTTGAGTTGAGTCAATGTTTCAGGATGAGTTTTCGGGGAAAAAACACTTTATGCGAAATTTTGACAAAATTAATTGTTTTAAAATCGCTAAGTTGAAAATACTGTTGTTTTTGCCATTTTCGAGCATTCTTAAACATTTTATAATTAATTCTCGTAACATTGTCGAAAATTACAAAATTAAGAAAAATGCTACTTCGAGCGTTTCAACAAATTTTTCAGCAAAAATGTAGTTATTTCGCACAATTTCGTCACTTCTTTGCCTTTTTCTTAAACTAGATTGTTTTTTTTTACCAAAAACTTATTTTTTCGCGTAAAAACCAAAAAAAAAACACTAAATTAGGTTAAAAATAACATTAAACTTGATCTTTTCGACCCTTTTAATACGTTCTTAAGTCAAAAATATAAAAAAATTTCAAAATTAACCAAAAATAGGCCGAAAAATTGCCGAATTCGTAGATGAAAAAGATATTTTTGACTTCTTCTAGACTTTTAGCACAATTTCCACAACGAAAAACAATTATTTTAACAAAATTTATTCACAAATAAGGCCAAAGAAAATTAAATTCGACCATTTTAACGCGTTCTTTAGACAAAAACGCCAATAATTCTCAAAAATTTATAAAAAAAAATAAGCCAAGAAATTGACGAATTTCGATTCGATTTTTAATTTGTACTAAAAATTATGAAAAAAAGGGCCAAAAAATTACACAATTAGGTCGAAAAGTGTACTTTACGAAAATGTCAGTACGTTTTTAAACTAAAAATTTAGCTTTATTTAAAACTTTTGTCGTTAAAACAGGACGAAATTAGCAAAGTAAATTAAAAAAAAAACGCAATTATGTAAAAAATTGTCCTAAAGACAAAAAAGTGTGAACTAAAAACACAGTCTTTTTGCATGATTCTGCTAAAACCTAAACCGAAAAGTACGATTTTCGGTCAAAAATGCAACAGTTTCACGAAAATTTCTATAAATTATTTTTTTTCGAACATATAAACATGTGAGATTTTGCTAAACCTTATAATAAGTAAGCCAGTAAATTAGGTCGAAAATCGGAAAATTTAGCCAAAAAAATCGCGTTTTTTGCTGATTTTTTCAGTGAAAATTAAATAAAAACTTACGCTTTTTTGGAGGGGTTTAGGTTCGGCGTTTTCGGGCGGTTTATTCGCAAATTTCTCCGTAATTGAAGCAACTTTGTTCTGCCCCAAATCCCTGGCAGTCCCCTCCTTCAATTTCAATTCCAAATGTTTGATGTTCTTATCAATATCAGCAAATTTCGCTTCGGCACTGTCTTGCCGATCCAAATGTTGCTTCTCCATTTTAGTTTGTCTCGCTTTGAATTGTTCTTTGCTCCATTTTGGCACTTTTTCCTTGTCTTTGTTCGCCGGCTTTCCCAGTTTGTTCTCTCGGATTTTCTTCTCAATTTCTTTGATATTCCAGTCGGAAGTTTCGATTTTTCCTATTGCACGTAAGAGATCTTTCGGTTTCTTTTCGGCAGGTTGTGGCTCTCGCCATTTATCTTCGAGGTTTTTTATTCTAGCGGCAAAATCTTCGTCGGTGTTTCCGCGCGTTTGGTTCGGTAATTTGTTCTCATGGTCCTGGAAATTATTCAAAGTGCAAAATTTTGGCGCAAAACGCGCAAATAAACATGCCACACGAAAACAAAAAAATTTTTTAAATTTTTTTTAGTTAACTAGACTCAAGGTTTGCGACTTAGCTACCTAGTAATTCTATGTAAAAATTAATCTATAATGCAAGTGTATAATGTCGGAAAAGATAATGCGATATACGTTGTCAATTACTATACATACAAATTTAGATGTGTATAAAGTTACATTCGAAAAACGAGACGTTTTTCCATTTATAAATATTTAAAACATATGTTTATTAAACCACATAAACGCCAGTTGTTTCTATCCATTTTTACATTTATTTATTTTATTAATTTTTCAATTTTTTGTCACATGATATACGTTACCATGTTATCAATTACCATGTCATTGTGAATAAAGTTACGTTTAAACAATGCGACATAGTTTTATCCACAGCCATTTATAATTATTTCCAACTTATATTAAGTAAACTACAACTTCAGTCGTTTCTCTTCATTTTTTTGATAATTTTTTTAATTTTTATCATGTGATAAACGTTATCATTACCAAATTTTAATATAAGTAAAGTTAACGTTTGAAGAATGAGACGTAGCTTTATCCACAGCCATTTATAATTATTTCCAACGTATATTTTGTAAACCATAAACGCTTCACACAAATTTCAGTCGTTTCTCTACATTTTAACATGTTTTCATTTTTTTGATAATTTTTTTAATTTTTATCATGTGATAAACGTTATCAATTACCAAATTTTAATATGGGTAAAGTTAACGTTTGAAGAATGAGACGTAGCTTTATCCACAACCATTTATAATTATTTCCAACGTATATTTTGTAAACCATAAATGCTTCACACAAATTTCAGTCGTTTCTCTTCATTTAAACATGTTTTCTTTTTTTTTGATAATTTTTTTAATTTTTATCATGTGATAAACGTTATCAATTACCAAATTTTAATGTGAGTAAAGTTAACGTTTGAAGAATGAGACGTAGCTTTATCCACAGCCATTTATAATTATTTCCAACGTATATTTTGTAAACCATAAACGCTTCACACAAATTTCAGTCGTTTCTCTACATTTTAACATGTTTTCATTTTTTTGATAATTTTTTTAATTTTTATCATGTGATAAACGTTATCAATTACCAAATTTTAATATGGGTAAAGTTAACGTTTGAAGAATGAGACGTAGCTTTATCCACAGCCATTTATAATTATTTCCAACGTATATTTTGTAAACCATAAACGCTTCACACAAATTTTAGTCGTTTCTCTTCATTTTAACGTGTTTTCATTTTTTTTGATAATTTTTTTAATTTTTATCATGTGATAAACGTTATCAATTACCAAATTTTAATATGGGTAAAGTTAACGTTTGAAGAATGAGACGTAGCTTTATCCACAGCCATTTATAATTATTTCCAACGTATATTTTGTAAACCATAAACGCTTCACACAAATTTCAGTCGTTTCTCTTCATTTTAACATGTTTTCATTTTTTTTTGATAATTTTTTTAATTTTTATCATGTGATATACCTGATCAAGTACTAAATTTTAAAGTCGGTAAAGTTAACGCTTGAAGCATAAGATGTAGCTTTATTCACAGCAATTTATAATTATTGCCAACGTATATTTAGTAAACTACAAACGCTTCACAAAAACTTCAGTGGTTTGTTTTCATTTTAACATGTTTTTATTGTTTTTTAATTCTTTTTTTTTAATGTTTATCACGTGATATACGCCATCAATTACCAAATTATAATATGGGCAAAGTTTACGTTTGAAGCTTTATTGACAGCCATTCATAATTATTTCCAACGTATATTTAATAAACCATAAATGTTTCACATAAACATGAGTTGTTTCTCTTCATTTTAACATGTTTTCTTTTTTTTGATTATTTTTTTAAATTTTTATCATGTAATAAACGTTATCAATTACCAAATTTTAATATGGGTAAAGTTAACGTTTGAAGAATGAGACGTAGCTTTATCCACAGCCATTTATAATTATTTCCAACGTATATTTTGTAAACCATAAATGCTTCACACAAATTTCAGTCGTTTCTCTTCATTTTAACATGTTTTCTTTTTTTTTGATATTTTTTTAAATTTTTATCATGTGATAAACGTTATCAATTACCAAATTTTAATATGGGTAAAGTTAACGTTTGAAGAATGAGACGTAGCTTTATCCACAGCCATTTATAATTATTTCCAACGTATATTTTGTAAACCATAAACGCTTTACACAAATTTCAGTCGTTTCTCTTCATTTAAACATGTTTTCTTTTTTTTTGATAATTTTTTTAATTTTTATCATGTGATAAACGTTATCAATTACCAAATTTTAATGTGAGTAAAGTTAACGTTTGAAGAATGAGACGTAGCTTTATCCACAGCCATTTATAATTATTTCCAACGTATATTTTGTAAACCATAAATGCTTCACACAAATTTCAGTCGTTTCCCTTCATTTTAACATGTTTTCTTTTTTTTTGATTATTTTTTTAAATTTTTATCATGTAATAAACGTTATCAATTACCAAATTTTAATATGGGTAAAGTTAACGTTTGAAGAATGAGACGTAGCTTTATCCACAGCCATTTATAATTATTTCCAACGTATATTTTGTAAACCATAAATGCTTCACACAAATTTCAGTCGTTTCTCTTCATTTTAACATGTTTTCTTTTTTTTTGATATTTTTTTAAATTTTTATCATGTGATAAACGTTATCAATTACCAAATTTTAATATGGGTAAAGTTAACGTTTGAAGAATGAGACGTAGCTTTATCCACAGCCATTTATAATTATTTCCAACGTATATTTTGTAAACCATAAACGCTTCACACAAATTTCAGTCGTTTCTCTTCATTTAAACATGTTTTCTTTTTTTTTGATAATTTTTTTAATTTTTATCATGTGATAAACGTTATCAATTACCAAATTTTAATGTGAGTAAAGTTAACGTTTGAAGAATGAGACGTAGCTTTATCCACAGCCATTTATAATTATTTCCAACGTATATTTTGTAAACCATAAATGCTTCACACAAATTTCAGTCGTTTCCCTTCATTTTAACATGTTTTCTTTTTTTTTTGATTATTTTTTTAAATTTTTATCATGTAATAAACGTTATCAATTACCAAATTTTAATATGGGTAAAGTTAACGTTTGAAGAATGAGACGTAGCTTTATCCACAGCCATTTATAATTATTTCCAACGTATATTTTGTAAACCATAAATGCTTCACACAAATTTCAGTCGTTTCTCTTCATTTTAACATGTTTTCTTTTTTTTGATTATTTTTTTAAATTTTTATCATGTAATAAACGTTATCAATTACCAAATTTTAATATGGGTAAAGTTAACGTTTGAAGAATGAGACGTAGCTTTATCCACAGCCATTTATAATTATTTCCAACGTATATTTTGTAAACCATAAACGCTTCACACAAATTTCAGTCGTTTCTCTTCATTTTAACATGTTTTCATTTTTTTTTGATAATTTTTTTAATTTTTATCATGTGATATACCTGATCAAGTACTAAATTTTAAAGTCGGTAAAGTTAACGCTTGAAGCATAAGATGTAGCTTTATTCACAGCAATTTATAATTATTGCCAACGTATATTTAGTAAACTACAAACGCTTCACAAAAACTTCAGTGGTTTGTTTTCATTTTAACATGTTTTTATTGTTTTTTAATTCTTTTTTTTTAATGTTTATCACGTGATATACGCCATCAATTACCAAATTATAATATGGGCAAAGTTTACGTTTGAAGCTTTATTGACAGCCATTCATAATTATTTCCAACGTATATTTAATAAACCATAAATGTTTCACATAAACATGAGTTGTTTCTCTTCATTTTAACATGTTTTCTTTTTTTTGATTATTTTTTTAAATTTTTATCATGTAATAAACGTTATCAATTACCAAATTTTAATATGGGTAAAGTTAACGTTTGAAGAATGAGACGTAGCTTTATCCACAGCCATTTATAATTATTTCCAACGTATATTTTGTAAACCATAAATGCTTCACACAAATTTCAGTCGTTTCTCTTCATTTTAACATGTTTTCTTTTTTTTTGATATTTTTTTAAATTTTTATCATGTGATAAACGTTATCAATTACCAAATTTTAATATGGGTAAAGTTAACGTTTGAAGAATGAGACGTAGCTTTATCCACAGCCATTTATAATTATTTCCAACGTATATTTTGTAAACCATAAACGCTTTACACAAATTTCAGTCGTTTCTCTTCATTTAAACATGTTTTCTTTTTTTTTGATAATTTTTTTAATTTTTATCATGTGATAAACGTTATCAATTACCAAATTTTAATGTGAGTAAAGTTAACGTTTGAAGAATGAGACGTAGCTTTATCCACAGCCATTTATAATTATTTCCAACGTATATTTTGTAAACCATAAATGCTTCACACAAATTTCAGTCGTTTCCCTTCATTTTAACATGTTTTCTTTTTTTTTGATTATTTTTTTAAATTTTTATCATGTAATAAACGTTATCAATTACCAAATTTTAATATGGGTAAAGTTAACGTTTGAAGAATGAGACGTAGCTTTATCCACAGCCATTTATAATTATTTCCAACGTATATTTTGTAAACCATAAATGCTTCACACAAATTTCAGTCGTTTCTCTTCATTTTAACATGTTTTCTTTTTTTTTGATATTTTTTTAAATTTTTATCATGTGATAAACGTTATCAATTACCAAATTTTAATATGGGTAAAGTTAACGTTTGAAGAATGAGACGTAGCTTTATCCACAGCCATTTATAATTATTTCCAACGTATATTTTGTAAACCATAAACGCTTCACACAAATTTCAGTCGTTTCTCTTCATTTAAACATGTTTTCTTTTTTTTTGATAATTTTTTTAATTTTTATCATGTGATAAACGTTATCAATTACCAAATTTTAATGTGAGTAAAGTTAACGTTTGAAGAATGAGACGTAGCTTTATCCACAGCCATTTATAATTATTTCCAACGTATATTTTGTAAACCATAAATGCTTCACACAAATTTCAGTCGTTTCCCTTCATTTTAACATGTTTTCTTTTTTTTTTGATTATTTTTTTAAATTTTTATCATGTAATAAACGTTATCAATTACCAAATTTTAATATGGGTAAAGTTAACGTTTGAAGAATGAGACGTAGCTTTATCCACAGCCATTTATAATTATTTCCAACGTATATTTTGTAAACCATAAATGCTTCACACAAATTTCAGTCGTTTCTCTTCATTTTAACATGTTTTCTTTTTTTTGATTATTTTTTTAAATTTTTATCATGTAATAAACGTTATCAATTACCAAATTTTAATATGGGTAAAGTTAACGTTTGAAGAATGAGACGTAG
This sequence comes from Tribolium freemani, assembly GCA_939628115.1. Classification (NCBI taxonomy): domain Eukaryota; kingdom Metazoa; phylum Arthropoda; class Insecta; order Coleoptera; family Tenebrionidae; genus Tribolium; species Tribolium freemani. The sequence goes on from OW626785.1 coordinate 39,102,107, forward strand.
CTTTATCCACAGCCATTTATAATTATTTCCAACGTATATTTTGTAAACCATAAACGCTTCACACAAATTTCAGTCGTTTCTCTTCATTTTAACATGTTTTCATTTTTTTTGATAATTTTTTTAATTTTTATCATGTGATATACCTGATCAAGTACTAAATTTTAAAGTCGGTAAAGCTAACGCTTGAAGCATAAGACGTAGCTTTATTCACAGCAATTTATAATTATTGCCAACGTATATTTAGTAAACTACAAACGCTTCACAAAAACTTCAGTGGTTTGTTTTCATTTTAACATGTTTTTATTGTTTTTTCATTCTTTTTTTTTAATGTTTATCACGTGATATACGCCATCAATTACCAAATTAGAATGTGGGTAAAGTTTACGTTTGAAGCTTTATTGACAGCCATTCATAATTATTTCCAACGTATATTTAATAAACCATAAATGTTTCACATAAACATGAGTTGTTTCTCTTCATTTTAACATGTGAGATATATCCGTTATTAATTACCAAACTTTAACGTGGGTAAAGTTAAACTTTGAAGAATAAGACGTAGCTTTATTCACAGCTATTTATAGCTATTTCCAACGTATTTTAAATAAATCATAAACGCTTCAGTTGTTTCTCTTCATTTTAACATATTTTATTTTTTTTTAATATTTTTTTTAGTTTTTATCACGTGATATACAATATCAAGTCGGTAAAGTTAACGCTTGAAGAATAAGTCGTAGCTTTATTCACAGCAATTTATAATTATTGCCAACGTATATTTAGTAAACTTCAAACGCTGCTTCACAAAAACTTCAGTGGTTTGTCTTCATTTTAACATGTTTTTATTGTTCTATCATTCTTTTTTTTAATGTTTATCACGTGATATACGCTATCAATTACCAAATCATAATATGAGTAAAGTTTACGTTTGAAGCTTTATTGACAGCCATTCATAATTATTTCCAACTTATATTTAATAAACCACAAATGCTTCACATAACCAAAAGTTGTTTCTCTTCATTTTAACATGTTTTAATTTTTTTGATTCTTTTATAAGTTTTATCGTATATTTAGTAAATTAAAAACTCTTCACATAAATGTTAGTTGTTACTTCCAAGTTTTTTTTATTTCATGAATTTTGATTCAATTTTTTGGGACATTTAAAAAATGAGACGTAACTTTATTCACAACCATTTATAATTATTTAGTAAATCATAAAAGTTTCACACAAACGTTACTTGTTTCCCTTTATTTTAACATGTTCTTTTATCACGTGATATACATTTGAATTACCAAATTTCTATGTGAATAGAGTTACGTTTAAAAAATAAATCGTAGCTTTATTCACAGCTACTTATAATTATTTCCAACGTATGTTAATTAAACAAAAACGCACACACAAGCGTTAGTTGTTTCTGTTAATTTTAACTTTTTTTATTTGATTTATTTGCTTTTTTAATAACTTTAAGTAAGCTAAATATTTATTAAAAATTGCAGTCAGTTTCAGGTTAACATTTTTACTTACCATACTACCAAACAATTTTTAAAAATTTTTTCACGTTTTAATGTTAGACAACCACAAAAAACAGTGTTAGTACCATCAAATCAATCACAGCAAACAACACCCTCTTACGGGAACATAAGTAAACTTTCTCTCTAAATCTTTGACCCTATCTTCAAAATTCGGGGCAGTTTGTCTATAGACAAAAAGCGAATAGTCTTCAAACGGCTGCGAATCGGGCTTAGCATTCGCTTGCAACATCTGCATACTCTTTAAAAACTGTTCAGTTTGCAACCTTCTTTGTTGCCTCCTTTTATTCTGTCTCTCAGTTCGATTCGCCACGATTTCCTCCAAAATTTTCTGTCGCTCCTCCTTTGAAGAGAACAATCACACACAGACACAAAAATATAAGTACGAATATTTATGATATATTGACACTGTGTACAGTTTACTTAAAAAAAAGAATACGAGGGCTCGGACGGGATTTGACTAGAATTCAAAAGGAGGTCCAGGATTATAAGGACGAAACCTACGAGGAAGCTCTCCAGGAAGGAGTCCAGGAAGTGGCGGAAAAGCTGGAAGTTGGCAAACTTTATTTGTTAAAAAATAATTAAACAAAATAAAAAAGGGAAAAGCAAAATAAATCTCTACTAAACTAAACAGTTAGTATATTAATGAATGATACAAGGAAATAATAATTAAAATTGGTTAAAAAGGCGATTTCTTAGCTTGAATTTCGCCTTCAAGTCCAGTAATTTAATTTTTTTGCTATAACAAAGTTATGGCAATTTTTCTTTTGAAACAAGAAGCAAAAAATTCTTTGACTAAATTTTTCCCAATACAGGGTGTTTCAAGTTTTAGGTCCAGTCAAAAAATAAATACTTCTAGTTGTCCAAAAGAAAAAAAATATATCTCAAACGATAGAGTTTCTAACACGCTTCAATTTGATGCTTTAATGTTATACGAAATTTTCATGGTATGAGCGTGAATTGTGAAAAACTAGATAAAAAATTTTTTGTTTCCAAATTATTGCAATCGTTTTCTCATAATAAAATTCCTCCTATTTTTTAAGTGAGACTTCCGAAACTGAAACAGTAAAAAACCCAAGGCGTATTGAGCAATTGAAATTCCAATTTGCAAAAGATCAAATAAATGTTTTATCTTAGTCACCTTTGAAAAAACAGAGCTCGTGTCTTTGCTTGATTCACAAAAAATTGAAACGTCATTAACTGTCAGACTAAAATTTTACTTGTCAATTAAAAAATGCCCTTTTTTATGCAAATTGAAATTTCAATTGCTCAATACGCCTTGGGTTTTTTACTGTTTCAGTTTCGAAAGTCTTACTTAAAAAATAGGAGGAATTTTATTATAAAAAAATTATTGGAATAATTTGAAAAAAAAATTTTTTTAATGTAGTTTTTTGCGTTTTACGCTTATATCATGAAAATTTGGGATATCAGCAAAGCATCAAATTGAAGCGTGTTAGAAACTCTATCGTTTGCGATATATATTTTTTATTTTGGAATACTAGAAGTATTTATTTTTTGACTGGACCTAAAACTTGAAACACCCTGTACAGGCTGTTTTGTCTAAACCCCACATTAGAAGTATTGAGAGTTTTAATAATCATAGTCATCTGAAAATTTGTGTACAACCATAATCTTTTAGGTCCTGCTCAATGAAAATATTCTCAAGATAGCTGTCGCTATCAACTTCCTTATTTTAAATGGAATGCTATATTTTTTAATATATTTTTGAATTACTAGAGTTATTTTAAGGTAGTTTTCATAAGCTGTTCCTATACCTAAATTTAGCCGTTTACGAAATATTTATGGTTTTTAAAAATTTTTTGGATTTGGACTTTCCAGTTCAAAAATCGATAACTCTGCGATTTTTAAAAATTTGGAAATATTTTTGAGCTCATTTGAAAGAGGAAGTCTAGATCTTTCGTTTGGTGTTTTCAAATTTCTAAAAAAGAATAACAAACTCCAAATTTTTAAAATTAAGTTTGCAAAACTTTAAGCACCCATAACTCATTTTTTTCAAATGAAATGACAAAAGTTTTATTTCACTAGATGGTAGAGAATTTAATTCTGCTTCACTCTGTGTTAACATTCCCTATACTTATGTTTAATAGTTTTCAAGTTACAATACCTTTCTGTTGGGATTGAGAAATTCATTTGCCATAGGCCTTTTCTCATAGGTTGCCATGAAAACGAATGAAAAAAGGTGAGAAATTAAAGTTTTTCAAACCAACATCCAATGAATTTATTTTGTTTTCACAGTCTGATAACACAATTTTGAAACGAGTTTGTCGTTTAAGTTTAATCAGAAATGTTTTTATGGCAAACTATGCAAAAATAGCTGTGGTTAGTAAGAAATTTCCTACAATAACAAAAAAACCAACATAACTTGAAAATTATCACAGATAGGTATAGGGAATGCTAATACAGATTGATGCAGAAAAAAATTTTCCTCCATCTAGTAGAATAAAAATTGGGACATCCCATTTGAAAAAATTAAGTTTAGGGTACTTGAAGTTGTCCAAACTTAACCTTAAAATTTTTGGGTCTATTAACTTCAATTCCAATTTTGATCACACTGAACAACAGATGTAGGCTTTCCCTTTCAATTCTCCAACTATGATTTCGAAATCTCTAAAACTAAGCGAGTTACCGATTTTTTAAGAGACAGGTGCAAATTCAAAAATTTTCAAAAATCCTAAATATCTCGAAAACGATTAAACTTGGGTATAGGGAAAGCTGATAAAAACTCCCTTAAAATAACTCAACTAATCCAAAAACGCAGTGAAAAACATAGCTTTCCATTTAAAATAAGAAAGTTAATAGCGACTTCCGGTATAACCGGAAGTGCTGCCATCTTGAAAATATTTTCATTGAACATAACTCAACGAATTATGCCTGAGTACCAACTCTCAGATAAATATTTTTATTAGAACATTCAATACTTCAATGTGGGGTTTAGACGGAACACCCTGTATTTTGATTCAAAGACTCACCTGACTGGACAATTTTTAAAACTCAAACTTAAAAATCGGGTCCAGGTTAGTAAAAAATTAACGAAAACAAAAAGAAAAATCGAGAAGGAAAAAAATAAAACGATGGTGAAGGTGATGTTGAATGTTTGTGCAACTTCTTCAACAAAAATATGTACCCAGAACGCAACTAAAAGAAAAATACTCACAACGCTAGCACTAATTTTTTCGATCGTTCTTCGTTTTCTTGTTTTGCGATCGAGACTTTGACGATTGAGCGAAATTGGTTCGGCATGTCTTTTGTGACGACTTGATGGTCGAGGAACTGGAGGTTGGTAGGTTGATATTGGTGGTTGTACTGTGTGCTGTTTCACCGACTTGAAGGAGGTATCGCTTTTTTTCGGTTCAGGGAGTTCCTATAAGTCACAAAGTCCAGTTTTAACAAAAAAAAACGGTGTAAAAATTGAAAAATTTCAACAATATTGTTCCTTTCTGATAGAAAATTAGAAACAATTACGAATTTTTTTGGCTGAAAACAGTAATTACAGAAAAACAAATAAAAAATAATAATAAAAATTCGGAGATGCAAACGTATTCTCTAATTTTTAAAACAGGTTAGGTTAAATAAAGCGAGGGAAATTTATTTAAATTTTTCGAAATAATTTAACCATTCCAGAATAATCCGGTAAAGTCCAGGTTAGTTCAATCTTCATTGTCACTAAAAAGTTAAATAAACTTAAATTAAATGTCCGTATGTAAGATAAAACAAAGAATTCGCGTCTGTAGAGATTTTCCCGAACACTTAACATTTCCGGAATAATCCGGGGCTCAAAAAGCATTTTCTAATTTACAATCTACCCACTTTGAAAAAAAAAACGGTGAGTCATTCTGGACAAATTTTGTTTAAAAAAAATCAAATACACTTTAAACAAATTGGAAAAAAGCAATGTCAAGTGGATCGTTTTAATAAATAAGCCAGTTTTGTGCTAAAACCAGTGATTTTTATTACAACCGAAAAAATCCACAGCTAAAAAAATATTTACTATCTTTAAAACACTTTAGAAATATAATTAACAAATTTGTATGTTAAATAAATTAAGCGGTGAGGTTCGTGTTAATTCTAAAATCTTATATAAAATAATATAAATTCAAATAAACTCTAAATAATTTGGAAAAGTTACAGTTTCACTTTCACAGTTTCAATTACGAGAACTTGAGTATTATAACCGAAAAAATCTAGTGCTAAAAAAATATCAGCACATAACTTTCTTTAAATAAATAAACGAGAAAATCCAAATTCGTTAAATTCTTCTCAAAAATGAAATCGTTGCGGAATAATCCGATCCGAAAAAAATTCTTGTTGAGAAATTTCACCTAAAAACTAACAATTTGGAAATATAGTGTCAAGTGGACTGAGTTAAATAATTCAGTTCTATGCCAACTTGAGTGATTTTTCTTATAACTGTAAAAATCCAGAGCTCAAGAAGATATTTTCTAATTTTTATTATAACATGCGTTTCGATAAATTAATATCTATGAAATTAAAATCTGTGTAAAATTTCCGGAAAAATTTTACAATCGTGTAAAATCCGGTTAATTTTAAGAATTTTTATTTTTACCCCAAAAACCCAGAGCAAAAACATTTTTCTAATATTTAAAGCAAGCATTTCAAAAATGTAGTTAATTCTCTGGAAAAATTAAGCTGTTCTTAATTAACCGGATTAACTTAAATAATCATTGGGAAAATCAACCCCTAAAGGGGTTAAATGGAGAGTTGAATTTAGAATTAGAGTTCCCTGTTTAACCCTCTTGTGGATGTAATTTTCAAAAATCCTGAAATACATTTTCTTTATTTTTAACCGAAAGATCAAACACCATTTTTCATTAATATTGCTTCAAAAATGACGATTTTTTATGTTTAACCCTCTTTGGGGGTGGAATTTCTAAAAATAATAAAATACCTGTTACATTATTTTTCACCGAATGCCCAAATACCAATTTTTATAAATATAAGTTCAAAAATTACAGATTTTTATATTTAACCCCCTTAGGGGTGGAAATTCCAAATGTTCTTAAATACACGTTTTTCATCTTTAACCGAAAGCTCAAGTACCATTTGCATGGACGGAAATTAAAAATTACGGATTTTTATACAAATTCTAACCCGTGTTCAACCCCCTTGGGGTTGGTATTTCCAACTAAAACACGTGTTTCTTCACTTTTCACTGAAAGCCCAAATACCAGCTTCAATTAATATAAATTCAAAAGTTACGAATATTTATACAAATTTTATTACGCTATTTAACCCTCTTAGGGGTTGATTTTTCGAAAATCCGGAAACACGTGTTTCTTCATTTTTAACCAAAAGCCCAAATACTAATTTTCAAGGATGTAAGGTCAATGTAACTTTAAAAATGATAGATTTTCTAAACTCTAATTCTAAATTCAACTCTCCATTTAACCCCTTTAGGGGTTGATTTTCCAAAAAATCCTGAAACACGTCTTTCTTTATTTTTAACCGAAAGCCCAAATACTAATTTTCAAAGATATAACTAAAAAAATGACGGATTTTTATTCAAATTTTAACACCCTATTTAACCCTCTTAGGGGGTGATTTTCCAAAAATCCTTTCTTAGTACACCCCTACGTTACAAAAGCTCTCTACTGTAAAAATTTCAAGTTTCTATCCTTAGCCGTCTAGGATGTCAGTCAGGCCAAGCAATTTTATATATACAGGGTGATTCTTTTAGGGCTTACATTAGAAACTTTTTAACTTCTAGTATAGATAGAACTTTAAAATTTAGTATACGATCCAAATCGACCATTATGAGTTCAACTAAATTATTTTCAAAATGAACTTCCGGAACGAGGAGAAATTGGCGCTAACTTTGAAATTTTAAATAGTAACCACCTATTTTTATTACATTTTTGAATTCGCTTTTTTAAACTGACTAAAATATACCCTACTTGTTAGTACTTATCTGTCATAGTTTTTGACGTATGTCCTTTTTTTGTGCAAATTTTCATTTACCGGGCTTTATTTAAATTATCACAGCTCTTGAACCCTTTACAGTAAGTGAATAATTCTTTTTGCATTTGATAACCAAAGGTTTGAAGGATCTTCTAAAATCTTCAGAATTTTGAACTGTCAAATTGCAAGGCTACTATGATTTTTTGAAAATGATGATCAAGAAATGATTATAATTCAGTTTTTTCAAATGGAATGACCTTGTTTTTTCAATGGCAATCAAAAGAACATCGATTTTTATGGAGACTTTTATCAACATCTTCTATATCTATCTCTTACAGTTTTTGAAATAATCGCAAAAAACTGAATTTTATTTTCATTCTTAATAGAGTAAACTTTCGAAAAATGCGATAAAGTTGTGCTATTAATTAAAAGAAATGTTCGATTTGTCTACCATTTTCATTCAAGAAGTTCAAAATTCGATGGCATACTGACTGAGTTACTTTACATAATTCACTAAGTTATAATAAACCATAATTAAATATTATTGTTTTACTGCTTATTCGATTATGAACCATCTAAAAACTAAATAAAATGTTGAAGTTTGACAACTGTTGACAATTTTACAAGGCCTACTTGATTAACGATGAAAATTACAAAGTAAAATTAGTTTTTTGTGATTTTTTCAAAAACTGTACCAGATAGGTATAGGACATGTACATAAAAGTCACCATAAATGTCGATGTTCTTTCAATTGCCGTTAAGAAAATAGTGTCGTTCCATTTGAAAAAACTGAGTCATAACCGTTTTTTAATAACCATTTTGAAAAAATCACACTACCCTTGAATTTCGACAGATGACAATTTTGAAAATTCTAGAAGGTTCTTCAAACCTTCCGTTATCGAATACAAAAAAAAATATTCACTTATCGCAAAAGGTTGAAGGACTGTCACATTTTAAATAAACTCCTGCAAGTGAAAATTTTAACAAAAAAATTGACAAATGTCAAAAACAATCACAGATAAGTACCAACAACTAAGGTACATTTTAGTCAGTTTGAGAAGGTGAATTCAAAAATGCAATAAAAATGTGGGGTTACTATTTAAAATTTCAAAGTTGGCGCCCATTTCTCGTAGTTCCGGAAGTTCAGCCATTTTGAAAATAATTTAATGGAATTCAGAATGGTCGATTTAGATCGTACACAAAATTTTAAAGCTCTAGCTATATTAGAAGTTAAAAAGTTTCTAATGTAGGCCCTAAAAGAATCAGCCTGTATAGAAAAATTAAAGATTAATTTCATAATATAAATTTCCTTCTAAAAGAAAGCAAAAAACTGATTGTAAAAACGAAAAATTGTACAAAAAATAGCTTACGGTGCAAAAAATCGGTCAAAGTTTATGCGAAAAAAACGCGATTAGAAAATGAATCAAGCTAGGAATAAAAATCTTCCAAAAAAAACTGAAATGTGAAATTCTTTTTCTAATGAGGTGTCAAATAGTTGTAAAATTTTATTTCGGCTCAATAGGGACAAAACAAATAACCAACCGTAAATTCGTAATAGTACAAGGATAAAACAAGGTATAAGGCAAGGATAAGGCAAAGGACAAGGTTACTGTAAGGACATACTAATTCTTCCCCTTCCACAATCACCGAGAAGTGACTTGGACTCGCTGTCCGATTCCTCTTCTTTTTATCAAAGGGCGAATATTGCGAAAACTTGGTCAAATTCTTTATAAAATGCTCATCCTTTTCCGCCTCGTTCACATCGCCACACTTCACCACATCCGTCCTCTCCTCCACCACCAAACCATCCTCACTCGAAGCCGTCCTCCGGGTCCTCTCAATATTCTTCGTAACCGACGTTATGTCGGTGATGCCGTCCACCAGGTTAGTCTCCACCTGATCGTCGTAGTTTTGCGGCTGGAAATCGTGATTACTTATCCAGTTTGAGACGCGGTTGAAGACGAGGTCGGGCGTCGCGACGCTGTTCTCTTCCGAATCGCTCATTTTGTTACAACACGAAAAATTTTTGCAAACATCTTTTTTGACTTTGTGACAGACATGGCCGTCTGTATTTCTCGATATGAGATGTAGTGTGTTTGAGAACGGTTCGAATTTGATTTTTTTCAAAAGGGTTGAGGGTTGAATTTCGATTTTGAGAGGGCGTGAGTGGAACATTTGTGAAATTTCGCTGCTTGAGATGTAGGAAGAAGAGGCCATTTCTTCGGTGATTGGGTCGAAATGGACGAATTTGGAGGAGGGTTGTTTAGTAGGAGGAGGAAGGGGTTCGGGTAAGTTATCGTGAGTCTGAATAATAAATTAAAAGTGTTTTTGTTTTTTTCATTTTTTCGTTTTATATTTTTAATAATTTATGTGATTGTACTTACCAGTTTTGGATGCTTGATGTGTGGAATTTCGCATCGGAAACTGTCGTAAACTTGGGTCAAGTACGTGGCCATTGCGAGGTAATCTTCAGTTTTTGTTAGTTCTTCACCGGTCATTATGGGGGAAATACCTTGAAGAAATCAAACAAACGGTTCTTAATTTCTTCCAAAAATCAACACTATTTTATTAAATATCGTCATAAATTCCATAACATTGTCCCTAACAATGATTGGAGATTTTCTCAATTAGTGGAACTATTTTAACGCTAATCTATGTAAAATGATCCGGGGAATCGAATTGCCAAATTTTCAATAGTTTTTTAGTTATAATATTTTTAAAATTTTACCGATTTTTCTCTATACTTACCATTTTCTCGAAAACTATTAATCGGAGAACTTTGATCTCCTTTGAAAAAGATAGATAATTAAAAAAGGTTTCCAACGATAATAAACTTCATAGGGTTATCTCTAATAGTTCCGGAGTTATTGCTCGATAAATGTTCCGGGCACCCGGAATCGACCAAAATTGCAAAAATCAAAACTTTAAAAACCGAACCTAGTGACTTTTTTTTCTACTTTTAACAACTCCAGAGGGTTGTAAGAGCATAGAAAAGGCCGTAAAACTTTGCTAGAGTAATTTTAAAATAAAATTTTTTTTTCATTTTTTCCCTGAACATAAAATTTTAAGCAAAAAAAATCAAAATTTTAAATCTCATGAAAAGCTGGTATAATACGGAAAATGAACCGCAGAATTCAATGGAATAAACCGTTTTGCCCTACGTCTTGTAGTAGTTACGAATTTTTTTGTTGAACAATAAAGTACCAGTATGCATTAGGCTACCCTAATTTTAGGCAAAAAATTTCAAATTTTTAAATCGGGTAAAAAACCGATATAATATGTAAAATGAGCCGTAGAATTCACTGGAACAAACCGTTTTGCTCTACGACTTTTAGTTTTTAAGTTATGATTTTTTTAGTGTTATATTTTAAATGCCTCTGTACCCGGAACCGTTGCCCGGAGCGACTCCGGGTTTTGACGAGAAAATAGAGAATTTCAAGCGCTATTCGCTGCTTTATTCATTTTTGCTCTAAGTCTTATAGTTTTCGAGAAAAAAGCAAAAAAAGGTTGTCATTTTCACTTTTTTATTTTTATTTATTTATTTATTTTTTTATTTTCTCTTTTACGGCCAAACTATTCGAAAAAGTGGCACTATTTTAATCCTTACCTATGCAAAATGATCCAGGGAATCGATTAGCGTCGAGAAAATCACAAAATTCCTAATAGTTTTTTAGTTATGAATTTTTTAAAATTTTACCTACTTTTGCTTTTTTTCAAAAT